>OX451737.1:1447027297-1447438912 GCA_948472305.1 Vicia faba | reverse complement strand
AAAGTATTTTAGAAAATATTTCGTTTTGAAAGTGTAGTGTGAAAATGTTTTGAAAAAAAGTCAGGAGCAAATAATTAAGAGCATCTTACCCACTAAAGTCTTTGTTATTCTTTTCCTTCTCCTTTAGAGATAGTATTATCCATATCATTATTTGGTAGGTAACCCTATCTACTGGATGTGAAGGGACATGTGTAGGGTCATCGTATGGCCATCGAAGGCAACAGGTAGGGATGCTTTAGCAATTCGAAGGAAATATCATCATATTATTCGTAGATTAATCGATGGACTAGATCATCTTGTATCGTAAGCAACTTGAGGGACATGATCTTTCATATCGTAGGGACTATGATGATTTGATCGAGGGTCTTTTGCTAAAGTATCCCTATTTTCGAGAAACGTGACCATTATTCATAAGGCAACAAGAGAAGTTACCCTAAAGTTGCAAGTGTGAAGAGTATTTTGATTCAGTTATTTATCTTGAAATTAGGGTTTTCTAGGTTTTTTTTAATCTTGACATACAAACCCTAGTTACTAGCAGTTAAAAATGTACAGAAAATTAAAGCGTGGAATGTAAAATCCTAAGCTATTACATGGCTTTGGGAGAGGTACATAAGTGTGAAAATGAGGAAAATAAATCTACGCTATTACATCCTGTAAGCAGTTACATAATAGAAAAAATGCGAAGAGATAAATCTACACTATATACATTAGAGAGTGCGACCTAGACACTTGATCTATGAAAATAAATAAATAATAAAAAAGAAAGTTGAAATTTTTTTTGTGATTTTTGTAGAAAAATAATTTAAGTGATAATAGTAATTAAAACCTAAATTCTAATTGATTTTAATATTTATGAAAATAAAAACCAATTAAATTAATTAATTAATTAAGAAAATTAAATATTAGTTAAAAAACTAATCCTAACTTATTAGAAAAAATTGGGTTAATTTGATGATAAATTAAAAAAATATTAGGGTTAGAAAAGAAAAAGAAAAGAAAACTTGGTTAAACAAAATAGGAAAAAAAAGATTGCACGGGGTGGGTGTTGAAACCACGCCCTTGGCTTCACAGCTGCATAGCTTGCCACCAGGCCAAGCGCCTGTTGGTGTTAGGAAACAGGCAGTGAACATTAAAAAATGTTGCAAATGCGGGGATCGAACCCACACCCTTACATTCACAAACCTTTGCCTTGACCAGCGGTTCTATGCTTTCATCTGGTAATGTAAATGAAGCAATATAAATATAATATAAAACTTGGATCGGAGAGGAGCCAGGGCCCTAGCTCCGGTCGTCTTCTCTGGTGACGCGATTTTGTGAACCTACAAAATAGAGTACGTTAGTGATAAAAAAGAACCCTACCCCCCTAAATTGACCCTTGCAAATCCAATGGCAATGTTAGTTTTGGCTAAATCATCCTGCACAAAGAGATACAGACAAAATAAGGCAAACCGGTTCAAACATGATGATGTACGATTCTGGCATTATGGGCCTCATGCAAGGGATTAAACCCGCACTAATTAATCTTAGGAACACGTTAGAATTGTTAGTTTCAATCAAAGCATCGCAAAAATAAAAATATGAATTTCATGAAATATGAAAAACAATGATGCTTGGAATGCAAGTTTTAGGCCTCTTTGATCATCAAGAATGATCAAAACTTACTCTGTAATACCTCAGGGATTGATTTGAATGGGTAGTTTGCCCTGAGAACATCTGAATGATGGATTTAAAATTCTTTATTTTCTTTTCAAATTTAAACTTCAAACCCTTATGTCTTGAGAAATCTCTCGTGTCTTCTCTTTGTATGAATATGCAATGTATATATAGGAGAAAAGATTAGGTTAAAAGTTGGGCTTGGAAATTATGTGGAACAATCTTTTGATTTTGTTTGAAAATAAATTGGAATAAGACAAAACCATGAATATTTGATTCAAAAATAATCCCACACGATTTGCAATGTGATCTTGGGCCTCCAAAAGATCAGAATCAAAAGCCTTTTATGCCTTATACCTCCACTTAATATTTATTTGATTTAACTTTGAATTTAAATGAATAAAAATCAAAATAAATGAAATAAAAATTCAAATGGTGCATGAATGTACTTATAGGTCCATTATGAGATCAAGAACACGTTTGGACCTTAAAAGATAAGCCTATTAGCTCAAAAATTCAAGTTTGCTGAAATTGGATTTCATGCATTTTCTCAAAAATTGCCTAACTTGCACAAATCATATCTCACTCAATTTTTGTCATATGAAGGTGATCATGAACGTTTTAGAAACCTCTAGATGTCCCCTACAACCTTCATGTTGGTAATGTTTACATTTGAAGAGTTTATCTTGATGTAAATTGATTTGACAAAAAGTGTCTTTTTGTTGACTTTTAAAATGACCTGTGATGTTTTGGCCCATATCTTTCAAATGAAGCATTTTTGGCATTGAGCTTAGAGAGGCAAAGTTGTAGAGAATTGAATTTCCTTCAACATGAGATTTGGTTAATAAATTTATAACGAAGTATGTGAAAGTTATGCTTGGTCAAAGTTTAGTTGATTTCTCCTTAAGAAAACCCAAATTTAGTAACTTTTGACTTTTGATGAATCTTGAGTTTTCTTGATGAATCATGATCAAACCTTGATCAAATGATGAATGTAACTTCAAAATGTTGACGTTGACCAAAAATATTGAAGTTTGACTGTAAATTGGTGAAAGTTGACTTTTTTCCCAATACAGTTGACTTTCAATCATCTGACTAATTGACTAAGCAAACTTGTGCTACAAGGCTTAGAATTTGACATGAGGATTCTTTGAGACATATTAGAAACCATGAAATCCACTTGAGGCATTAGAAGCCCAATATCCTTTGAGAAAATTGAAACCCTAGTTGTATGTTAATTGCTTAGAAGGAGAGTTTGTCTGATAATTTCTTGAGCAATTGAGAACCCTAGAAGCATGGGGAGGTATCTTGAATCAATTTGTTTTGAAAAATGGGAGGGAAAGTTTTGGGGTACAACAACTACCCCTGTTCAATCTTATTAAACCTGAAGAGTTAGATTGGTATGCTCTCCATTCATGGTCTGAAGGTGGAAGAGGATTGAACACTTAAGTGCCCAGAAATTTACACTCACATGTGCATGACGTAAAATTGTTGGTTGATTGTATTGCTTGAATGGGCTTAAAGATGCCATTCGGAGAGGTGAAAGAGTGTCGTCGGATATGGGCTTGTAGATGCCATCCAAAGTAACTGTTGATAGGAGTATCAGAATGAGTCTACTTTCGACTGTATTTGAGAAGTATACTAGAACGACTACATCTCTGACTCTATCTAGCAGATGTGCCGGGGAGTGTCAGAATGAATATTATGTCTTGATTTTATCTGAATGATGTTCTAGAATGAGTCTATGTCTTGATTGTATCTATAAGAGGATCAGAATGAGTCTTCGCCCGACTGTGTTTGAGATCTATATCAGAATGAGTCTACGCCTGACTGTATCTAAAAGAGGATCAGAATAAGTCTTCTCTTGACTGTATCTGAGATCTATATTGGAATGAGTCTACGCCTGATTTTATCTAAAAGATGTACCAAAATGAATATCAGAATGAATCTATCTCGATTGTATCTGAATTATATCTAGAAGATGTACTGGAATGAGTATCAAAATGAATCTACATCTTGATTGTATCTGAAGGAGTATCAGAATGAATCGATATCTCGATCGTATCTGAATTGTTTCTAGAAGATGTACTGGAATGAGTCTACTCCCGATTGTATCCAAAGGAGCATCAAAATGAATCGTTGACTGATTGTATCTGAAGGATGATAAACTATTGACAATATTTATCTGTTTGTGAACTAACCTGGAAAAAAAGTCAGTTTTATGCAATGTCATGATGTATGTAATGCATTGTGTAATGATGCTTCTTAAAATAAATGAGAATGCTATAAGCGTTTTGTATGCATATGTCATGACATTCTGTAAATGATGTATGGGTGCAATATGTCGTTGGAATGGTAGCTTCGTATAATGTTTTTGGCTGGGGAAAATAAATCCATGATTATTGCTGGGGATGAAGAATATGAATCTTTAATCTCGCCTGGAACGTCCTTGTTGGGGATTCCCGCTTTCTGTTTGAGGACACTTCGTTGGGGACGTTCGACTTCTGCTTAGGGATAGAAGAATTCCAGGAAAATTGGTCGTTCATCATCCTTTTGAAGGATTTGATTCTTATGTACTCTGACTGGGGATAAAAGAGATGGATAATCCTCTGATTTGTTGTCCGACCAAGTTTCAGATATGGATGTCAACTCTTCTAGGGAGGACAAAGTTGACTGACATCTGGCCAGGGAAAAGAATCCTGTCGGGGAATTACAATATCAGAGAAATAAGCTCTGTTGGGGAAGTAAACCCTGCTGCAGAAGAGAATTTCTATAAACTGTGTCGAGGAAATACACTCTGATGGTGATCGGGATTTCATAGGCTGTGCTGAGGAAGTTTTCACCGTATGGTGGGGAAATGATCAAACTTCCTTATCTTCTAGGGGGCCTATTAGGGAAGATGATCATATCTAGCTATCCATCAGGAATATAGAGGTGAACTGCTAGAAGATGCCCTGATTTCTGTCTGATGGCATATTAGATTTTCTAGGGAATATATCTCTGTTGGGGATGAGCTTGTGAAAATAGCTCTGTAGAGATAGTTCTGTGGAGATTGCTCTTTGGAGATTTTAGGATGACTTGAACATTATCCCTACTCCTAGAGTCTTTAGTAAATGCTAATCCTATTTTAGGATGACTTGAACAGTAATCATGTCACTATGCCAAACAAGACTTTAGACAACGCCTTTTTTTTGGCTTTAGACAGCGCTGCTGTAGGTAAAGACAGCGCTTTGTTAAAAGTAAAAGCGCTGCTAAATCCCCCCTTTAGGCAGCCCTTTTATTTTGAAAGCACTACTAAAGGCCCCCTTTAGCCAGCGCTTTTACTTTTAAAGCGCTGCTAAAGGCCCCCTTTAGACAACACTTTTTCTGAAACAAAATAAATAAATAAATAAAAAGCCCCTTTAGGAAGCCCTTTTAATGTTAAAGCGATGTCTAAAGCCCCCTTTAGACAATGCTTTTTTTAAAGCGCTGCTAAAAATCCCCTTTAGCCAGCGCTTTTTCTGAAACAAAAAAAAAGAGAGCCCCTTTAGGCAGCGCTTTTACAGTAAAAGCACTGTCTAAAGGGGGCTTTAGACATCGTTTTTTAAGGCGTTGTCTAATGTCCACGAAATGTTTTATATAACCTTTTTGAAAAAAAGCGCTGTTTGATATATACAATTTAATATGCACAGATTTTAACCATATTTGCACCAGGTTTTCACCATATTTTGCACCTATATATAACATTATAAATTTCACCATATTTTCACTAATATTGGAGCTTCAATTCAATAAAAAATAATACCAAAAGATACTATACATTTCCACCGCTGTACTTATATATACTATTACTCTTGTACATATATACTTTTACAAAAAAACAACACCAAAACAACACCATTATATACAATTACAAAATCTATTCATCTCTTCTTCTACATATGCACATATAACCTGAAACAACACCAAAATATCGTAATTCATACTATAATACAAATAAAATATATATAATTTACCACATGACAAACAACAACAAAATTGAAATACTTGAATATACTCAAAATTCTCATCAATTAAAGTATGATTACAATATACCTTATATAACTTTCGTCTCAATAATGTATTGACACCAATCATCCTTAAGTTCTTCCAACTGAGAACTTGAGTAATAAGCACACTTAAATTCATCAAAGTACTATATAATAATATAACATAGTATGCTTAAGTTAAAAATATTTAATTATATGAGAAATATTAAAATAACTCATAAGTTAGAAATACATACCTTAGATGGAATCTCTATTCTATCCAAAAGAAGGATTTCTCTCATAAACCTCAACATGTAAAAACCACAATCTACTTCATTACGCTGCCGAGGAAACTACACATGGAAAGAAAATATGGATAAGGCCTAAGTTTATCAAGTATCATCACTATTAATATAATCAAAATTATGATAATTAATTAATATACCTCAACTATAATCCATGTAATGTTGTTGGTTTTACTCTTTGGTACTTGAATATGTAACACCTCAATTCTACACCAAGCAATTATGCAAAATAAATCAGAGTTATAAAATTTCAATCATACAAATGAATCGGGACGTCACAAATTCTTCTAACAAATTCATTGCATTCATCGTGGATATATAACGCTTTTTCAAACATCGGATGAACCATCAACATAATATCTTTAATAAAATAATTCAACATCTACGCAACGGAATTCTTAATAACATCTCTAAACAAAACAACAACTTTGAAACATCTCATATTTAATGATAATTAAAATTAAAATTCAACAACTAAAAATAAACGATAAAAAATCAGCAAACGTTCATCTCTCCGAGTGTTACATATCAGAGCAATGACACCGAATCAAACTATTGAAGGTATATAGCCTTCACTCTCGATTACCTGCACGTTACCAACATAGAGGCAACATTCAAACAGAAGGGTGAGATATCTAACAATATAATAAAGCGCATGATAATTAATATATTAAATTAGATCAACAACATCACCACTTCTCATCTCATAATCAATGACAATCTCAACATTAATATACATTCATCAACATCAAAATACACTTCTTTATGAAATCATATAATGCGACTCAATACTATACAAATGCATGTGGTACCATTGGAGAAGAACTCCCATCTCAAAAATTTTCCAATTAATAGAGGCATCAACAAGGCATAGGCTTCATCTCAAAATTTGCCAATCCAGGCCATCTCAACGAGCATAAGCTCCATCTCAAAAATGCAATGTATGCGACACAACCATGAATGTAATGATAACACCCAAGTTAACAACATCTCAATTCATCTCAAAACATCTCAAATTATCATCTCAAAGCATCTCAAATTATCATCTCAAAACATCTCAAAATACATCTCAAAATAACATTTCAAAATAACATCTCAAAATACATCTCAAATAATCAAAATAATTCATCAAACGTCATTTATTTATAAATCATCAAACATCATTATTCATTAATAACTCAACAATATTTTAATTCCACAATAAAACAATACTGCCATTCTGCAACTCTAATATCATGACCGTCACTATTCCTACTGTTATAGCTCAACGGAAGCTTCTAAGCATCTAACGTTCATCGTTCTGCACAAAACAACGTAAAGGCCATCCAACTTCTGGCCACACAACCTCTAACCAACACTATTTCTAAATACACAACTTCTAATGACGCAACTTCTGGGCGACACAATCTTCTAACTACTATAAGTTATGATCATCACAGTTTCTGACTGACTCAACCTCTGACCAGATATAACCTCTGACCGTCACAGTTTCTGGCTAACCCCATCTTCTGACTAGTAAAAATTCTAACTAATGCAACTTCTGACTAGTTACAGCTTATGATCAGCCACATCTTCTGGATAGTACAACTTCTGACCATTCAACCTCTGTCCAGATACAACTTCTGATTATCTCATCTTCTGACTAATGCCATCTTTTGACTAATGCAACTTCTGACTAGTTACATATTCTAACCAGCCACATCTTCTGGCTAGTATAACTTCTGACCATTCAACCTCTGACCAGATACAACTTCTGATTATCTCATCTTCTGACTAATGCCATCTTCTGACTAATGCAACTTCTAATATCAGAACTGCTACCTATCACTATGCCACACATCTCCTAACAACTTACGTCTAACTTCATAACTTCTATCTTGCACTAATCTAACGCAGCTCTAGTCAACATACCTCTAGTATCAGAACTGCTACTTTCTATTCATCCTACTATTTTGATTCTTTTCCTGTTATCAACCTAATTAGGAACAGTACGCCTAACGCCACCCCTAATTGATTCATTATTCTAGACAACAACTTCTGATATCCTTCAGGCCTAATTCTGCATTTTCATTACTGCTACGTTCAACATTTTCCATTACTGCATCTCACCAGGGTTCCATAACTAAGCCCTAAAACTTAATCTAATCAAGACAATTCATCACCCATAATTACCCTACGATTCTACATCATTTTAACAGCATCAAGACATCAATATTCATCAAAATTCATCAATCCTCATCATACATCAATCATACATTCTCAATTCACAAACAAGATAATAATAACCTCTAACCCCACATATCAATTATCATAAACCCAATTATAGAGTTAGAACCCCACCCTTACCTTGGATTGAAGGTCGCTCTACAATTTCCGGTTGGATTCACGTTCTTGCCGTTATTCCTCCTTCTCACGCAGCTTGCACGTTCTCCTCAATCCTTATTTCTTTCTACTGCTTCTTACTTCTATTCCAACAACAATTAACAAAATAACCCTATTATTCTATTATCTCCTTATTGGGCTTAAAACCAACACACTCCCTTATTACTTCTACTCTCGCAAAATAAGCCCACATTAAATAATGTTACACTTTTAATATTATTTCACCATATAATATTATATCTCTAATATTATTTCTCCACTTAAAGAATAAATCCAATTAATTAAAACACATCTTCATAAATATTCCAAAAATAATTTAATTAAATAATTAATTAAATTACGGGCCTTACAACTCTCCCCCACTTAGAATATTTTCGTCCTCAAAAATTTACCTCAATCAAACAATTCAGGATAGGAGTCTCGCATCTTGCTCTCCAATTCCCAAGTCATGCTTTCACCAGCAGCTCCTAGCCAAACCACTTTAACCAAGGTAATCTCTTTTCCCCTCAGAGTCTTCATTTCACGATCCGCGATCCGTACAGGCTTTTTCTCCACCGTAAGATTATCCCGTACTTGCACATCGTCCATATGAATCACATGAGATGGATATGAAATATACTTCCGAAGTTGCGACACATGAAACACATCATGCAAATTCGAAAGATTAGGCGGTAAAGTCACTCTATAAGCAACATTACCCACACTCTCTGAAATATGATACGGTCTAATAAAACGAGAAGTGAGCTTCTTAGACTTCAATGCTCGCCCAACACCAGTCACAGGTGTAACTCTAAAAAACACATGATCACCAGCTTGAAATTCTAAATCTTTCCTTCGCTTGTCATGATAACTCTTCTGTCTACATTGTGAAGCTTTCATCTTTTCTCGAATCAACTTCACCTTCTCAGTAGTCTCACGAACAAGTTCAGGTCCAAGTACTACACTCTCACCAGATTCATGCCAACATAACAGAGTTCTACATCTTCGACCATACAACACTTCAAAAGGTGCCATCCCAATACTGGAATGATAACTGTTATTATACGTGAACTCTATCAACGGAAGATAAGTGTGGTATGGTGGGAGAACTGACTTGAGGTTTTGCGTTTGTATTCGCAAATGTTTCGGTTTAGCAAGAGTCGCCACCTACTTTTTATTTTATCCTAAGGAAAGGTCAAAAAGCACAGGAAGGACCTTTGAGATGTTTTCTTGGGTTCGGGGAGTAGATTATGAAAAGGGAAGGTGCAAGCACCCTTTTCATCCATGGTTATCCATGGGCTCTTAGTTACTTGTTTAGATCACTTGCTTTTGCTTTTCAATTATTTGAAATGGTGCTTTGTGTGTGGTTTTGAAAGATATTTTGAAAAGAGGCCATCGTTGTGGCAACCTTTGTAATGATTCTTGTTTGAATGTATACAGAGGTGTTTTTGTCTTTTGAAAAGATTTCAATGTTTGAAAGTTTTAATTTGGGAAATTTTTTGAGATTGTGTTTATGAGGTGTGTTTTTGAAGATAGCAAGGATGTTTTGCAAGCTTTGATCAAGTAACTAAGAGTTGTCTACCCTATTTTACTCAAAGATCTTTCCTATATGTTTTAACCCTTTTGACAGTGTTGTTTCACCATTGCATTTGGTGAACAACCTTGTGTTAGGATGTTAAACGAGACAGGCACGAGTCATCGTATAGACCATGATAGCAATTGTGTCAAGTGTTTTTGGCAATTTTTTTTAGGGACTCGATCATTTTTGTTTAGGCAACCCAGATAGCATCATCGAGGGACTATGATCTTTTGTTTTGTTTTTGTTTTGCCAAAGTACCCAACATGCATAACATGGCCTATTTTTAAGGCAACAAGTGGATTGTAACCCTTGGGGTGCAAGTGTGCATTGTGTTTGATTTTCATGCATTTTTGTCTTTGATTAGGTCAAGCTACTTGTTGATTTTTATTTTTGCACACAAACCCTAATTCTCTAATCATGGCATAGTTGAAAGCGTAAAGTGCGATAATTAAAAGTCTAAGCTATTACAACATGATCATGGGGATGGGGGTACAATCTTTGAATTCAAATATAAACCCTAATATACTATTACATCCAAATTGAATTCAAATGCATCAATAATAAATGGACAATATTTAAATAAACAAAATAAATAAATATATCAAATAATATGAATTATACAAAAAAGGTTTTTTTGTTTATTTATGCATGTAAAAATATTTAATGTAAAAAAATAAAGAAATAAATAAAAGATTTATTTTATTTGGTTAAAGGGTAAAACCCTAATTTTCTTTAAGAAAATAAATATGTTAATTATTTTATTTTTATATAATAAAAATAAAATATTATATGTAAAAAAGTAAAAAAGGGGTATTTATTAAGTATATTTAATAATAAAATAAAAGTGTAATATTTTATATTTTTATTCTAAAATATCTAATAAAATGAGAATATATATATATATATATATATATATATATATGTATTAATTATATTAACTATGATAAAATAAAAATAAAATATGTACAAAAATAAAGTATATTTAGAAAAAATACTTTTAATGTGAATAAGAATAAAGAACAAAAATAAAAGTATAAATTATATATATATTTTTCAAGTCTTAATAAATAAGATAAAAGTATTTAAATGCTTTTTATGTTAGAAAAATTAAAATAAAATGCAAAATAAATGTGAAAAAATTATGAAAATATTTTTGAGTATTTTTTATATTTGGAAATAAATAAACAAAATCAGAAATGAAAACAAAAATGCAAAAATATAAAGATACAAGAAATTAGGCCAGGGGGTGCAAAAAGGAAAATGGGAGGTGCCAATAGTGAGCCAGGCCAAGCCCAACCCAAAACTTCATCTTCAACCTCTGGCTTTTGAAAAAACACGCGCATGCCCTGTACAAACTACCAGATCCTGTATACGAGCTCTATTGCAAAAACACATAACATCAAACTTGTAGAGAATTTCAAGACGATTCCAACCATATAAACAACTTGTATTAACTCTCAAAGACCAGAGAGAATTTCTCTGGCCCCTAAAATCTGACCTAGTTTTTTCAGTATGTTCATGGATGAAATTCTCTTAGCATGCTTAATATAAATGAAAACTGAGCATATGTACAACTTCATGGCAATGAATACTACATTTTTTTATTCATAAACCTAAAGCTAAATGTTCCTAAATAGAGAGATAGGAAGTGAACAAAAACCTGTTTCAGTTGACTTCGTGTAGGGCAATGTAATGCTTTTCAACAAGGCTTGAAATGTCTGGGAGCTTGCTTGAACTTCACTTGACCTTCTCCAATAGCCTGCTTGCCTTGAATGTACTTGAATCAACCTATAGAACTCAAATTTCACAAGCTCAAAATGAAAATGGCAAACTCAGTAAATGGAGTTACAGTTGGTGTTTGAGGTTTGGGATAGCTTGGATGAGTTGAATGGAAGGTGTTTGAAGCAACTTGGGGCAAAATGCACGAGCCAAATGAGCTATGGAACTCAAGTTGCAGGTTCTGCCCTATTTTGCCAAGGGAATGTGATTTCTGGCTATGGGGTGTTTAGAGGCTCAAGCAATCATGTTTCTGGCTCAAAGGGGTGTGATAAAGGTGTTCAAACTGTTTGCATAAGTTGGTATTGGCTGGTGTTCAAGTTCTAAGGTTTTGGACAAGTTTCTTATTTTTGAAGTAAGAATGTGGAAGTGATTGGAACAGGCCTGTACAGGCTATCCTTATGCTTGCATACATTTCCCTTGGCCCCTCCAACTTGTGGATTTGATTAGCTGCAAAAGATTTGGATCAATGCTCAAGAAATCAGTTTTGACATAAAGCATGATTTAAGCAAAAATGGAAATTTGCCTTTTTCTACTTAGGGCTTAATTTTGTGTACAATGTCCAAATGGACAAAACAAAATCTTAGACTGATGGATTTGCATTTAATTATGGAGTGTGAAGTGGTTTAGAGGCCTGTAAACTAGTGTAAGGCATGCTGACTTGAAATTGCAACTTGTATGAACATGAATATGCCATGGATGAAAAGTGAGTTTTTGCCAACTTCAAGCCTTCGATTCTCCCTAACCACAAATGTGTTTGAGAGTTCTTGGACAATTTGGAAAGCTTTAAACATGATTTATAATCCATCTTTGAAATGCAACTTCAGATTCCAAGTGGAACTATGTGAAAAATGGCCAAGAAGATAGGTCAAAATCCTGCCTAAACTAGGGCAAAATTTCACTAAGTTAAAAGTTTTAGGGACCCTTGTTCCAAAAATCATAACTTGAGATCCAAGCTTCTTTTGAGAAAACTTTGTGAATAAAAGTTGTAGACTTTATGGAGGAATACAACTTTCATGTTGGAGTTTTTGTTTGAATCCAATTGCATCATGGTGAAAATGTGGGGAAAAATTAGGAAAAATTAAGAAAATTTCATAACTTAGAAAAATTCTAAGTTATGAAAATTTTCAACTTTAAACCCTAATTTGCAATTTTGGGTGTCTTGATGAACAAGTTTCATATTTTGACACATCTTGATTAAAAATGACCCTTGGCACTTGGTTTTGACCAAAAAGTCAAAGTTTGACTTTTCAGTGTACAGTCAAATTTTGATCAGTTGACTGAAAAATTCATCTGTCAATCCAATGCAATTGAGATCTTTTGAACTTGTTGAATAGGTCAAGATGATGCCATTGAGTCCTTGAGTCCATGGTTGAGCCTAATTTTCCATTGGCTAGGTCAAAAAGTCAGAAATTGCCTTTGTACAGTCAAAACCCTAAAAATGACCATTTTGCCCTTTTGGTGATCTGATCAAATTTCTTGTGGAGTTGTGGTCCAAAATTGATCAAATGGTTCATATGAGTTCATAATGTTGATGTGGGTCAAAATTCACGAGGTTTGACTGTAAATTGGCCACAATTGACTTTTTCCCCAATACAACTGATTTCTAGGTCAACTGACCAATTGACTAGGCAAAAATTTGATTCAAGGCTTGAAACTTGGTATGGACAAACTTATGAGTCCAATATGAAGTATGAAAATCAATTTGAGAATTGAAGGTCCAAAAATCTTTGTGCAAACTCAAACCCTAATTTAGGTCAATAGTGCAATGAGATGTCTTGACCAGAGCAAACCCTAGCTTGGTCTTGAGTTCAAAGAGCCTTGTGATGAAAAATGTTGATAAAATGAGAGGGAAAATTTTGGGGTACAATAATAAGTATCCCATGAACCTCCCTGCTCGAGAGCACATTCCCTCAACAAGTCTTCTAATGATTGAATCGTCCGTTCAGTCTGACCATCTGTCTGGGGATGATACGCTGAACTCAACCTCAACTTAGAACCCAACGCTTCTTGTAAACTCTTCCAAACATCAGAAGTAAATCTTGGATCTCTATCTGACACAATGCACAAAGGAACACCATGCAGCTTCACAATCACACTAATATAAATCTCAACCAACTTCGGCACTGGAAAACTGATGTTAATAGGAATAAAATGAGCTGACTTCGTAAGCCTATCAACAATCACCCAAATTGAATCATGTCTTCTTGAAGTACTAGGAACCCCTTCACAAAGTCCATTGAAATGCTATCCCATTTCCATTCTGGAACTTCCAACGGTTGCATCAATCCTGCAGGCTTCTGATGTTTAACTTTCGACTTCTGACAAGTCAAACATGCATACATAATCTGAGCCACATCACTCTTCATCCCAGGCCACCAAAACAAACCTTTAAAATCTTGATACATCTTTGTAGCTCCTGGATGAATACTCAACTTACTTCTATGACTCTCTTCAAGTATCACTTTCTTCATCTCAGCATCATCAGGAATACAAATCCGGTTACGAAATCTCAACACACCTTGCACATCCAGCTTAAAATCATTATTCTCAGATTGATCAATCCCAACCATCAAATCTACCAGTTTCACATCCAACTTCTGAGCTTCTCTGATACTGTCTAAAAATTCATTATTAATCTTCAACATACCCAACATAACACTCTACGAAGTAACCTCGCAAACTAAGCTCATATCTCTGAACTTCTCAATCAATTCCAACTCTTTAATCATCATTGCTGACATATGTAAAGTCTTTCGACTTAACGCATCAGCTACCACATTCGCCTTTCCTGGATGATAATTCAAACTGAAATCATAATACTTTAACAATTCCAACCATCTTCGTTGCCTCATATTCATCTCTTTCTGATCAAACAAATACTTCAAACTCTTATGGTCACTAAACACTTCAAATCTAGAACCATAAAGATAATGCCTCCAAATCTTCAATGCAAAAACAACTGCAGCAAGCTCTAAATCATGCGTAGGATAGTTCTTCTCATGAGTCCTTAACTGCCTTGACGCATAAGCAACTACCTTATCATTCTGCATAAGTACACCTCCTAAACCCATCTTAGAAGCATTACAATACACCACAAAAGGCTCTCCTGGATTAGGCAACGTCAAAATCGGAGCCGACGTCAACCTCTTCTTCAATTCCGTAAAACTATCTTCGCATTGAACATCCCAAACAAACGCTCTACCATTACAAGTCAACTTAGTCAATGGAAGTGATAACTTAGAAAACCCTTCAATAAACCTTCTATAGTAACCAGCTAATCCCAAGATGCTTCTAATCTCAGTAGCTGACTTCGGAGTCTCCCATTGCAACACAACATCAACCTTCGATGGATCTACCGCAATGCCACTACCTGAAATCACATGACCAAGAAAACTAACCTCTTTCAACCAAAATTCACACTTGGACAGTTTTGCATACAACTTCTTCTCTTTCAAAATCTGCAATACTACTCTTAAATGTTCAACATGCTCTTCTTCTGACTTAGAGTAAATCAAAATATCATCAATGAACACCACTACGAACCGATCCAAATAAGTATGAAATATACGATTCATATATTCCATGAATACTCCCGGCGCATTAGTAACACCGAAAGGCATCACCGAATACTCGTAATGTCCATAACGCGTTCTGAAAGCCGTCTTCTGAATATCTTCATCCTTCACTTTAATCTGATGGTAACCCGACCTCAGATCAATCTTACTAAACACACGAGCATCCACCAATTGATCCATCAAGTCATCTATTCTTGGAAGCGGATACTTGTTCTTAATCGTCACTTTATTCAACTATCTATAATTAACACAAAGCCTCATACTTCCATCTTTCTTCTTCACTAACAACACTGGACCTCCCCACGGAGATACACTTGGTCTTACAAACCTCTTCTCAAGTAACTCTTCCAATTGCTTCTTCAACTCTGATATCTCAGACGCAGACATCCTGTATGGTGCCATAAACACAGGTCTAGTACCAGTTACAAGATCAATTGCAAATTCAACTTCCCTCTCTGGCGGTACATCAGGAATCTCGTCAGGGAAAACTTCAGGAAATTCACACACCACCTGTAATTCCTCAATTACAGCTTGAGTCTCTACAGATAGTGACGCCATCAACGAAAACATTTGTGCTTCCTCTTGCATCAACCTGCTCAACTGTCTAGCAGACAACATACCATCTTCCTCTTCTTCAGGAGTAGAAAACTTTACCGACTTGTCATAACAGTTAATATGAACACAATTATGCTCTAACCAGTTCATACCAAGAATCACATCCAAACCTCTTAACGGCAAACAAATCAAATCAACAACAAAGTCCCTGTCGAAGATTGACAAGGGACACTTAGCACACACAAAAGAAGTAGTCACCGACCCCTTGGCTGGAGTATCGACGACCATTTCTCCATCCAAAGAAGACAACACAAGACCCAATCTTTCAACACAATCAGCAGCAATAAAACAATGTGTAACACCAGTATCAATAATAGTGATTAAAGGAGTACTATTAATGAAACATGTACCTCTAATAAGTCTGTCCTCGACAGCTGTATGATCCTCAACCAAAGCAAACACTTTTCCGCTTAACTGAGCCCTCTTCGGTTTCAGACACTGACTACCAATGTGCCCTTCTTCCTTACAGTTGAAACAAACCACACTCTTGTGCTCACACTCAGATATAACATGTCCGTTCTTGCCACAACAGAAACACCTCTTCACTTCAGTAGTGCACACATTACTCTTGTGTCCAGGTTTCCCATACTTAAAACAAATCATACCAGCAGGAGCATCTCCCCCACTAGTCCTCTGACCATGAGCAACTATATGCTTACCCTTACCAGCTGGGGAATCATAAGGTTTACCACGATTCTGTGGGTGCTTACCCCTCTTCTCACTGATAATCTTGTAATGAGCATTATTGTCTTCCTCATAAATCCTGCAGCTATAAACCAAATCAGCAAAGACACGGATTTTCTGATATCCAACTGATTTCTTAATCTCCGGGCGCAACCCATTCTCAAATTTAATACACTTTGAAAACTCAGCATTTTCCTCAGCGTAATGCGGAGAGGACTTGGCCAACTCAGCAAACTTGGCAGCATACTCAACAACAGACATAGTTCCTTGCTTCAGCTCAAGGAACTCAATTTCCTTCTTACCACGGACATCTTCAGGAAAATACTTTCTCAAAAACTCCCTACGGAACACAGCCCAAGTGACATTCTCACCTGTAGCTTCTAACTTCTGACAAGTCTCTAGCCACCAGTCATCAGCCTCGACTGCTAGCATATGAGTCCCATAACGAACCTTCTGCGCTAGAGTGCAATCCATCACGTGAAATATTCTCTCAATCTCTTTCAACCATTCCAATGCTCCGTCAGGATCATACTTTCCCTTGAACGTAGGTGGATTCTCTCTTTGGAAAGTCGCCAAGCTACAAGATCCAGCATTCCCGTCAGCATTCGGCTGATTTCCCATCGCATGAGCCATTGCTTCTAAAGCAGAAGCAAGAGCAACATCATTCCTTCCAACCATCTCAACTTCTCACTACAACATAAACAACAGTTAGAACATCAAAATAAGAATACTCGATTATTAGATAACTACGAGTCGACGAAAAGGTCGGACCAACCTTTTGCTCTGATACCAACTTTGTAACACCCCAATTCCACCCCAAGCAATTATGCAAAATAAATCAGAGTTATAAAATTTCAATCATACAAATGAATCGGGACGTCACAAATTCTTCTAACAAATTCATTGCATTCATCGTGGATATATAACACTTTTTCAAACATCGGATAAACCATCAACATAACATCTTTAATAAAATAATTCAACATCTGTGTAGCGGAATTCTTAATAACATCTCTAAACAAAACAGCAACTTCGAAACATCTCATATTTAATGATAATCAAAATTAAAGTTCAACAACTGAAAATAAACAATCAAAAATCCGCAAACGTTCATCCCCCCGACTGTTACATATCAGAGCAATGACACCGGCTCGAACTATTGAAGGTATATAGCCTTCACTCTCGATTACCTGCACGTTACCAACATAGGGGCAACATTCAAACAGAAGGGGTGAGATATCTAACAATATAATAAAGTGCATGATAATTAATATATTAAATTAGATCAACAACATCACCACTTCTCATCTCATAATCAACGACAATCTCAACATTAATATACATTCATCAACATCAAAATACACTTCTTTATGAAATCATGTAATGCGACTGAATACTATGCAAATGCATGTGGTACCATTGGAGCAGAACTCCCATCTCAAATTTTTTCCAATTAATAGAGGCATCAACAAGGCATAGCCTTCATCTCAAAATTTTCCAATGCAGGCCATTTCAACGAGCATAAGCTCCATCTAAAAAATGCAATGTATGTGACACAACCATGAATGTAATGATAACACCCAAGTTAACAACATCTCAATTCATCTCAAAACATCTCAAATTATCATCTCAAAGCATCTCAAATTATCATCTCAAAACATCTTAAAATACATCTCAAAATAACATCTCAAAATACATCTCAAATAATCAAAATAATTCATCAAAAGCCATTTATTTATAAATCATCAAACATCATTATTCATTAATAACTTCTCATTAATAACTCAACAATATTTTAATTCCACAGTAAAACAATACAGCCATTCTGTAACTCTAATATCATGACCGTCACTATTCCTACTGTTATAGCTCAACAACAGCTTCTAAGCATCTAACGTTCATCGTTCTGCACAAAACAACGTAAAAGCCATCCAACTTCTGGCCACGCAACCTCTAACCAACGCTATTTCTAAATACACAACTTCTAATGATGCAACTTCTGGGCGACACAATCTTCTGACTATGATAAGTTTTGATCAACACAGTTTCTGCCTGACTCAACCTCTGACCAGATACAACCTCTGACCGTCACAGTTTCTGGCTAACCCCATCTTCTGACTAGTACAAATTCTGACTAATGCAACTTCTGACTAGTTACAGCTTCTGATCAGCCACATCTTCTGGCTAGTATAACTTCTGACCATTCAACCTCTGACCAGATTCAACTTTTGACTATCTCATCTTCTGACTAATGCCATCTTCTGACAAATGCAACTTCTGACTAGTTACAACTTCTGATCAGCCACATCTTCTGGCTAGTACAACTTCTGACCATTCAACCTCTGACCAGATACAACTTCTAATTATGTCATCTTCTGACTAATGCCATCTTCTGACTAGTGAAACTTCTAATATCAGAACTGCTACCTTTCACTATGCCACGCATCTCCTAACAACTTACGTCTAACTTCAGAACTTCTATCTTGCACTAATCTAACGCAGCTCTAGTCAACATACCTCTACTGTCATAATTGCTACTTTTTATTCATCCTACTATTTTGATTCTTTTCCTGTTATCAACCTAATTAGGAACAGTACGCCTAACGCCATCCCTAATTGATTCATTATTCTAGACAACAACTTCTGATATCCTTCACGCCTAATTCTGCGTTTTCATTACTGCTACATTCAATGTTTTCCATTACTGTATCTCACTAGGGTTCCATAACTAAGCCCTAAAACTTAATCTAATCAAGACAATTCATCACCCATAATTACCCTACGATTCTACATCGTTTTAACAACATCAAGACATCAATATTCATCAAAATTCATCAATCCTCATCATACATCAATCATACATTCTCAATTCACAAACAAGATAACAATCACCTCTAACCCCACATATCAATTATCATAAACCCAATTATAGAGTTAGAACCCCACCCTTACCTTGGATTGAAGGTCGCTCTACAATTTTCGGTTGGATTCACGTTCTTGCCGTTATTCCTCCTTCTCACGCAGCTTGCACGTTCTCCTCAATCCTTATTTCTTTCTACTGCTTCTTACTTCTATTCCAACAAAAATTAACAAAATAATCTTATTATTCTATTATCTCCTTATTGGGCTTAAAACCAACACACACCCTTATTACTTCTACTCTCGCAAAATAAGCCCACATTAAATAATATTACACTTTTAATATTATTTCACCACATAATATTATATCTCTAATATTATTTCTCCACTTAAAGAATAAATCCAATTAATTAAAACACATCTTCATAAATATTCCAAAAATAATTTAATTAAATAATTAATTAAATTACGGGCATTACAGAATACCTCTTTGTGCTCGAAAAACTTGTATAATGCTAATAAAACATAAACGCATATTTAGAACAATTCACATAAATAAATAAATATACACACGAATATTTAGAACAATCTCACTTACGTATCAACCATATTCTTCATATCTTGGTATGTACTTGGATCATTGCGTAAAGAATCTAGATAATATACAACTTCTCTGATAGGATTAATCGCGACCAACAACCAATGTCCACTGTAAGATTAAACAAATGTGAGATGAAAACTTTCTATACAATGTTAAAATATGAAAAATTATAATAGATGAATTTAGAATGAAAACCTAACCCGTTTCCATTTTTAATCGGTAAAAAGAACAAACTTTTGGTATCTTTGTCGGCTATAAAGCGCTCGAGTACATACGCCATGACTTCATCTAGTTTATGCATTATTAACCCTAAGTTGGTATTGAAAGGAGATAATAAAGCGAATCTTTGCTCCAATCCACTCGGGCGCATCAATTTTTCATACAAAAACCTTAAATAAAAGACCTCATTAACATTTGAAATGAGTTAATGAATTGATCAATTAATTTGATAAAGTAGATCGAATATACCTTATGTATGTATTAACAACACCGAGGCCTAATTGCGTATGTTGTAAAACTTGATCAAAATCCTCCATACCAATTGTTTAGGTATATTCAAAACCAAAAATACCAAACTCCATAGGTAGAAGACGAGTATTTCCTTCAGAATATCAGACATTTCTATAAATGTCCCAAGGCACGACCTAAACTTGGAAGTAGGTTTTTTTATAGCCACGGTCTTCTTAGCAATAACCTTTTTTGTGTGTGGAAATATTGTTAATTTCAGGATTCTTACCCCTACCGACATCTTCATTCTCTTTAGCATGAATCTAAAGATCATATAATTAGTTATGTGGAGTATAAGATCACAAATTAACATTTTTCATGCATAAATATCATATAATTGTGATGTACCTCTTTTATTGATGCAACTGACTCGGTTTTCTGCGGAATCCCCTTGTCTTTTTCTTTGGATTTTGTTGGAGTATAATTAACATAACCATGTAAAAACAAATGTACGTAAAATGCGCGTAAAAACTTTGAATACTCAAAGGTTCATATATATGGTTTTAAGCATACCTCACCATCTACACTAATGAGGCTTGACGACCATGTAACAAATGAACCTATTGCATCTCCCACCAGTGTGGCATCCGAAACATCGTCAGGATGTGGTAATAGCGCATCCTTCTCCAAAGCAATGTCAACTGATACTTTCAAACAGCCAGTAGGGAGCAGTTTAGTGTGAAGTAATTCTCCCAAAGTGTTATGCATTTTTACCTTGTCAACCATCCGATAAGTCAATGACGATAAGTAGATTTGACAAGGTGAAATTCCCTAAAACCAATAATAAATTTTAAATTGTTATTGTGTATATATTTCAATTAAATAAATTAAGATACTTTAATCTCATAATGATATATATATATATATATATATATATATATATATATATATATATATATATATATATATATATATATATATATATATATATATATATATATATATATATATATATATATAAAATTACCTCTGGAAGATTCAGTTGAAAATTACAACCGATACTACATTTGTCACTAGTAGCTTTAAAACCTGAAGCTTGCTCTCTTAATTATTTTTCCCTTCTCAATTCACAGACTTCAGCTTGTAGTGCTTCCAAGGTTTCATGAAGTTTTTTATTGCTAGGAGTCTTTTGTTTTTTCATCTTCAAGGATTTTGGAGTGATTCCAAATCCCTTATCCCTCACCCTACTAGAATACTTACGAACATCTAATGCTCAACTAAGTATGCTCTTGCAATCATTGTCTTCATCTGGACATATAGACTGAGATAGAGTCTCCTGAAGTTCATATGAATATTGAAAGTTTGTCTTAATTATATGTTACTAAAATTTTGATTTAATTAAAGAAATAATGCTATACTTACACATTTCTCAAAAACTTTTTGAACATTTTCTTTGACAACTCTATCCTTACCCACACGGGCTTCCTTCCACAAAACATGTGCCGGAAGAGATGTTTCAGAACTATTCTCCTTTGTTAACTACACATTAAGCCAAATAATATGATCAAATATAATTCATGATGAACAAGTATATCATTGCAATTTATAGATACTTACGATAGACTGTTCTAAGCGTCCATATCCAATACGCCATTTTTTGTATGGATACGCGGGACTTGATGCTCTTTGCCGATTTTTTTCACTTACACTATAAAATTCTCTAGTTTTTCGTTTGGCTTTCAACGTTTCCCATTCTTTAGGTGAAACCAAACTTGCATATTTAGATGGAACCTCTGCATCAACAAAATTTTTATCTGCATACCTAAGAAACTTGATATTTAAAAAAGTCCTAAACCCTCTTAGTAGTTTTTCGGCCAATCGAAGATGAAAAGTTCTTCTAGTATCATCAATGTTGTTGAAAGACCTCTACGAAAAACATACACAAAGTGCGTTAGTAAAAGTAATTTAAAGACATAATCGTCATTAAAAACAAATTAGAAATTCATTAAATATGGTACCGGTATCTCATTCCAAATTTTTTTCTTTAGCTTCTTTCAACTCTCGTTTTATCTAATCATCACAAGTAATTGGAACTTCATTTATTACAAGTGCAGCAATAAAACTTGTCACTGTTGAACTGTTAGGCTCAATTAGTTGGCCATTTTGGCTCCAATACGCATATAATTTTATGCCTCGGTCTCTATCACAAATGACTTTCTTCATAACTGTTATTCCCCGTCTAATTTCCGCTTCTGGATCAATAACGGTCTCATGATCTCCATCATCAATATCATCATCATGTGGATGATCCTCGTTACTAGCCATCTAACCCGTAATAAAGAAAAATATAAACCCAATATAAAAATCCATAATAAATTTAATATATAACAAACTACAAATAAATAAAAGCATATAAATTTATTGAAAATGACATAATATATAACATTTTACTATATTACCTCTTTCACTAATATCTCTTTCTTTTCTTGATTGGAATATGAATTACTTGTTTCTTAGCAATGCAGGCATCAAAATTGATCCAAATTCCCTCGTTATGATCGTTTATAATATATGATTCATCCGCTATAATATTCTCATCTTGATCATTCCATCTAATACATGACGTATTCTCAATATCAATATCACCTTGGTCTACACCGGTATCATCAATCACTTTGTTAGATAAAATCACTCTAGACCATTTCGTACACATCGGGTCAGTGGCATAGAACACTTGTTTAGATTGAGATGCTAGAATAAAAGGCTCGCCTTTGTACCCCCACCCTATTAAGATCAAGTTACAGAAATCCTGACTTATCCATTCGTATGCCACTATTGTTTACCCATTGCAACTAAAGATAGGAATCTGAAACTTCTTGTAATCAAACACCCAAATGTGCTCAATAACCCCAAAATATGACATATTTGCATATTTGGGGTTTAAGTACTTCATACTTGATATGTGTATTGCTTCATCTAGCACGGTGACACCACTATTTTGCATAATACTTTTATCATCTTGTTCTTTGGTATAAAATGTGTATTCATTTATTGCGTATGCTGATAACGAGAAATCGTATCATATATTTACCATAAAATTAATCCGCTTTATATCATATTGACCCGATTAACTCTCGAATATTCCAAGTTTTGTATGATTTTATGCAGGTACAACATATCTCAGCTCAAACTAGAAAGAGACGTGAAATGTGCGAGATTGCGACCAAGACCAGAAGAGAAAAGATAAAACTATCAAAAGAAATCCATAATTACTGCTATTACGGTCGTCACGCCCTTGCCACGACCGTAAGGAGCTTCAGAAGAGTGTGACGACCGTCACGCCCCTGCCACGACCGTAACGCGCTATCTTATGAAAACTGCACGTAATGAAGCAGCAACGACCGTAACAAGGCTTATTACAGTTATTTTGGACGTGGTCAAGTAACATGACGTGGTCAAGCAAAGCATGCATACGTGCCTAATTTTTCTCCAACTTCCAAGGCCACTTTCTCCTTATTTTTCTCAGCAAGCCAAGAATCTAGCAACTGAAATATAATTCCAACCGTATTTTATTTTCTATAAATAGCTGAGACTTAAGAAGAAAGAGGAGGAGAGTTGAGTTCACAAAAACCTTGTGGAAGCTCTGCCGATTTTAAGTCTCGATTCTATTTTCGCACTTCGTTCATTTTAATTTCCATTCCGACGTTCCAATCTTGCCGGCTTGTGGAAGAAGGATCTAGGATATTATTACTTTTTAGGTTTTTATTGTATTTGATATAATTGCAAATTTATTTATGTTAAATTTCTATTCTTTAATTATAATGCATGTGTTATTGTTTTCCGACTTTATTTCCTGCATTTTAATTCCGAGTATTATGAGTAGCTAAATACCTGTAGTCGGGGTGTGATGAAATAACCGAATGAATTAATGTATTTCTAAGCTAAAACTTTAATTAACTTAATTCCTGGGCGCGACTTTTTATAATTAAAAATTAAGCTTTTTGTTACGAGAGTAAGGAAAGTGAAATAGGGAGAAATCAAGACCACGAGAGTGTGAGGTTTTAACCGGATAGCTAAAGTTAGGCATTCGATTTAAATACAGCGAGAGCGCTTTAAAACGAATTAGATTTATTTAGTTTTCAAAAAGATGCTTTCTAAACACTTATGGACTAGCGAGAGCAGACATTTGGCTTTAGGAGTATGATCCGAGGTAAGACCACGAGAGTGTGAATCGAGGGTTTTTAAACTGATAAGTACTACAGAACAATTTAAGTTAAATATTTTTATATGCTTAGGTGCAATTTAACTCGCGTAGGTTCAAAATATTACACTCCGACCGCTTTAATTTCATAATCCTTTTAATTGAATTTAGTTTCTCCTTTAGTTTTAAACTTCTAAAAAACCAAACGTGACAATTTCCGCCTTAGCTAAACTAACCTGTTTTATAACACTAGAGTGATTACGAAGTCCCTGTGGGTTCGACATCTTTTTATTACTACTGCGATAGACTGTGCACTTGCAGTTAAGATACCGTTAGACACATTAGGTCAATCGCACATCAAGTTTTTGGCACCGTTGCCGGGGACTTTAGTTTAGTCACTAGTGTATTCTGAAAACAACGCTGTCTAGACTAAGGAAATTTTTTTATATTTCCCTCTGTTGTATGCCAAACACTCGTTCTCGAAGCGAGCCTTTGCATCTACAAATCTTGTCCCAGTTACTATGTATCACCCGATATTTTTCTACAACCCCCACTCTGAGTATTTCGAGGAATCACAAGAATCCCATAAATCCGACCTCGAAATACTATTGGAGAATTTCAATGCATCACAGACCCATTCTCACCCGAATTACCTTTCCAACCACCAATCCCAACGTTTTGAGGAATCGCAAGAATATTATTATTCCAACCAAACTTATCCTCAACCAAATTTCCCCTACAATCACTACACCCAATATTTCGAGGAGACGCAAGTATCCTATAAATCCGACCTCGAAATATTAATGGGAAATTTTAATGAAATATCAATGAAGACAAAGCACTTTACGGAAACACAAAATGCGACTCTAACTCAATTTGAAGAATCAGAAGAATCGCATGATTTCAACTTCAAAACATCAATGGAGGATTCCGACGCGACGCTAATTCACTCTAGGTTAGAATCTCTAATGGAGCACTTTGTAGAGACACAAACTGTCCAGAACGAAGAGTTTAGAAAACAAAGTCTTCAAAGCAGTGAAAACCTTAGGAAACTGACCACTGTGGTTGAGTCGCTCGCGACCCACAACATAGCCTTAGAGACTCAAATCTCCCAGCTTGAACAAAACCCTCTAGGACCCTTCCCTGAGGAGAAATTGGATGTTGTAACAACTAGTAGTGAAAAACAAGTTGAAAATCCTAAGAATAGCGATAATGAGGTTGAGGAGAGTGATAATGAGGTTGAGGAGAGTGATGATGTGGATGAGGAGAGTTCAGACGAGGAAAGAGTAAAGATTAAGAAAAATCCTCCAACGCCATCTAAAAGGGAGGTTGTAGAAGAGGTAGAAAAGGGAGCACCTATTGTTATGCCTCACCCCTATACCCCATCGTTTCCTTTCTCGAAAAGTTTTATGGAAGCTCAAATAGACTCCAAATCTAAAATGTATGTGGAGGTATTGGAAAATATCCACACTAATGCACCCTTGTTGAAAGTCTTGCATAAAAAGAGGAAATTAGAGGACCGTGAAACTAGGGATATAATTACTGTTAAGAAGGTAAGGTTAACCTTTGAGGTGATGGATGAAATCACTAAGCCCAAACTTGAAAAGTTGATACTTAGGATAGATCCAGAACCACCACCACAAGTTCAGAAGAATGAACCACCCCACAGAAGAAAGAAAAGAATGGGTGGGGGATATGTGAGATGGCTTGATAAGTGGCCATGGAAAATGACGACTACTAAAAGTTCAACTAAGGAGTCATCCTCAAAAGAACCACCATGAGCGCTTGCACTCTTGTTCGTCAGGCTTTTGACGTTAAAAACAGCGCTAAGTGGGAGGCAACCCACCTATTTGTTAATTGTTATTTGTTTTTATTTATTTATTTATTTATTATACATTTCGTTTTTGCATTTATTCCCATTTAAATTTTATTTCCTTTGTTCTAATTTCTATAAAACTGCTGCTGATTTCAAAATAATTTTAATTGCCACATGATTTCTGAAAAGTTTTTGTTTCTCTTCTACCTTCTCTTCTGACTAGTTTCCCTAACAATAACCATGGAACCAAAGCCACATAATTTCTTAGAAACCACCTTTAGGGGTCTAAACCAAAAGAGAAAATTCGAGGAATTATCAAAAAGAAACATTGGTTTGACACTTTATTATGATGAACCCACTATGAACGCTTTAGGTATATTGGATAGTGTTCTGTACTTGTTTAACCAGCTGGGGTGGGAAAAAGCCCACATTAAGACTAGGTTTGCCACCTACCGTGAGCTCACCCTTGAATTTCTCAGCTCACTAGTCCATATACCCGAACATGGAAAAGGGACCCGAAAAGGATTTATAAGTTTCCGTCTCTTTGGCATTGAGTTTATTTACAATCATAAGGAACTAGCTGACTTGTTAGGATTCCCAAGCGGCCCTTTTTGCTTATTCTACTACCCAGGTTGAACTGATGGACATTGAGCTAGATTACTTTTGGGGGACTTTAATTGGTAATTATCACCCCGACGCGGATAATATGGATAATGATGAGATACATAACCCTGCCATCCGCTACTTCCATAAGATCCTAGCCCACACTGTATTCGGGAAAGAGGAGAACCGTACTGCAATGTCTAAGGACGAGGTATTCCTACTATATTGTATGCACCAAGGCCACCCCGTTAATGCCGTGCCATTTCTAATGCAAACCTTTTTCCACATTATCGATAACCCTGATGAACCAATCATCATAGGTGGCCTGTTCACAATGATTACACATGCCCTCGGCCTTAGACACCAGCTGAATAGGTGCTCACATTTTGGTACGATTCGTCCCATGAATATTGCTTTTTGCTTTGACCGCCGTATGATAGCAAATCATGATTACCCACCTTATGAGTACTTGATAAGAAAGGAAGTTGTAAACCTATTCACCCTTCCAAACCATAACAAAGTAAGTGTCCACAACCGCGATAACTGGCTTTATGAGCTAAACCCACCAGACCACCCTTCTACACCTGAGACACCACAAGACTATCAAATTTATGATGATGTTATGTATGACATTGGTGACCCTGAGACTCTTCCTGGTTACTACGAAAACTTCAACATGGCCGAGGCCCATGAAGCCTCTGAAACAACCAAGAAGGATTACCATAATAATCTTAATAAAATTGTTACCACACTTGATACCTACCAGACTAACATAAATGGAATTAAAGATGAAATAAAAAGCATGCATCTGGAGATAATGGGATTAACTGATATAACTGTGGAGCAATTTTATCACATTCATAATTCACTCGAAGACATAAAAGCAAAGCTTGGATGAATTCACAAATGGCAGCTCTAGTTTTATATTTCATTCTGTTTTGTTTCTAGGAAGTTTCCCATTTTTTGCATATTTTCAGTTTCGTTTTAAATTTAGAACAAATTTACTTTTATGTAGTTTTTGAGTTTCTGGTGTTGAAAAAGCATATTTGCGAAATCACAGTTTCAGTTATTTAATACTCATTTGCTAGTTTCCTCTGCGCAAATCATAATGCTTTACATAAATTGCGGGCTTTGCTCTTATCGATGGATGGTGTGATGTTTAGGAATATATATGCTTGCATTTGCTTGATATACCATTGAATATATATTGCTATTGAAATGCCTGTGTAGAGATAGAACGTTACAGAATTGGTACATAACTGTCTACTTAAAATTGCACATTTTGCAGCTGTTACGACCGTCACAACCCTCTTACGATCGCCACACGCCTTTTAGCGTGTTACGATCGTCATGCCTGTGTTACGACCGTAACACGGGTTATATCAGTAACCCCTTTAGCAGACAAAAGCTCTTCTTCTTCTGCAACCTTTACCTCTTCCTCCACTACTTCAAAACCGTCCCACTACCTCCATCAATCCCCATTCACACCACTTAACTCACCATTACTCCCCATTAATTTTCAATCTTCCCATTACCTTCCTTCATCATATATACCTCTCATAAACCAATCCCTCACACATCCCATCCCACAACCCAAACCCACTCTCTCTAACACTTTAGCATTCAAAAATGGAAAACATAAACCAACAAAGCCCAGGCATTTACTTACGCGATGGTGAACAAGGTGAAACCCAGCGCACGAAGTTCTTGAAGTTCCAACGCCGAGGCCTCCATCCCACTAGGTACATCGACATTGACTACCTCAGAGACCTCGAATTACTTGAAAGTGTCCAACAACTCATACAGAATGTCAACCTTTGGACCCTCTGTAGCCAGCCCAAACCCACGTACGAGAATCTCACTCTCGAGTTTCTCAGTTCCTTCTGCTACATCACCCCCAATGGTCCAACAAATCAACTCACCGGTGCGGTACGGTTTCGCATTTTCGGAATCGAATACGACTTCTCTCAAAATGCATTCGGTCGATTACTCGACTTCTGTACTGAGGAGGGCGCTCACCTCCGTGTACCTGACACCTTCCATAAGGAATCCTTTAACCTTTGGCATAGCCTAACCAACAACCGTGCTAACTCCTACGATCACCTCAACGCCACACAAATACATAACCCCGCCATTCGCTACTTCCATCGCATTCTGTGCAACACCATTTTCACAAGGGATAGTAACCACGAGCTTAACTCCAAAGAGCTGTTCTTCATGCACTGTGCGTTTACCAATCAGAAAATTAACGCCGCACCATTCCTCTTGGCCCATATTCATTCTATTTGCACTCGCGGCGGCAAACCCTTCTATTTAGGAGGGCTTGTCACTTCTATTGCATTGGCTCTGAATCATGGCGACACCCTAGCCCATCTTCCCTCCAGAGCACCGGTCTTGCTTACCTTAGACCATTGCAAATCTGCTCATCTCATTCACCAACGGGACGACGGCCGGTTCAATCCAGTGATCCGTAACGTTGTTTATTCTAACATTGTTCTTCCTTTCAGGGACCGTATCGATCCGCATAACCGAGCCAATTGGCTATTTGATTCCCCTGACGGCCATGCTCCCGTGCATGATGCCCAACCAGATGCTCCTACTGACGAGATCCAGGAGGAATTGGACGGCGAAACACCTGCTCCCGACATTCTTGAGTCCTCTTCTGCACCACCTCCTTTTACTATGGAGGACATCCTCAGAGCCCTCCATCAGCAAAATCAGATGGCTGTAGCTCTTGAAAGGAAGCATCAGGAGCAGTATGACACTCTACATGCGCAAAGCGTCCAAATCCTGAGCAGCCAGCGCAACGTCAACGAGAAGCTGGACGAAGTTTTCTCTGAGCTAAACGCCTTACGCATGGACGTCACCGCTCTTGGCTCGCATGATACCGACCTCGAGGCCATACCTACCCGACGCTCCCGCACCCGAAGCAGAGGCAGAGGCCACCAGTAGTTTTCTTTTGTTTTTGTTTCTGTATTCCATTCATTTACCTTTCCGTCAGTTTTTCTTTTTGTAATCCTTCCTGCCATATATCATGACATTGAGACAATGTCTGATATAGTGTGGGAGAGACATTATATTTTCTTCATGTTGTAGTAAATTTATGGTAACTCTATGATATTTTCAAGTTTTTCAAGTTTTCCCCGTATTTTAAGCCATACCAAAAAATTCTCTGCTCGCATAGCTCGACATACCTACCTTAAAGCGGAAACCTAGTTAGGAAGACGAAAACGAGTAAACAAAATCAATACGACTATGACACCGCTAACATCCTACTTATGCAACCCGTCTAAACAAAATGTTATATGTACACCTCGATTTTTAAGTTCTGAAGTAACCCCTAGTAGTTTATACTAGTAGTCAGCACCGTTTGGACACAAACCACGTGGGGAGCCGATGAATATAAGTGTTTGATGCCTAATCAATGAAACACCCTTCTCATCTCGATGCTAAACAAAGAAAATCTTGTGCCAAAAGACAAAGATCGCATACGATACATAAGTATAAGAGAAGAAGTCCATTGTTGGTTGGTTCAGAGGTATCTGGTTCTGAACTTGGTAGGGCGTGCTACGGCTCGATCCCTCGCAACCTCCAATTTGGAAAAATCCAGGGTAACCACATCCGTGTACCAGAACCCGCGACAAAAATAGGATCAAAGTCACTAACCGGCTACTCCACTACGTGCGTGCAAAGACAAAGGGCTTAATGTGATTGCGCCAGAACGAAACCGGGCGAAAAAGCACGAGAAGATCGAGGTCAAAATGTGACGTAGCGATTAAGCTGTTTGTTAAAGTGGAAATACGCGACTAAATTGTGTCATTGGCACATCAACGACGTTTTACTCAAGTACCGGCCGATTGACGATTGGTTTCATGTGTTTTATCTCGAAAATAAAAGGTATGTCGTGCATGTGCGCCTGACGAACACTTGTCCGATTTTTACGACTATTTGCTTGAGGACAAGCAAAGGTTTAAGTATGGGAGGATTTGATAACGAGAAATCGTATCATATATTTACCATAAAATTAATCCGCTTTATATCATATTGACCCGATTAACTCTCGAATATTCCAAGTTTTGTATGATTTTATGCAGTTACAACATATCTCAGCTCAAACTAGAAAGAGACGTGAAATGTGCGAGATTGCGACCAAGACCAGAAGAGAAAAGATAAAACTGTCAAAAGAAATCCATAATTGCTTCTATTACGGTCGTCACGCCCTTGCCACGACCGTAAGGAGCTTCAGAAGAGTGTGACGACCGTTAAGCCCCTGCCACGACCGTAACGCGCTATCTTATGAAAACTGCACGTAATGAAGCAGCAACGACCGTAACAAGGCTTATTACAGTTATTTTAGACGTGGTCAAGTAACATGACGTGGTCAAGCAAAGCATGCATACGTGCCTAATTTTTCTCCAACTTCCAAGGCCACTTTCTCCTTATTTTTCTCAGCAAGCCAAGAATCTAGCAACTGAAATATAATTCCAACCGTATTTTATTTTCTATAAATAGCTGAGACTTAAGAAGAAAGAGGAGGAGAGTTGAGTTCACAAAAACCTTGCGGAAGCTCTGCCGATTTTAAGTCTCGATTCTATTTTCGCACTTCATTCATTTTAATTTCCATTCCGACGTTCCAATCTTGCCGGCTTGTGGAAGAAGGATCTAGGATATTATTACTTTTTAGGTTTTTATTGTATTTGATATAATTGCAAATTTATTTATGTTAAATTTCTATTCTTTAATTATAATGCATGTGTTATTGTTTTCCGACTTTATTTCCTGCATTTTAATTCCGAGTATTATGAGTAGCTAAATACCTGTAGTCGGGGTGTGATGAAATAACCGAATGAATTAATGTATTTCTAAGCTAAAACTTTAATTAACTTAATTCCTGGCCGCGACTTTTTATAATTAAAAATTAAGCTTTTTGTTACGAGAGTAAGGAAAGTGAAATAGGGAGAAATCAAGACCACGAGAGTGTGAGGTTTTAACCGGATAGCTAAAGTTAGGCATTCGATTTAAATATAGCGAGAGCGCTTTAAAACGAATTAGATTTATTTAGTTTTCAAAAAGATGCTTTCTAAACACTTATGGACTAGCGAGAGCAGACATTTGGCTTTAGGAGTATGATCCGAGGTAAGACCACGAGAGTGTGAATCGAGGGTTTTTAAACTGATAAGTACTACAGAACAATTTAAGTTAAATATTTTTATATGCTTAGGTGCAATTTAACTCGCGTAGGTTCAAAACATTACACTCCGACCGCTTTAATTTCATAATCCTTTTAATTGAATTTAGTTTCTCCTTTAGTTTTAAACTTCTAAAAAACCAAACGTGACAATTTCCGCCTTAGCTAAACTAACCTGTTTTATAACACTAGAGTGATTACGAAGTCCCTGTGGGTTCGACATCTTTTTATTACTACCGCGATAGACTGTGCACTTGTAGTTAAGATACCGTTAGACACATTAGGTCAATCGCACATCATATGCGCTATGAGAAAACACATGCAAACTTGGACCATATGCCAAACATCTCAACCTTTCTGTTATTGAAGTGTGATATTAAGAGCGCTTTGAATAAATATGATCCGTAAACCATTGTATAAAAATTTAATTGTGCTGCCCTATCCAATTTTCATTTCTATTCTGATTTAACCCTCAGAGTACAGCCTTGTGCATTTCAACATATGGCTCAACCTCACCGTCATTGTACATAACATACAAATACACTTGCTCCTGTTCACCCCTTGATATTGTCTCAATTTTATTTCCAATTAATTTTTTACCTTCCTTTTTTTCAAAAATATGAGTTTTGGGGAGTCCAATGGATTGAACATTGGATAAATATTCAGTACAAAACTCAACCGCTTCTTCAACAATGTATCATTCAACAATACAACCCTCTGGGCGACTTAGGTTTTTTAAGTACCCTTTTAATATTTTCATATAACATTCAGCAGGGTACATCTATCTCATATAAGCTGGTCCACACAAGTGTGTCTCTTTCACAAGATGAACAACTAGATGTACCATTATGTCAAAAAAAGAGGGAGTAAAATACATCTCAATATCACATAAGGTAATAACTATTTCTTTTTGCAGTGTTGGTAAGACCTCAGGATCAAACACCTTACTACAAATTGACCTATAAAAAACACAATTTAGTTATGGAGCTTCTTACTTTTATGGAAAAATAGAACGTATACCTATTTGTAGAAAATGCTCCATTATAACATGACAATCATGTGTCTTTAAAATCTTCAACTTGAGGTCTTTCATAGACACAAGTCTTCTAATATCTGAAGAGTATCCTTCTGGAACTTTAACTTCACTTAGAAACTTGCACAATATTTTTTCTCCTTTCTAGATAGAGTAAAAGCAGCAGGTGGTAGATATGTTCATCTTCCTTTCTTCACGGGTCCTAATTCAGTTCTTATTCCCATCTTTAACATGTCCTCCATTGCTTTAAGGCCATCGTTAGACTTTCCTTTTATATTGAGTAACGTACCAATAACACTTTCAAATACATTTTTTTCAATATGCATACCATCGATAAAATATCTAACATACAAAGACTTCCAATATGGCAATTCAAAAAAAACCGACCTCTTCTTCCACCCATCTTTGAAAACCTTATGTGTAAAAGGCTTGTCAAACTGAGTACACACATCATTCACCTTTTCAAAAATTTTGTCACCTGACAATGCAGGTGGAGCTTTACGTTGTTCGATATCTCCATTGAATGCATTTCACCATCCAAGATAGTGATGTTTAGAATGTAAGAATCTACGATGAAAGAAACACATTCTTCTGACAAAGTTCTAATCGCGTCGTATCAATTCCATCTTCACAAACAAGACACACACGTTGACCTTTAATGTTCTACCCAGATAGATTCCCATATGCTGGAAAATCATTAATTGTGCCAAACTACATCGCCCTCAAATAGAAACTTTCTTTCCTATATCCATCATAAACCTCCACACCGTTCTCCCACAAAATCTTTAAATCTTCGATCAAAGGTGACAAGTATACGTCTATGTCATTCCCTAGTTGTTTAGGCCCAGAAATTAACATAGATAACATCATGTACTTACACTTCATACATAGCCATGAAGGTAGGTTATAAATCAGAAGAATCACAGGCCATATGGTATGTGAGATACTTTGAAGACCATGTGGGTTCATTCCATCAGTAGATAATGCCAAGCGAAGGTTTCTTTCTTCTTCTCCAAAATCAGGATAACCATCATCAATTTTCGACCACTGTGGTGAATCTGCCGGATGTCGATACTTTCCATCAATAATTCTTTCATCTACATGCCAAGTCAAGTGTCTTGCATCGGTTTCACTACGAAACATGCGCCTAAATCTCAGAATTATAGGAAAATACCATAAGACTTTTGCTGGAGATAATTTTTTCTTATATCGAGATAAACCGCATTTAGGGAACTCATTTAACGATGCATATTCGTTTCGAAACAAAACATAATCGTTTGGTCAAGCATGTATTTTATCATAGCTCATGCCAATAGAGCACAACATTTTTTGGCTTCATAGGTTCGATTAGGAAGAACATTATCCTCCAGAAGCATATCTCTCATAAGGTTTAATAACTCTGTGAAAATTTTATCTAACCATCCATTGCCCGCCTTTAAGTCGTACAACTTTAATACTGTAGATAGTCTTGTGAATTTAGTGCAACCTTTATACAACGGTTTCTCTGCATTTCTTACCAACCTCTCAATCATTTTGGGACAATCCTTAAGATCTTATTCAAGTGATTCTGCAATCTCTTCGACTCGATCACAATCGTACGTATCCGTGTCATTATCTTCTGGAGCATAGGTCGTCGTATTACTTTTCTCCTCCGGTTCAACATTCTCGTTAATTTTCTCACCATGGTATATCCAACACTTATAACTTCGATCAATCTGACGCGTCAGTAAATGCGATTTCAATCCATTTGCGTCAACCTGACCCACATAACAACAACCCAAGCAATGACATTTCATTCGAATGGAGTCTTTTACATGTTCAACAACAAACTTAACGAATTCCAATACCCCATTCTCGTACTCTTTTGACAATCAATCGATAGTCATCAATCTTTTATCCATGGAATTACTACTAATTAAGGTAAACAAAAACACTAAAATTATTCACACAACTATTTCAAAAGAACATAAAGAAAAACACTTTCGTGACACAAAAAGAATATTAATACAAACTTTTAGAAATATTTCGTAAGATTTAATCAGATCAGTTCTAGATCGATATAGACTAAAATTAATTATTTCTATATAAAATTAATTGTGCTTTTTAATTGATATAGATAGAATGTTTTACAATTTAGGAACCAGATAGTAAATAAATAAACGAGTCGGTAATGTTGAATTTGAACTTGACTTACCAAATACAGAAGAGGGGTTATTGGTGCCGACGGCAGATGATGCTACTTTGATGTTCTTCGAATCGGTGATGGTCTTCGACTAACTACACCAATACAAAAAAGTCTTAACCAACTTTTTAGTAAGCATGCTAACATTGAAAATGCATAGAGTTGAGAATAAAATCACGATACCAATCCTCAAATGAAAATAAAATCAAAGAACTCATTTTGTTACACAATTTAAGAATCGGAACATGGAAAATTGATTTCAACACATGATTTATTCGATTAAACAAAAACCGGGCAACAACTATAACAAGTTATGAATGCTCGATATTTTCAACTCAAGAAGATTCGAAACAAAATGGGAAAGCACCCGATGTCACAACCATGCGAACTTTCGAATTTAAATCAAATTACACAATAATGTTGTTCGAATCTCAAAGCAACGATAAAAGATGAATAGCTGCCCCATGAATGGTTCTCGACTATATCTTATGCAAATAACGCGACATAGACATCAAGCCGTCATCGAAACCAAAATGAAATTAAACTATCGCAACAAAGTGGCACCGTAACCGAATTAAACCTTGAATTTATAACAACATGCATCAAAATCTCTTTAAAATTTTCTCACACAAAGTGACACAACATTGAATTCAAACCCGAAACTCTAATTAATAAAACAAAACGGGTAGCCCCAATAGTTTCTCGGTTAGTTTATACACGAATAAACTCGGCATCAACAACCAACCTTCATCGAAACTAAATAAAACTGGACAACCTAACATAGTTTATATCACTAACTAATCGAACTTATAAACAGGTCATAGGTTTTGCAGAAATGTAGAAGGAAATATCTAGAAATGTAGAAGAAAATGAATACCTAAAAATGTAGAAGGAAATGTTGAACAAAGCTTAACAAAACCAAATGTTGGTGAAATGGTTGATAGAAGTCCTACAAGAGAGTCTAAAAAACCAAATGTTATAAACCAAATACCCAAAGAACCATAGCAGTAGTAGAGATAGGAACAAGGGAAACTTACCTTGAGATACGGTGGAGGACGGAAATTGAGGGACGACAGAAGGAGGGTGGTCGGAGGAACATCAGAAGGAGGGCGGTCGGAGGGACGACGATATCGGAGGAACGACAGAAGGACGAAGAGAAAAGTGTGAATAGAAACGAGTTATGTGAAAAGAAACGAGTTCTGGAGGGATTCTATTTTTTAATTATAATTATATGACTTTAGACAGCGCCTTTGAGAAGCGCTGGCTAATATGGGCCTTTATCAATGCTTTTAACTTCTATTTTTTAGATTTATATGACTTTAGACAGCTCTTCGGAGAAGCGCTGGCTAATGTGGTCCTTTACCAACACTTTTTTAGGCGCTTTCTAAAGAAACCCTTTTAGCAGCGCTTTTAAGATTTTTTTTAAAAAAATTATATGACTTTAGACAGCGCTTCGGAGAAGCGCTGGCTAATGTGGTCCTTTACCAGTGCTTTTTTTAAGCGCTTTCTAAAGCAACCCTTTTAGTAGCGCTTTTAATAATATATTTTTAAAATTTATATGACTTTAGATAGCACTTCGAAGAAGCGCCGACTAATGTGGTCCTTCACCAGCGCTTTTTTTAAGCGCTTTCTAAAGCAACCCTTTTAGCAGCGCTTTTCAGAAGCACTGTCTAAGGACGGCCTTTTAACAACTCTTTTACTCATTTTCGTATACAGTTTCCGTGTTTTATTTTTTAATTTACTTATAGCAGCGCTTTTGTATAAAAGCGTTGTCTAAAGGCCTTTTTGGCGTAGTGTGTTCAAATGCATATGTTTATTCAATGTAATCATTGGACGTTTTTGCAAATAAAATAGAGAAAATAAAACAATTTTGAATTTTGAAATCTAATTGCATTGATTTTGAAAGTTTTCCTATAAGAAGGCAACTTTATACAAAGAGACAGAAATCCTAGCAAGAGGAAATAGTCGTAAGTATGTAGAAAGGGTTCAAAGAAAAACAACGAAAAACAACTATGTGGAAAGGATCCCATCAAGTTTCAACTCTGTTATTTCCCCTATGTCTTCAAGCATCTCATCACTTGGTGTTGGAAGAAAATGATTGAATTATTCTATACCGTTTGATATTGACGCTAGTAATAAAGCTGTCTGTAAGCAGATGGGTGATCCAATGGGACATAGTCGTACGCTTTAATCCCTAACTTTTTCCTGGACCGCTCTTTCAGGTTTTCAGTCCACTGGGATATCCTTTTTTGCCCAAGCCGCCTTTTTAGGTTTTCGACTTGCCGAATGTATAATTTTTTTTAATATATATCCCTAATTTTTTCCCGAACCCCTTTGGTTCACTGAGATGCCCTTACTTTTTCCAAGGCCTGTCAACCTAGCGGGTCTCTTTTATGTGTAGTATTTTTTTACTATGTTCGCTGTGATACGGTGGGAGAACTGAATTGAGGTTTTGTGTTTTGTATTCGCACTTGTTCGGTTTAGCAAGAGTCGCCACCGAATTTTTATTTTATCCTAAAGGAAAGGTTAAAAAGCACAGGAAAAACCTTTTGAGATGTTTCGTGGGGTAGAATATGAAAAGGGAAGGTATTAGCACCCTTTTCATCCATGGTTATCCATGGGCTCTTAGTTACTTGTTTTAGATTACTTGCCTTGATTTTCAATTGCTTGAAATGGTTGTGTGTGTGTGTGTGTTTTGAAAATGTTTTGAAAAAGAGGCCTTGTCTAGGCAACCGTTGTAACAATTCTTTACTCGAATGTTTTACAAAGGTGTGTATCTTTTCAAAAAGATGTTTCAAATGTTTTTGGAAGTTTGTTTTTGAAAGTGTATTGTGGAGTGGATTTTGAAAAGTAGGCAAGTGTGTTTTGCAAGTTTGATCAAGTAACTAAGAGTTGTCTACCCCTAAATTTACTCAAAGGTTTTCCTCATGTTTTAACCCTTTTAACAATTTTGTTCCACCATCGTATTTGGTGGGCAATCTTGCATTAGGATGTTAACGGGACAGGCGCGAGTCATCGTATGGACCATGAATGCAATGGTGCCAAGTGTCTTTGGCAATTTTCTTGAAGGGACTATGATCATTTTGTAGGCAACTTTCGAAAGCGTCATCGAGGGACTATGATCATTTTGATTTGTTTTGTTTTGCCAAAGATACTCAACGTGCAAGCATGGCCCATTTTGGAAGGCAACAAGCGGGATTACCCTAGGGGTGCAAGTGTGAATGGTGTATTGATTGTCATGCATTTATCTTGTATTTAGGTTACTAGAGTTTGATTTTATTTACATACAAACCCTAGGTCTAAACATGGTATAATTGAAAGCGATAAAATTGCAAGAAATTAAAGTCTACGCTATTACAAATAAGTATCCGGGAGTGGGGGTACAAATATTTACAAATGGGGATGAGACTTTAATAGGAGAGTAGTGTCCAAATAATTTACAACCAAATCTAATCAATCGCAATGTAAAATGTAGCAATGTACAAAGATAAGCAAATGTATAAGAATAGAGCAATGTAAATGTATCAATGTATTTGTGTAAGTGATTTATTTACAAGTGATGAATGTTAACTTAATGAAAAACTTAAGTATTGTTTATTTATTTTGTATTCTTATCTTGTTTTGTATTTTGTTAAATATGTACAAAATAAAGATTTAATAAAAGAAAAGAAAATGTTTTAAGAAATTCTATTTTTTATGTATTGATATTAATGTATATAAAATGTTTTAATGCTAATGTGTATAAAATGTTTTAGTTAAAAAAGAATATTCAACCTTAAAAAAAAAGAAGTCTATTTTTTTATATATTTTATAATTATACTAACTAAAAAAAAGTAATTAAGAACATTCTATGTAAAAGAGTTAATGTGTTATTTTTTTATTTACAAAATTTAATTATATTATAAAAAGAAAATAAAAAAGAGTATTGTTAATTAAATTTAATATGAAAAAACTAGTATGATATGATGTATATATAAAAAAAGGTATTAGTTTTAGAATTAATTGGGCTTAAACGGGAATAAGCTGGGCCCAAATAGGTTTGTAAAGGGAATCAGAGGGGGGTACGTGCGTGGAAAGCATGATGGGCTTAAGCGTTTTAGAAAGGGCAAGGCCCAAGGCAAGTTTGACAAATCTGTTTGTTAGGGTTCCAAACATATTGTTTCATTTTGGGATTCAGGGTTTGTAACATTCCAGAGGCGCCGCTTCTTCGTCTTCGTTCTTCTTCATCTCCTTCGCCATAGCCATTGAGTTTCTCTCAGTCCCAGTTGCCAGGCGTCACCTCCGTTTCTCCTCTCTCCACAGATATTCAGGCCACAATGAAAAGAGGTAGCTTTATTTTCTCTCAACACATTTTTTAGGTTTTCATTCGAGCATGTTTTTATTCTTTTATGCTGATTTTAAGTGTTGTTGTTGTTCTTGTTTGAGGTGTGGAAAAGAAACAGGAAAAAAATACTACCTTTGGGATTTGTCGCTTGGAGAGGAAGAGAGGCGGAGAGGCTAGCTTGCCCTTGCTGGAAAACCTGGTACTCTGTATTTATGGGTTTGATGATAAGCTCCCCTGAAAACCCTTTGCCTATTTGCTTCTTCTGCTTATTTGCTTCCTTTCCTCTGATGATTATACTTCGCTTATGTATGCTTTGAGATGCCTCATTTTGAGTATTGTGGTACAAACCCTATGATGATGTTACTCTGAGGGTCTTGGTTGGTTCAGTTGTTGATTCTGAGATGGTTCGGATTGCTTTAAATGCTTTTGATATTAATGATGATTTGAATCTGAATATGTGGTTGCTTTTGTTGGGTTTTGAAAGGCTTCTGTTTGTAAGTTGTTTGTTTTTGAAGCTTAGGCCTTGAAACAAGTTTTTGTTGTTTCTGGTTTGAGGTTGATGTTTAGTTACAGTTTAAGGAAGGCTTGGCTTCTGTTTGAATGTTTTGTGGGCTTGTTTGTAACAATCTTATCAGTAGGCAGGCTTCAGGCTTTACCAGTTTGCTGGCTTGGCTTCAGCAGGCTTTAGACTTGTATGGATTTGAGGCTTGATGCAGGTTTAGGACAAAGGCTTATGCAGGTTGAAGCAGTAGGCTTTAGGCTTATGTTTGTGAGTTTGATGGCTTTTGGTGCAGGTTAGGCTTGAAGCTTGATGTGCTTCACAGGTTTTGGATGGCTTTTAGAGTTTGTTGTGTTTTGTGGAGGCAGTTTGTTTGTGGTTCTCTAACAGTTTGTGGTATTTTTGCTTTGTGTTATTCTGCCCCCTCTTTGAAACTGTGCTGGTATCTTGTTTTATATCTTTTGTCAAGCCTAAGCATGTAAGCCTTTTTCTCTTCTCTCTTCTCTCTCTCTCTCTCTCTCTCTCTCTCTCAGATTAAAGCATAAAATATTGCTTAGATTTGTCTTTTTCTGAAAAAGTGACAGGCCTTGGAAAGTGATGATTTGAATATGCTTGTATTAGTTGCTTAGCTCTGCATATCTCTTATCCTCTTTTTCCAGATTTTCTGCTTATCTTGTGTACTTCTTGACAGCCTTTTGACAGCTCTTGTACCTTTGACAGTTTGGTTAGTTTGCTTTCCAGTTTGGACTTTGGTTAGGCCTTATGCAGTTCAGTTTGCCTTTGGACTTTGTTTGAAATTTTTGGAATTATTCAGCTTTGCTTGTCATTTTGAACTTGTGCAATTCATACTTTGTGCATTTCATACTTTATTTACAAGCATATTCTATCCCTCTTTGGGAACCAAGAGCAATCTTGTGATTTGCAGAGAGGGGAAACTGATTCCGGCCAGTCGCTTTTAATGATGATTTTTGAATTAACTGTCCACCTTTAATTTTATCTGAATTTGACTTTTCTTCTTTTCTTGTTTTTGCAGATAAAAGTCAATTGAGCCAAAGGAGCATCAGAATAGAAGATGAAGACTTAGGAATTTTTAGGATGCAAATTTATTTTATTTTAATCATTTGTAACATTATTATTGTAAATACTTGTAAATAATTACTGTATTTAAATAACAATTGTACAAATAATTAAAAATAAATAAAAGTCTTTTTATTGATATTCCTTTTTAATTCTTCTTCAAATGTTTATTTAATTATTTATAATTCTTCAATTATAATAAAATGGAAATAAATCCCAATTATTCTAACTTAGAATAAATAAACAACTAATAAACACTGTGGTCTTAGCATCAATCAATAATAAACCCGGCGTTTCAAATATCCAAAGCAATGCACAGTTAATCAAACAAAACGTCCACATGCATTTTTGATTTACTGATTCAATCAAACACTGCAAGCTCCCAATCAGAAACCTCAGTCCATATCTCAGAGTAAATTGAAAAGAACTGTAGAATTAATTATTTCTGAGAATGCGCGCACAAAAACCCTGATTCTTGATTAAATGTCAAAGAAGCGTCCGCCTGATAAAAACCTGAGCCAACTCAACCAAACCTTAGCAATCTGCTTGAACTGCTTTAAAATCAATGAAAACCCTAAATTTTGTCTGACTGACAAGAAAAGTCAGTTTGACCGATTCTTGAGCCAATCTGGAAAATCAGGAAAAGTCCGAAGCTGTGATTTCTTGAAAAAGAGAAGTGCAAATTTTGGGGTACAACAGTTGCCCCTGTTCAATCTTCTTGAACCTGAAGAGTTAGATTGGCAGGCTTGCCGTTCGCGACTCGAGGGTAAAGGAGATTGGACACTAGAGTGCCCAAAAAATTTGCACTCGGTGATGTGATGGTAGAGGGAATGGGCTTAAAGATGCCATTTGGTGATGGGCTTAAAGATGCCATCTGGAGATGTGACAGAATCTTGTCGGGGGATGGGCTTAGAGATGCCATCTGGAAGTTGCTGGTAGGAGGATGGGCTTAAAGATGCCATCTCGAAATGTTTGGAGGAGGATGGGCTTATAGATGCCATCTGGAAATGTTTGGAGGAGGATGGGATTATAGATGCTATCTGAAGGTGTTGAACTGTATGTCATTGGTGAGTGGACGAGTATCAGAAAGGTATCCATGTTTTGGAACATCTCTGAACTGGGGTTCTGAATAAGCAATAGATTGACATCCATGTTTTGGAGAATCCGTAAACTGTTTTCAATAGTTGAGAAGAATCTGAACAAGCGATAGGTTAACATCCGTTACTGGAGAACTCGTGAACTGTTTTCAGAAGTCTTTGAAGCTGAATAAGCAATAGAGCAGCATCCATTGTTGGGAAGCGTCCGTAAACTGTTTTCAAAAGTTGAGAAGAATCTGAATAAGCGATAGGTTGACATCCGTTACTGGAGAACCCGTAAACTGTTTTCAGAGGTCTTGAAAGTTGAATAAGCAATAGAGCAGCATCCATGTTGGGAAGCGTCCGTAAACTGTTTTCAAAAGTCTGGAAAGAATCTGAATAAGCGATAGGTTAACATCCGTTACTGGAGAACCCGTGAACTGTTTTCAGAAGTCTTGAAGTGGAGGAGGAACCGGTGTAGGGTTTCCTGATGATGAGTCCGTGTAAAACTGCATCTGGATGAATCTGGAATAAGTATCAGAATGTCGCCATGTCTGGGCCATATCTGAACTATCTCTGGAAGGGATCTCGGAAGACGAGGATCTTTGTCTGTTGACTGATCTTTCCTGAAAAGGTAAAGAGTTAGTTGTATGCCATGTCATGATGCATGAAGCAATGTATGTTATATCAATGTTTATGATATGAATGTGATAAATGCGCATGTAAGCTGATGAGCTGTCTTGCTGAGGATAGATGAATCCTGGACGGCAGGAGATAAAAGAATCTTGACTGCCGCTGGGGAAAGTAATTCTTGACTGCTGCAGGGGAGGGCAAGAATCTTTGATTGCTGAAGATGAGAAGTCCTGGGACCACTGTTGGGGGATCAGGAGCTTGGGTTGCATGCCAATCTACTGGGGATTTCCTGTCTTGAGGAGATCTTCACTGGAGAATATTCGAATATTCTATGAGGACCTGAGAATGAGAGTCTTCATTCTGCTTGGGGATTGATAGCTGGAAGTTTTAGCTCCGCTGGGGATCTTGAAACTTGACTCTGAGGGGAATTAGATTCTGTAAGGCTCTCTGGTTGGGGATTACAAGAATCTTTTGATTGCTGCAGGTGTTGATCTGGAATAAGTTACGGAATGTCGCCATCTCTGGGTCACATCTTGAACTATCTCTAGAAGCAAATCTGGAATAAGTATCAGAATGTCGCCAAATTTTGGGTCACATCTTGAACTATCTCTAGAATGAAATCTTGAATAAGTTACGGAATGTCGCCAAATCTGGGTCACATCTGAACTATCTCTAGAATGAAATCTTGAATAAGTTGTGGAATGTCGCCAAATCAGGGTCACATCTGAACTGTTTCTAGAATGAAATCTTGAATAAGTTACGGAATGTCGCCAAATCTGGGTCACATCTTGAACTATATCTAGAAATTGATTTTGTTAAGGGTCAAAAATTAGGAGTATACCAATCTTCTGAGGTGATAAGGATGAGAGTCTTCACTCTTGAGAGAAACAGATTTTTAGGAGCTTCAATCGTCCATTATTCTGTTGGTGGTTGTAACTTCCAGTAGGTGATGAAGGAATGGTTGAACACTTTTGACATTCGAATGCCCCAAGTGATGATGAAGGAGACTTGCCCCAGGTTACTCTGCAAGTTGAGAGATTTCTTGAAATCTTGACTGGACTGCCCCAGGTTAACTGGATAGTGACATGTGATGCCCCTTGTTGATAGGAGATTTTTGTAATGGAAGTGTCATCCTCTTTGAAGTGATTTTGTTCACTGAGAGAGCTTTCGTTCATCGGATATTCGTTGTGTGAATTTCTCCGCTGTCAAACAAATAGCCATATGCAAACAATGATATTCAAGCAATGCAAAGTTTATGTCTGTCTCGAAGTTTTGAAAAATGCGTTTTTTAGCAGAAAACTTTTCATAAGACAAAATCAACACAAGATTTAGAGCAAAGCCTTACAGGAGTCAGGATACCTTTTGTAATAGTATGCTTTCGAACTAACCCATGCTTCAATTAGGACTTTTGAAGGGTTGTAACGTGGCTTGGTTCACGGTTTAAGAAACAAAGGATAAAGCCTCAAAGTATATTTGTACCCACCCACTCTTCGTGATGTTCTTCAATCCTAAGCTCAGTTAATTGTGCGTCGCACTCTATTCGAGTTTGGAACGACTTTTGGGTGATGGTTCACCAATTGAATTTAGGAGGCAGTCATCATCTCCTTTTTTCTTTGCAACATTTTCACGTTGTTTGAGGATTTGTAACGACCTCGTTCTTTTAATTTTGATTTGTTATCCCTAACTTTTGCCTGACTGTTTCTGTTTTCGAGATTACAGTCAGCGGGATGCCCCAGCTTTCTTAAGCCTCCTTTACAGGTTTTGGCTCAGTGGGCTTTTTTTTTGAGAGATAATGACTGCCTATGAGATAAGGAACCATCACTGTATTTTGATTCCAAAGGAATGCTTTTCTTTGTCGTCGTTCGTTGTATTACGAACTGAGAGTTTTGCGACTTCAATGCGCACCTTTTTGAATTAACTGAGAGACTACCCTGCCCCAGGTTTATATCAAAGGTTTTGATTTGTTTAGAACATAAAACTCCTACTTCTTTGGCTCGAAGGGGTTGACTAGGGATTACCTTCCTTATAACTCCAGTGTTTGGGAATTGAAAGAAATGCCTGTACATCATCAGCAAGGTCTGTTCGAAAGCATACTGTATGAGATTATGGTATTGTTTCGTCATCCTCCCTCTAAAGGCTTGCAGCTTTTTATCAAGAGTTAAATATCATAAAGAAAGCATAAGAGTAGTGAAAACGAATGGATGAATTCAAGACAAACATATGCAATGCATTAATGAAAACAAAGTTTGACATTAATAGATAATTGTTTGAACAACAAATGAAATTACAACTTCGAAAATTCAAATGAAACAAAGACATTCTCAATGATTTGGAAAAGGAGCATTGATCATGCTGGAGTCTCTGGAGGGTCAAACTCGATCTCCTTGGCATCAATCATGTCTTGGATCTTGTTCTTCAGAGGCCAACAGTTGTTGGTGTCATGCCCCGGACTGTCAGAGTGGTATGCACACCTTTCATTGGGATGATAGGTAGGAGCATAAGTATTTGGGTTCCGAAGGGGATCCCTCAATGAAATCAGATCCCTTTTCAACAAGTGTTGCAGTGCCTGAGACAGTGACATGTTGATCTTGGTGAACTGTCTCTTAGGCGCGACCTCCTTATGCTGATGCCCCTGTTTTTGTTGAGTAGGCGTAGGATTAGAGATCAAGATTGCTCCTAAATGTTGGTCATGACGACCCTTTTGACTGTCCACAGCATTGGAATCTTTCTTCCCATGCTGGGGTATTTTCTGAGCATCAGAGGGAGTAGCTCCTTGGATCTTCCCACTTTTGATGCCCGCTTCGACCCTTTCATCGGTCAGTATCAGCTCGGTGAACCCGGCTGAGGAGCTTCCGATTAAGTGATTGAAGAAAGGCCCCGTCAAAGTTCCCATGAAGATGTCAATCAGCTCTTTGTCAGTTAAAGGAGGTTGCACCCTACCAGCCAAATCTCTCCGCTTTTGGGCATATCCCTTGAAGCTCTCGTCGGAACCCATGGTCATGCTCTGCAATTGCACACGAGTTGGTGCAAGATCAACATTGTACTGATACTGCTCATAGAAAGCAAAAGCTAAGTCCTTCCAGGTGTGGATGCGGGAACTCTTCAATTGATAGAACCACTCAAGTTGAGCCCCTACCAGACTTTCTTGGAAGAAATGGATCCAAAGCTTTGGATCAATTGCGTATGGTTGAATCTTGCGGACATAAGACGTTAGGTGCATCTTAGGGCAAGAAACTCCGTCGTACACGGAAAAGGTAGGGACTTTGAACTTCGGAGGGATGACCAATCCAGGAACCAAACCCATGTCTCCTAGATCCAAGCCAGGTATTGGTTGAATCTCCATAACATTGAGGCGATCCTCCAACTCTTTGTACTTGTCATCAGCGGGAGGATATTGTTCTTCGGAGTAACCAGCTTCATCAATCTCCAAATTGTGGTCTTCTTCAAGACTATCCCCTATGTTGGATGGAGTTTCAAGGTCCAGGGTCTTAGGTCTTCTTCTCAAGTTCAGGATGCGGGCTGCCTTCTTGGACTTCTTCTTCTTGTCTTTGAGAAGAAGAGCTGTCAGATCCTCTTGCCCTTTACCCATAGCCAGCAGCATTTGTTGGAATTGAGCATTTTGAGCCTAGAGATCCTTTACCGTTTGTTCCATATCCATCTTACTGAAATAAACAGTAGGAAGATAAGAAAACCTGCAAAGGAGAAACCTGATATGCAATGATATGTATGATATATGTATGCAATGTTTTCAAGGATCTCTTGGGGTAAACACAAGAGAACGTTAGAGGTTGAACTTCGGTCTTTGATTGGAGAACTTTGCACTAGTGGATGTCTTTCCACTAGAATCAAGCTCACCATGTAAAGTGGGTCATAGCCCCTGATTCAAGTTGTTGCACTTGATCTTTGATTGGAGAATTTTGCACCGATGGATGTCTTTCCACGAGAATCAAGCTCACCATGTCAAGTGGGTCATAGCCCCTGATTCAAGTTGTTGCACTTGATCTTTGATGGAATTTGTTTAGAGGAGAAACCTCTTGCCCCTTGGAAGACATCTGGTTCAACGTAACCCTGCATCAAAAGAACCTCGAGATCCTTGAAATGGTTATTGAAAAATGCTATGGTATGATGTTATGATGTTATGTACATGTATGCAAAAGCAAGTAAGTGTATATACAGACAAACATATTCACACAAAGCAAACAAGTCCTTAGGTTTAGGCTTGCATGGGGTTTGTAGGTAAGTACCCTCTTGAAGTTAGTTGGCTCATCCTGTCCTAAAATAGAAACCGGGTTCTAAGGAGCTCAATATCATTGGATTGTTTTCTGTGTTCATTGTTTTGGTTTAGCCACTTAACTGGCGATCAAAATATTCCAAGAAAACAATCCTCAATGAGTGTAGTATCGAGTATCTACCAACTTTGGACTGCACCAAAGTCGGTCATCTCACTACCCCTAAAAAGGCTAAGATGGTCAATTAAGGTTCTAAGAGTTCGTTAGTGCTTCATGACATCACTCAGCGGCCCCGTACTCTCCTTGATTGAACTCAAGGGTTACCGGTACTCACAAATATGTCGCACTAACATATCTTACTGCTTCAACCGTGTCGGTATACCCCGCACAGTTCCCTCACAGTTTTATTGCTATTTACCTAAAAAGGTGCCCCAAATCCGGGTGTAGGATTTACAACAGACCCAAACAAGGACCCAAAAGATAAAGCAATCAAGGCAATCAAAGCAAGAATGTAAAGGTGATCTAAACCCTAAGGTAACCCCAATTTTAAATAGATCCCCAGCAGAGTCTCCAGTTCTGTGATACGGTGGGAGAACTGACTTGAGGTTTTGCGTTTTGTATTCGCACTTGTTCGGTTTAGCAAGAGTCGCCACCGACTTTTTATTTTATCCTAAAGGAAAGGTTAAAAAGCACAGGAAAAACCTTTTGAGATGTTTTGTGGGTTCTGGGGGTAGATTATGAAAAGGGAAGGTATTAACACCCTTTTCATCTATGGTTATCCATGGGCTCTTAGTTACTTGTTTTAGATCACTTTCCTTGATTTTCAATTGCTTGAAATGGTTGTGTGTGTGTGTGTGTGTGTTTTGAAAATGTTTTGAAAAAGAGGCCTTGACTAGGCAACCATTGTAACAATTCTTTACTCGAATGTTTTACAAAGGTGTGTATCTTTTCGAAAAGATGTTTCAAATGTTTTTGGAAGTTTGTTTTTGAAAGTGTATTGTGGAGTGGATTTTGAAAAGTAGGCAAGTGTGTTTTGCAAGTTTGATCAAGTAACTAAGAGTTGTCTACCCCTAAATTTACTCAAAGGTTTTCCTCATGTTTTAACCCTTTTAACAATTTTGTTCCATCTTCGTATTTGGTGGGCAATCTTGCATTAGGATGTTAACGGGACAGGCGCGGGTCATCGTATGGACCATGAATGCAATGGTGCCAAGTGTCTTTGGCAATTTGCTTGAAGGGACTATGATCATTTTGTAGGCAACTTTCGAAAGCGTCATCGAGGGACTATGATCATTTTGATTTGTTTTGTTTTGCCAAAGATACTCAACGTGCAAGCATGGCCCATTTTGGAAGGCAACAAGCGGGATTACCCTAGGGGTGCAAGTGTGAATGGTGTATTGATTGTCATGCATTTATATTGTATTTAGGTTACTAGAGTTTGATTTTATTTACATACAAACCCTAGGTCTAAACATGGTATAATTGAAAGCGATAAAATTGCAAGAATTTAAAGTCTACGCTATTACAAATAAGTATCCGGGAGTGGGGGTACAAATATTTACAAATGGGGATGAGACTTTAATAGGAGAGTAGTGTCCAAATAATTTACAACCAAATCTAATCAATCGCAATGTAAAATGTAGCAATGTACAAAGATAAGCAAATGTATAAGAATAGAGCAATGTAAATGTATCAATGTATTTGTGTAAGTGATTTATTTACAAGTGATGAATGTTAACTTAATGAAAAACTTAAGTATTGTTTATTTATTTTGTATTCTTATCTTGTTTTGTATTTTGTTAAATATGTACAAAATAAAGATTTAATAAAAGAAAAGAAAATGTTTTAAGAAATTCTATTTTTTATGTATTGATATTAATGTATATAAAATGTTTTAATGCTAATGTGTATAAAATGTTTTAGTTAAAAAAGAATATTCAACCTTAAAAAAAAAAGTCTATTTTTTTATATATTTTATAATTATACTAACTAAAAAAAAAGTAATTAAGAACATTCTATGTAAAAGAATTAATGTGTTATTTTTTTATTTACAAAATTTAATTATATTATAAAAAGAAAATAAAAAAGAGTATTGTTAATTAAATTTAATATGAAAAAACTAGTATGATATGATGTATATATAAAAAAAAGGTATTAGTTTTAGAATTAATTGGGCTTAAAGGGGAATAAGCTGGGCCCAAATAGGTTTGTAAAGGGAATCAGAGGGGGGTACGTGCGTGGAAAGCATGATGGGCTTAAGCATTTTAGAAAGGGCAAGGCCCAAGGCAAGTTTGAAAAATCTGTTTGTTAGGGTTCCAAACTTATTGTTTCATTTTGGGATTCAGGGTTTGTAACATTCCAGAGGCGCCGCTTCTTCGTCTTCGTTCTTCTTCATCTCCTTCGCCATAGCCATTGAGTTTCTCTCCGTCCCAATTTCCAGGCGTCACCTCCGTTTCTCCTCTCTCCACAGATATTCAGGCCACGATGAAAAGAGGTAGCTTTGTTTTCTCTCAACACATTTTTTAGGTTTTCATTCGAGCATGTTTTTATTCTTTTATGCTGATTTTAAGTGTTGTTGTTGTTCTTGTTTGAGGTGTGGAAAAGAAAGAGGAAAAAAATACTACCTTTGGGATTTGTCGCTTGGAGAGGAAGAGAGGCTGATTTGGAGGCGTCCTGGACAGCTGAGGCAGGGAGCACGAGGATGAGGCTAGCTTGATCTTGCTGGAAAACCTGGTACTCTGTATTTATGGGTTTGATGATGAGCTGCCCTGAAAACCCTTTTCCTATTTACTTCTTCTTCTTATTTGCTTCCTTTCCTCTAATGATTATACTTAGCTTATGTATGCTTTGAGATGCCTGATTTTGAGTATTGTGGTACAAACCCTATGATGATGTTACTCTGAGGGTCTTGGTTGGTTCAGTTGTTGATTTTGAGATGGTTCGAATTGCTTTGAATGCTTTTGATATTAATGATGATTTGAATCTGAATATGTGGTTGCTTTTGTTGGGTTTTGAAAGGCTTCTGTTTGTAAGTTGTTTGTTTTTGAAGCTTAGGCCTTGAAACAAGTTTTTGTTGTTTCTGGTTTGAGGTTGATGTTTAGTTACAGTTTAAGGAAGGCTTGGCTTCTGTTTGAATGTTTTGTGGGCTTGTTTGTAACAATCTTATCAGTAGGCAAGCTTCAGGCTTTACCAGTTTGCTGGCTTGGCTTCAGCAGGCTTTAGACTTGTATGGATTTGAGGCTTGATGCAGGTTTAGGACAAAGGCTTATGCAGGTTGAAGCAATAGGCTTTAGGCTTCTGTTTGTGAGTTTGATGGCTTTTGGTGCAGGTTAGGCTTGAAGCTTGATGTGCTTCACAGGTTTTGGATGGCTTTTAGAGTTTGTTGTGTTTTGTGGAGGCAGTTTGTTTGTGGTTCTCTAACAGTTTGTGGTATTTTTGCTTTGTGTTATTCTGCCCCCTCTTTGAAACTGTGCTGGTATCTTGTTTTATATCTTTTGTCAAGCCTAAGCCTGTAAGCCTTTTTCTCTTCTCTCTTCTCTCTCTCTCACAGATTAAAGCATAAAATATTGCTTAGATTTGTCTTTTTCTGAAAAAGTGACAGGCCTTGGAAAGTGATGATTTGAATATGCTTGTATTAGTTGCTTAGCTCTGCATATCTCTTATCCTCTTTTTCCAGATTTTCTGCTTATCTTATGTACTTCTTGACAACCTTTTGACAGCTCTTGTACCTTTGACAGTTTGGTTAGTTTGCTGTCCAGTTTGGACTTTGGTTAGGCCTTATGCAGTTCAGTTTGCCTTTGGACTTTGTTTGGAATTTTTGGAATTATGCAGCTTTGCTTGTCATTTTGAACTTGTGCAATTCATACTTTGTGCATTTCATACTTTATTTGCAAGCATATTCTATCCCTCTTTGTGAACCAAGAGCAATCTTGTGATTTGCAGAGAGGGGAAACTGATTCCGGCCAGTCGCTTTTAATGATGATTTTTGAATTAACTGTCCGCCTTTAATTTTATCTGCATTTGACTTTTCTTCTTTTCTTGTTTTTGCATATAAAAGTCAATTGAGCCAAAGGAGCATCAGAATAGAAGATGAAGACTTAGGAATTTTTAGGATGGAAATTTATTTTATTTTAATCATTTGTAACATTATTATTGTAAATACTTGTAAATAATTACTGTATTTAAATAACAATTGTACAAATAATTAAAAATAAATAAAAGTCTTTTTATTGATATTCCTTTTTAATTCTTCTTCAAATGTTTATTTAATTATTTATAATTCTTCAATTATAATAAAATGGAAATAAATCCCAATTATTCTAACTTAGAATAAATAAACAATTAATAAACACTGTGGTCTTAGCATCAATCAATAATAAACCTGACGTTTCAAATATCCAAAGCAATGCACAGTTAATCAAACAAAACGTCCACGTGCCTTTTTGATTTACTGATTCAATCAAACACTGCAAGCTCCCAATCAGAAACCTCAGTCCATATCTCAGAGTAAATTGAAAAGAACTGTAGAATTAATTCTTTCTGAGAATGCGCGCACAAAAACCCTGATTCTTGATTAAATGTCAAAGAAGCGTCCGCCTGATCAAAACCTGAGCCAACTTAACCAAACCTTAGCAATCTGCTTGAACTGCTTTAAAATCAATGAAAACCCTAAATTTTGTCTGACTGACAAGAAAAGTCTGTTTGACCGATTCTTGAGCCAGTCTGGAAAATCAGGAAAAGTCCGAAGCTGTGATTTCTTGAAAAAGAGGAGGGAAAATTTTGGGGTACAACATTCGCGTTCACAGGGTGTGGTAAATCATCACTGTCCATGGTAGTAAGTATCATAGCACCACCAGAAAATACATTTTTGATCACAAATGGCCCTTCGTATGTGGGAGTCCATTTGCCCCTGGGATCACCTTGTGGTAGGATAATGAACTTTATTACCAAATCACCATCCTGGTATATCTGATGTTTAACTTTCCTATTAAAGGCTTTTATCATGTGTATTTGATACATATGACCATGACAAACAGCCGCAAGTCTTTTTTCATCAATCAAATTTATTTGGTCCAATCGAGTTTGAGTCCATTCGTCTTCATTTAAACCTGCGTCTTTCATAAACCTTAGGGAAGGAATCTGGACTTTAACATGTAAGACAACCTCCACACCTTAGACTAGAGAGAACGAGGTTGCTCTAGTTGATGCACATACTGAAGTGCGATAACCATGAAGAGAAAATGGTAACATCCCATGCCAATCTTTGTATGTCATTGTCATCTTCTACAAGATCTTCTTGATATTCTGGATGGCGGCTTCCGCTGCACCATTCATCTTTAGTAGGTACGGAGACGAATTGTGATGCTTAATCTTGAACTACGTGCAGAGTTCCGTGATCATAATATTGTTAAGATTGGTACCATTGTCCGTGATGATCCTTTCAGGTATGCCATGCTGATAGATAAGGTTGTATTTAATGAACCGAGCCACAACATTCTTGGTAACGGAAGCAAGCTGTTCTACAACAATTTTTGCCCCTAAGATTCCTCTATCATATCATATCAACTCAATCACAACAAGATCACACACTTGGGTTTCATTCTTCATCCCATCTTTAGGTTTGTCCATCGGGAATCACTAAACATCTTGACTTGTATTTTGTGATCATCTATGTTTTGTATTGATTAAATTTTTACTAATAAGTACAATAAATATTTTCTCTAATTATTGGTATCATAGGTGAAAACACAATACATTCCATTAAGTTGACCCATAGGTTCATGAGTTTATTTCCATGACTTCTTCAACAAATCTTAATTAAGATTCAAGATTCGTTATTGAAGATATTTTTATATAGTATCATGAAAAAGTCTACTATGATTCATCATGTCTCAATTATCAAAAATAGTTCAAAGATACAAGGGTTGATAGAAGAAGTTTGACCTAGTTGGACAAGTCTTTGGTTTCATTGATCACAAGTGCATATCTCACTCAATCATCAATATTTGGAAGTGGTTTTGGTTGTAATGGTTTCTCCTTATCATCCTCAACAACTTCTATTTACATGATAAAAGTATTTGTACAAGGAAGTTTGTCCAAATTGCAAAGGTTTCCCAAGGAATTTTGTTGCTCTAGGAGCTAGGGTTTTGAACATAAAATGGGTATAGATTGCTCATCATTTGGTATTTTTGGGTGATTCCAAAGACATCCTTCTCTTCAAAGGGATACCAACATCCTGCCTTAAATGTTAAAGTTTGTCCCAATTTGAGAAAATGATCATTCGTGGCCCAAACTCATGTTTGTAAGCCCAAGTATGTTAATTTGAACCCTTTGATCCAATAACCTTGAGATTCATTGTTAGGAGGATGTGGTCCTATCAATCCTCTAATAAATTTTCATCAACTTTGGTCAAATTGGATCACTTAAACATCATTGATCATTTGTTGTTGCCTTGAGATTTTGAAATGAATGATATACTTGACAAGAAGAAAATGAAACTTGTTGATGAGAGGCTTTGATTTTATCAATCTTCTAATGAGTTTTCAAATGCATGTTTCAAGATGGTCATTCAACTAAACTCTAATTTTTAACTCATTAACAATTGACTTTATTTTATGCTTTTATTTTACGCTTTTACTTTAAGCACATTTATTTTGGCATTTACATTTCATGCTATTTTCATCTTTGCTCATTTGAGCATTTCATTTTCTTTTTGAAGATACCTAATAATCAACTTGAACTATAAAAGACCTTAATTTTACTTGGACTACTTGGTTACTATCCTTGGCATTATGGAGATTGTGGACTTCTTGGACTTAGGATTAGAAGTTGTTACCTACTTTGAGACCTTGTGACCTCAACCGTTATTTTGTCTGGAGTTCTTGGGGTTTACCCCAAGACATTGAGTTGTTTGTTTGTTTTCTTTGTGTGCAGGTTATTGTGATTACATGCTTTGTCTGTGATCGGGAATTCATCTGTATACAACCGTTACTCTGCCCAATATTTATGAAGAGATAATGCAATTTAAGCTTGGTTTCTTATGTGGTTTATTATCTTTGCTTGTTTGGTTTCAAATCCAAAGGATGGAAATTCTACATTGACTCATTGTGTCAACTGTTAGCTTCTTGTTGGCTAGATGATTCTTTTCCCTAGATTTTACCTTATGCTTTAGGATAGTCCCTTCATCTCCTCTTATCTTCTTTAATTTCAAAAATATCCCCCCTCCTTTTGAAAACTCTTCTTGTTTCAAAACTTGAACCACTTTCATAATAAATTTGGACTTATGTCCATGCATTTTCAAAACATTTTATTAATCAAACTTTAATCAATTTAATAATATGTGGACTTTTTTTTGTGATAAGATTAAAATTCAATCAATCTCATTCAAACCATTTTGTCATTTTGGCTTTTTACCTTAAAATTTTCTCAAAAGATTAGACTCTTGTCAATCCTTGTAGTGGTGCAAACAACTATACTTCTACAATGTATAGTGAAGGGAGATATTTTCCATTTGGGTGTTGAGTGAGGCTTTTTTGATTTTAAAATCCAAGCCATATCCTCCACTTTGAGATGATACAAATTCTCCTTTCTCATAAATGTGGGTAGTAAGTATGTTTTCCACTCGGATAATGACGATGATGTCTCGTCTCTTAAAATTTAGTCAACACACTTGTCTTTTAAAATTTTTAAAAGATGAACTACGAGTACCCCGATCCCCTATTGCACGGAAGGTGGTACGTAGGCACTAAAGGTTTGCAACCGCGACAGGTGAAAAAATTATTAAAAAAATACTTCTTTTCTCATCTCCACCATCTATTATTTTATACAACATTTATAACCAAAATACACATATATATAAAGAGGTTCCTACGGAGTACCGTAGATGTTTATGGTGCTAATACCTTCCCTTTGCATAACCAACCCCTGAACTTAGATTCTCCCCCCCCTCTTTTTGGGTTATTCACTCTTTTCCCATTCCTTTGGAAACAATAAAGCGCGGTGGCGATTTTTATTTTGATCTGTGCGCGTCAAGTCAATCCAACGGCTTAGTCTCAACATTTCTACCGCTACATAAACAAGGATGCTTTAACCCACTTCGTGAAGTAATCAATAGAGACTAGAATGGAAAAATTCCCATTGGAAGCAGTAGGCTTAATCTCTCCAATCATATCAATGCCCTGCATTACAAACGACCAAGGAGCAGTCAAGATATTCAAAGGAACCAGAGGTAGATGTACTTTGTCAGCATAAATCTGGCATTTGTGGCAAGTTTTGGAATGATGATGGAAATCAGTTTCCATGGTAGACCAGTAATAACCCTCTCTTAGAATATTCTTATCCATCATATGCCCACTAGAGTGAGTACCAAAGACTCCTTCGTGCATATCTTCCATAATTTTCTCATCTTTCTTCTTGTCTACACAACGAAGCAAAGTCGAATCGTGATTGCATTTGTACATGATTCCATTACTCTGAAAGAGCTTGCAGAGAACCTCCTTAGAAATTTCTTATCATTGATAGATGCTCCTTTTGGATATTCTCGAGGTTTGAGGTATCTTTTTACTTCGTGGTACCAAGGCTTTTCCTCTACTTCATCAGTATCAACTTTGTAGCAATGTTCCAGTTCGTATAGTCTCTCAATAGTAATTCGAGGAGCTTCATTATCCAATCTAACTTTGAACATAGATGACATGGTAGCTAATGTATCTGCCAATTGATTCTCTTCTCGTGGAATATGTTCAAAAGTGATTTCCTCGAAGTATGGAATTAATGTCAACACATGCTCTTGATAAGGAATGAGATTTGGATGCTTCTTATCCCATTTTCCCTTAATCTGACTGATCACTAGGGCTAAGTCCCCATATACATTCGAGATCTCATATTGGTGGCAGTTTTGATACCCATGATACATGCTTTGTACTCGTCCATATTGTTGGTACAATCAAAGCAAAGTCTAGCGGTAAATGGTGTATGGCAACCTTTGGGAGAGAAAATCACAACACTAATTCCATTACGAAGCGAGTTGGAAGCTCCATAAAAAACCATAGTCCATTGGGATCCCGGTTCAGGTCCTTCATACGTTCCAGGTTCTTCATAATCAGTAACTAGCATGATATCCTCATTTGGGAACTCAAAATTCATAGAATGATAGTCATCGATAGCTTAATGAGCCAAATGATCAGCCAATACACTTCCTTTGATTGCTTTCTGAGTAGTGTGTTGAATGTCGTATTCTATCAAGACCATCTTCCATCTTGCTATTCTTCCGAAGAGAGCGAGTTTCTCGAATATGTATTTTATTGGATCCATCTTAGAGATCAATAAAGTAGTATGAGTCAACATATACTACCTTAGTCGGTGAGCAGCCCATGCCAAAGTGAAACAAATTTTCTCGAGCAGTGAGTATCTTGTTTCACAGTCGGTAAACTTTTTTCTAAGGTAGTATAATGCATTCTCTTTTTGACCAAACTCATCATGTTGCCCCAGTACACACCCCATTGAGTTCTGTAACACCATTAAGGACATGATAAGGGGTCTTCCTTCAACTGGCGGCATCAGAATCGAAGGTTCCTAGAGGTACTCCTTGATTTTTTCGAAGGCTATCTGAAAATCGTCATTCCACTTCACTACTTGATCTTTCTTCAGTAACTTGAAGATTGGCTCACAAGTAGCAGTCAAATGGGAAATAAATATGGCAATGTAATTCAATCGTCCCAGGAACCCTCTGACTTCCTTCTCAGTATGGGGAGCTGACATTTCTTGAATGGCTTTAACCTTGGCAGGATCAACCCCAAATACCTTTACCACTGTGTTTACCGTGAAAATTGGTAAACAACCGTTGATCTTCGAAAAAATGTTATTTTGGTTACTTGCATGATCGATCAATTTGATCCTAGGACATATGCTAAGTGTTTTTGGGGTTTGATAAGAAGTCTTAACATTGTTAATGAACAAGTTCGATTGGACATTAAGAGTAAAGGTTTGCATAGGTTTAAATGCACAGGATGAAGGTAAAAGCTTGGTAAAAATGCAAGTAAAGTACAAGATAGAGTAAATTTGCAGTAATTTAAAAGGCTGTAATGGTAAAGTTTGCAGAAAAATATTAAATGGCAAGGATTGTAAAGAAATGTAAAGACTTTGATTGCAAATAAAGTATGATGATTCAAACGTACATTCTCAATATTCTTTCTCTCACAATGAGTACTTGAATAAAATTAAGTGACTTGTACAATAAGTTGAACACACAAAATTCTACACAAAATTCCTATATTTATACTAATAATAAGTAACTGTCGAACAATTGCTTCGTTCTAGGATGAGGACAAGTGTCCTCTGCATGCTCTTCGACCTATATCTTCACACCATGTAGCTTTTTCCCATCTTCCAAATGAATTACCTTTCCCTCCTTTCTTCAAATTCAAATCCACTTGCTGCTGATACAAGAGCTTTTTGGTCGAAGCTGTCTTCAACTTAGAAAATTATCTGTGTTTTTTCCTTCTTAGCAAGGATGACTTCGACACAACTTCTTTCATAGGCTCTTCTTTCAATGTGTCTTCAGCTTATATTTCTTCAATATATTTTTATCCAATAAGGCCAATATATGTGAGTGTCGAATTTATGAGCTAACACACTGACGATGAAACCTAGGAGTTTACCGGATTTTACCCCAAAGGTGCACTTATTTGGATTCAGCCTCAACTTGTACTTTTTCAACCTCTCAAATAGCTTGTGCAATTGGTCGAGATGTTCTTTTTAAATTTGAGACCCGGCTATCATGTCATCAACGTAAACCTCTATCTCGTGATGGATCATATCATGGAACAAATCTACCATAGCACGTTGATATGTTACACCAGTGTTCTTCAAACCAAAATACATAACTTTGTAATCGAAAGTGCTCTACTATGTGACAAAGGTAGTCTTCTCCATGTCTTCAGGTGCCATCTTGATTTGATTATAACCGGAGAAACCCTCCATGAAGGAAAATAATTTGTGCTGAGCGGTGTTGTCAACCAGAACATCAATATGCGAAAGCGGAAAGTCATCTTTGGGGGTTGCCCTATTCCAATCCATGTAGTCTATACACATACACACCTTGCCATCCTTCTTAGGTATTGGCACCACATTTGCAACCCACTGAGGGTAGGACGTAACAACTAAGAAACCTGCATTGAACTGCTTCATAACCTCAACTTTGATCTTTTCAGACATGTCGGGACGCATACGACGAACCTTCTATTTTATAGGAGGACAACCTTCCTTCAACGATAGATGGTGAACCACAATGTCAGTATCAACCTGGAATGTCTTCGTACGACCAAGAAAAGATATCAACATAGTCACACAACATCTGGATTAATCTCTTTTTGTCATTAACTTCTAGTTTGGCACCCATCTTGAATTCTTTCTTGTCCTCCTCAGTATCCAAGTTCACAACCTCGAATGGCTATTCATGCGATTGTATGGCTCTTTCTTCCAACATTAACAACATAAAAAGCTCTCCAGGTACTTCACAATCTTTCTCACCTTCGTCCACCGCTTGGTAGATCGATTTTCGAAGTCATAATTGGCAATAGCAGAATTATTATCAATGGGATCCAGGGTGGATATGGATCTGTAATTTTTGTGTGTGGGTGTGTGTAAGAACACATAACTATTTTAAAATAAATAAAGTAAAAGAAAGACAAAGAGTACTGTTGTACCCCAATTTTTGCCCCTAAGATCCCTTCATCATACCATGTTGATTCATTCACAACAAGATCATACTAGGATTCTTGGTTCCCCTCCCTATATTTAGCTTTGCCCTTTTTAGGAATCACCAAGCACCTTGACTTATGTTCTTTTGTGATCATGAATATTTTTGGTCTTGATTTCTTCTTTTAACTAATAAAATGCAATGTTGGTTTGTCTTTCTTGTTATCCATGTAGGTAAAGGCAATGAGATTTAACAAGCTACCCCATGGGTTCATGAGTTTATTTCCATGCCCTAGTCAATAAAGCTTGAGAAGTTCAAACCTCACCATTGGATTTGTTTGTAAGAAATGGCATGGCAAGGTTATTTTGGTTCACCACATTTCAAGGTTATCAAATTTGGTTGAAAAGTACAAGGGGTTGATTGAAGAAGTTGTCATGCTTGGACAAGGCTTTGTTCCCATTGGTCACAAGTGCATATTTCTCTCAATTTTCAAGATACGGAAGTGGTTTTGGTGGCTGCGATTTCTCATTATCATCCTCAAAAACTTCCATTTACAAATCATTTGTGTTGGTACAAGAAGTTTGTTCAAAATTGTCAAAGTTTCTCAAAGCATTCTCTTGAACTAAGGAGCTAGGGTTTTGAACTTCAAAGAAATGTATCTTGCTCATCTTTTGGTATTTTTGAGTGATTCCAAATACATCCTTCTCTTCAAAGGGTTATCAATAAATCACTTCAAAAGTTCCAAGTAGTTTCCATGAGGAAGAGGCATAATTAGGAAGAAAGATTACAAGTCCTCTAGATGAATCCCCAATTTTCCATGTGTGACTCAAATGATCATAACTTGGTCAATGTTTATCACCTTGAGCCTATTATTTTTCCATAATGATCTTGAAGGTGTGAACTTTATGCCTTATTTTATGTGCAAAGTGAGAAAATGGATGGAAGTTGCCTTAAAGATGCAAAAGATTATAGGTCATTTCATGATTTTTTTCCAACTTCAACAATTCATAACTCTCTCAAATTTTGGAGATTTTGAATGGTTCAAGTTTCAAAATGTCATTCAAGAGATCTACTTCATGCCATATTTTTTGGTCAAGAGAAAATTCCAAGTGGAAGACCATGTTTGGATGCAAGACATTATAGGTCATTTTTGAAGAAGAACTTGAAATATTTCTAAGTATGGAAAGTCAACTCTTTTTCTCCAACTTTGACTCAACACAACTTTCAGCTCAAGCATCCATTTAACTCCATTTTTTTTCCATTTCAAATATTGTAACCTCATCTTTCTAAAGCATCAACAATCATGTCCTAAGACCCCTTGAGCTGAGAATGCCATTGGTCAGAAGTTGGCAATTTGAAACTGAATTTTTCACCAAGTCAGAAGTTTGAAATCCTTGATTTGGCTTCTAAATACTTTGTTTCTGCGCGTTTTTGCTTCTAAACATGTTTAGTGAACTTCCAGAAGTGATTAGCATATCAAAATTCGCGTTTTAGATGAGTTTTGATCAAGTTTGAAGTCACACTTTTCTTGTTTGCAACTTCACACGATTTCCCTCCAAACTTCATCATTTCACACGCTTGAACATTCCATTTGATTCCCTATAAATAGAGGGTCATTCCCCATTCATTTTCTCAAGCTTGGATAGTCAGAATCACCCTGCCAAACTTATTCCACAACACAAGAATTCAGTAACTTCAAAATCCATTCCCAAGCCTTTTTCAATCCAATTTTTCCATCAATTCACCTTCCTTGATCTTCCCTAAAGCTAACCATATAATTAAATTCAAGAATCGTGCCCTATACTGCTCCATAGAAGTCCAGTTTCAGAGCTCTACAACTTAACTTCAATAGGTAGATTCCTTCATCAATTCATCAAAATCCTGATATCATTGTGATGCCCTCATTGCCCAGGTTCTAGTCGCAACACATACCTTTTCGTAGAAACACATTTTGACCATGAAATTTCAAATCCCTTTTCAAAACTTGCTTTCCAAATTGCTTGAGCTACAATTTATATAAATTTGGCGCGAGGGTGTGGTTGTCTTCGTCCTGAAGAGACGAAGCGTTTGGCATAGGTCTGAGCTTCTGATTTTACAGTTTAAGAGACATGCAAATCACGTTGGCTTGAGGTTGAAGATGACATACGTGTCATCTTCTAACCAATGATAGCACGCCACTTATTATTTTTGAAAATCAGATTTATATTTGATTATGTACTTTATTCACTAATGACCATGATATGCACAGCGCGCCAGATCCCTTGGATTTGATTACTAACGCGTTTTGACTCTCACCCAATGATCCACATATTTTTAGTTTTATTTTCTTTTCTGATTTTTATATTTTAATTGTTTTAAATTTCAAAAAATCATAGAAAATTCATTCCAAGTCCAAAAAATCTGAAAAAATTATGAAAAATATTTTTGATTATTCTCTTTCTGATTTTTATTTTTTCACAATTTAATTTTTTGTTTTGGTATTTTTTATAAATTTACACTTTATTTGAATTGTTTTAAATGTTTAAAAAAACTTTTATACATTTTTAAATTCTAAATAATTTATGGAATGATCCAATGATATTTTGACAAATATTGGTGACCTTATTTTATTTTTGTTTCTGACTTTGCTATTTTTTTTATCATTTTAGGTTTATTTTACCTATTTCTTTTAATTTTAAAAATAGTTTCTGACTTCAAAAATTACCAAAAAAATTTATAAAATCACTTGAGCCCTTTTCTGATTTTTCTATGGTCTTACTTTTTATTCCTTGATTAATTTTTTACATAGTTGATATTTTTCTGTTTATTTTCTATTTTTAAACAATTATTTTTAAAATCTTTTGTATATATTAAAGTGTAATATTATTTTGTGACTATTTTCTGGATGATCTTGGGTTAAATTTTGGATCATGAACTTTATTAATATCATTGGATCCATGGTGTTGCGTTTAACTCCACAAAAATGGATGAATGATTTTAATAATAGTTTGATTAAATTTAATTCAAAAGTGGTTTGTATTTTCTCTCCCACCCCTCTTCATCTCTTCCCCTTCTTATTGCACTAAATGTTGTTGGAGCATGATCTCTATATCATGTCTCAAAACAAGTGGTGCATAGATTGCTATTGATCATCCTCAAAATAGGTGCGACTTCTATATAAGTCCACTTACGATTGCTTAACATAGCGCTAAATTTCGTCCCGATTCGAATAAATGATCATTCATGGCCCAAACTTATGTTTGCAAGCCCAAGTATGTTAATTTGATCTCTTTGATCCAATAACCTTGAGATTCATTGTGTGGAGGCTTTGGTTTTACCAATCCTCTAATGGATCTACAACACCTTTGGTCAACACGGATCACTTAAACATCGTTGATCATTAAATGGAACTTGTGAGAATTCCAAATGGATGATATACTTGACAAAAAGCAAATGCAACTGGTTGTGTGGAGGCTTTGGTTCTACTAATCCTCTAATGAGTTCCAAATGCAAGCTTCAAGATGGTCATCCAACTAACCACTAATTATTTACTTGTTTTACTTTATGCTTTTATTTTTTTTATGCTTTATGTACCATTTACTTTTAGCATTTACATTTCATGCCATTTTCATCTTTTCTCATTTGAGCATTTACTTTCTTGTCATTTTTACTTTGCTCACTTGAGCTTTTATTTTTCTTTTTAAGATACTTAATAATCAACATAAACCCTAAAAATCTTTAATGGTACTCAGACTATTTGGTTACTATCCTTGGAATTATGGAGAATGGGACTTTTCTTGGACTTAGGATTATAAACCTTGGCCTATCTTGGAGACCTTGTGATCTTATCTGATTATTTTGTCTGGAGTTCTTGAGGTTTACCTCAAGACATTGGGTTGCTTGTTTGTTTTTGTGTGCAGGTTTTTTGTGATTACACCCTTTGTTTGTAATCTGGAATTCACCTGTATACAACTGTTACTCTGCCCAATTTTTGTGAAGACTTAATACACTTGAAGTTTGGTTCTCTCAAGAGGTCTAGTATTTTTTTGCTTGATTGGTTTCAATCCAAGGAATGTGAATTCTATCTTGGCTCATAATTTCAAGTATTGGCTTCTTGTTGGTTAGATGGTTCTTATCCCTAGCTTTTACCTTAAGCTTTAGATAGCCTCTTCTTCTCCTCCCATCTTCTTTAATTTCAAAAATTATCTCCCTCCTTTTGAAAATTCTTCTTATTTTAAACTTGAACCACTTTCATAATAAACTTGGACTTAGGTCCATGCATTTTCAAACATTTTTATAAATAAACCCTAATCAACTTAATAATACTTTAACATTTTTTATGAGAAGACTAAAAGTCAATCAAATCTCATTTCAAACCATTTTGCCACTTTGGCTTTCATCTTTAAACTTTTATCAAAAAAAGATTGAACTCTTGTCAATCCTTGTAGTGATGCAAACAACTATACTTCTACAGTATGTAGTGAAGAGAGATATTTTCCACTTGGGTTTTGAGGGAGGCATTGTTGATTTTAAAATCCAAGCCATATCCTCCACTTTGAGATGATGCAAATTCTCCTTTCCCATAATTGTGGGTAGTAGGTATGTTTTCCACATGGACAATGACAATGATGTTTTACCTCATAAAATTAACCAACACATTTGTGTTTTAAATTTTTAAAAGAGGAACTACGTGTACCCTTATCCCCTATTGCATGAAAAGGTGGTACGTAGGCACTAAAGGTTTGGAACCGCGGCAGGTGAAAAAATCATAAAATAAATATTTTTTCTTTTCTCATCTCCACCATCCATTTTTATACAACATTTTTTATAGCCAAAATATACAGATTTTACAAAGAGGTTCTTGCGGAGTACTGTAGATGTTTAGGGTGCTAATACCTTCCCTTTGCATAACCAACCCCCTTACCTTGAATCTTTCCCCCTCTTTTTAGGTTATTCGCTCTTTTCCCATTCCTTCGGAAAAAATAAAGTGCGGTGGCGATTTTTATTTTGATATGTATAAGTCAAGTCAATCCAATGGCTTAGTCTTAAAACATTTCAACCACTACAAGCACAAAATTTGAATGCAAACGTCTAATAATTTATTAAATGAAAATATGCAGATGAAAAATGACAACCCTAACAAATGGACCATTGTGCCCCGGGTAAGGCACAAGGTTTAAAGTTATTATTTAAATTACATAACCAAAAACTTGAAAGCAAGAAAACAGAAAATAACATTTACTCTTGACTATAGGATATTGGTATAAAGTATTCAGCCTTCCAATTGTTGAGACCATTGCCGGTATCAGCGTCTTCCACATTGTTGACTTGATTTTTGTGAACTCCATTGTTGTTGATGCGGAATAGAGGTCTCCTAGAATTATCACGAGCACGATGGACAGCCCTCTGAGCCTCTGAGGTGAAACCCAAACCAAATTTATCGGACTTGTAAGGGATGTTGGGAAGCTGACCCCAAACAGGGCCACCACCTTCTTCTACCATAACCTTAGTGTCTTTTAGGGTAGCCATTCTTAGTGGAATCCTGGTAACCTTAGGAACAATAGGAGTAGCTTTGTCAACAGGGGTTGTTTGAGGAATGACTTCAAAGGTCTGGAAAAGAGTCTCGAAGAATTCATCATCCATCTCAAAATACTTGAAGGAATTTAAATGGCTCACCATATATTCTTATTCACCGCAAACTGTAACCATTTTTCCTTTTACGGGATACTTCAAATTTTGGTGTAAAGTAGAAGTAACAGTGCTTGCCCCATGAATCCAAGGGCCTCCAAGCAAACAAGAATAGGCTGGATGAATGTCCATCACATAGAAAGTAGAGTCGAAGACTTGTGAACCCACTTTGATTAGAATACCAACCTCTCCATGCACCATTCTCTTTGAACTATCAAAAGCTCTTACGAAAATGTCACTGGGTTTTATCATAATACCTTCACAGTCAAGTTTGTCTAGAACAACTTTTGGCAATACATTCAATGAGGAACTTATGTCCATCAACACATGAGATAAAGTAGTGCCCTTACACTCAATAGAGACATGCAGAGCCTTATTATGGTTCCTTCCTGTGGTAGTTAAGTCAACGTCAGAAAACCCTAGCCCATTATCAGTTGTCAGGCTAGCAACACAATTTCTGAACTAATCAACAGAGATTTTATGTGGTACATGATAAGATTTCAGGAACTTTACTAGATCCTGAGCACGAGCTTTAGAGCACAACAACAGTGATAACATAGATATTTTGGAGGGGGTCTTCCCCAACTGTTCAACGATCTTATAGTCACTCTTTGAAATAATTTTCAATACTTTTTTCATCTCTTGCTTGGAGGTATCTTCAACAATAACCTCTTTTGGTGCCTCAGTCTAGGCAGGCTCAGTCATATGTTCTTTTCCTCGAATCTCAGTAGTTGACTCAGTAGCAGTGATACAAACTGGTGTAGTAACAACCTTTTGAGAGATCTATGAAGAGAAAACCCTTCCACTCCTGGTAACCTTACTAGTTCTAGAAATATTTCCAACATCAGGAACGGTAACCTCAGTACTTTTATCTTTGACAATCAACGGTTCTTGCTTGACGTCATGGTAGTAAAAATCAGCTTCGTAACTCCAAGAGATATATTTGTCAGAGGAATATGGAATTGGCCCAGGCGCAGTAATGATCAGAGGAGCAACCCTAGGTTCGATAGTAATCTTCATAGGACCGTTAGAAGTGATCCTGACAGGAGTACCAAAAATTGCAGACATGTCTTCAAGCTTCAGATCTTAAGACATACTCTCCATAGAAGGAGTCTTCTCAATTAGAATTACACGATTATCCACCAAACACTGAGAATCTTCTTTCAGTAGTGCATAACTATTGGATTGGGACGTACAGTAGTAGCACCTTTCAATGCAACCCAAAAATAAACCGGCTTTCAACAGCTTGTTCTTAATAATCACCAGAGGAGTAATCAAGTCATTCACAACAGAAACATAAGAAATATCATCAATAGAATTAATTCCCTTGTCATGATTAGGTATAGGTGCATTGATTACATTAGGAATCTCAAGAGGATCAAACTCAATCTCCTTAGTGTCAATCATGTCTTGGATCTTGTTCTTTAGAGCCCAACAATTGTTAGTGTCATGTCCAAGACTATTGGAGTGATATGCACACCTTGCATTAGGATTGTAACTGGGAGATTAAGCATTGGGATTCTGAGGAGGATCCTTCAAAATGTAATCATCTTTGCCTTCAACATTTTTTGCAATGCTTGAGACAACGACATGTTAATTTCGGTGAACTGTCTCCTAGGTGCGACTTGTCTATGTTGATTATTTTGTTGTTGTTGTTGTTGCATTGGCGCATGATTAGAGATCTGAACCGCCCCTACATATTGGTTGCGGTCACTCTTATTATGACACTTCTGGCCGTACATATCATTGGATTCTTTCTTACCATTATATGACTTCTTCACAATATTCAAAGATGTAGCCACCTGAATTTTACCACTTTTGATTCCATTCTCAACATGTTCCCTTGTCAATACCCACTCAGTGAAACTGATTGAAGAACTTCTAAGTAGGTGATTATAGAAAGGACCTGTTAGTTTTCTCATGAACTTGTCAACCAATTCCCTATCAGCCAAAGGAGGTTGAACTTTGCCTGTAAGATCTCTCCATTTCTACGCGTACTCTTTAAAGCCTTCCTCGGAACCCATGGACATACTCTATAGTTGCATGCGGGTTAGTGCCAGATCATAATTGTATTGATACTATTTATAGAAAGTTGCATCCAAGTCTTCCCAGGTATGGATATTTGTACCTTCAAGTTGATAGTACCATTCTAGTTGTGTTCCAGACAGACTCTCTTAAAAGAAATGCAACCATAATTTCTTGTCAGTAGTGTGTGGTTGAATTTTCTGAACATATGATCTCAAATGCAGCTTCGGGAAAGAAACAACTTCATACTTAACAAAGGTAGTAGTTTTGAATTTAGGAGGAATGGCGACTCCTGAGACTAAACTCAATTCTTCAAAGTTCAACCCAGGAGCCTTCTGGACTCCATAGCTTTCAGACGCTCTTCTAACAGCTTATACTTCTCGTCAGCAGGGGGATATTATTCATGCAAATAATCCTCTTCCTCTTCATAAGAACATTTTTCAGAACCATGGTTTCCATTTTCCTCAACTTTAACACTCTTACCATCTTCACCATGGTTGTCATCTTTGTCTGATGGGATATCAAGATCTCGAGATCGCTTGACTGGACCTCTGAACCTCCTCCCCATGTTAAGGATTCCAGGTGGCTTATTTATCTTCTTCTTCTTCTCTTTGGCGATGAGCACCTTCAGTTCTTCTTTCCCCTTGGCTATGTTTATGAACATCTGTTGGAACTGGGAATTCTGAGCCTGGAGATATTTGACTGTCTGTTCAAGAGCCATATTTCCACTGAAATAAACAACAAGAAGATGAGAAAACCTGTCTTGGAAACCTGTTATGTAATGATATGTATGGTATAAAGATGCATATGCAATGTTTTCAATGACCTCGCGAGATTTAAATTTATTAATAAAAAGGAAACAACAACCAAGATTCTTGTTAGTAAGTTCAGATTATAAATTCCTTTTAGGCTTATAATTAAAACAAAAAGAAAGGTTACAAAGGAATAAATTATGACTCAAGTCTCCCATGAACACTTCCTCTTTGTGTTAACATATGCATTAAGGCTCTGCTCTTTGTGAAGGCGTTTGGTCAGCTTCAATACTTTATTCTCACTAACATAGAACTGAGTCTCAAAGGTGTCCCTTTCTTCTTTAAATTGAATGCAAGACTTATGTAGCTCTTCAAGGTCAGTAGGCATATCTGGATGAAGAACTGTATGTGGAATATCTCCTTGAGCAGTAGGCTCCATAATTACTGGTAGGACAGCGGGATATGGTATTATAAGATCTTGAGCACAAGATCGCACCCATCTGAGGTAGGGTTCCAGAGAAATGGAGTTTTTCTGCCCCAAATTCTTGCTATCAGTCTTATTCACCATGCCCCAAGCGCGTATAAACCATTGACGGTAACCTTGATGATCATTCTCGTAATCGAATACAATATCCTGGATGAGCATATCATAAGGACCATCTCTTCGAGCATAACCAAATTGACGTAGAGCTAGGGAAGGGTTGTAAGTGATACCTTCTCTTATGCCAAGGAGTGGCACATTAGGGAATTCCCCATAGCGGTCAAGAATAGTGATATCCTCCTGAGATCGGGAACACCAATAGATATATGAATGAGAGAGTGACATCATCCTTTGAGACCACCTCAAACCTTGTTCATTCTTCATCACTGATCGGGGAAGGTGTGAAATAAACCATCTAGATAGTAAAGGTATACAACACATAAGAGTCCCTCGCTTCCTCATAGTACGAGTGTGAAGAGAATGCAATATATCTCCAAGCAAATTAGGCACAGGATTATGAGTAAGAAATATTTTGATGGTGTCCACATCTATAACTTGGTCTGGATTATGGAATATTACCAAACCATAGAACAATACAACCAAGATCTCCTCGAAAGCATGAAAGCTCATAGCATCCAGAAACAACTAAGCATTCTCTATTAGAAATTTAGCAAGAAGGCCCTTGACTCCACTTCTTGTTTCCCAATCAATGTCGGACCATTTCAGATGTAAGGCTATTGCAATATCTTCAAGTTTTGGAACTTTCTCTAAACTGGTGAAGGGTGTATAATCAAGAATAGGTACTCCTAGTAGCTTAGATAAATCTTCCATTGTGGGTATCAACTGATAATCTGGAAAGGTAAAACAGTGATTCTCAGGATCAAAGAACTGGAACAGAACACTCATCATATCTTCTTCAAAACCTGAGGTAACCAAACTGAGTAGATAACCATGCCTTTTGGTAAATTGATAGTGTGATCGGTGGAAATAGAACTGACTGTTTAAAGCTGGATCGCGTATGTCGCGGTAAGCAAGAGTCGCCACCGTCTTTTATGTTCTCCAACATGGAAAGGACAAAAGCACAGCAAAATTCCTTATTGAGAATGTCTCTCGGTTCGGGAGGTAGATTTATAGAAAGGGAAGGTGTTAGCACCCTTTCTATCCATGGTTATCCATGTGCTCTTAGGTACTTGCTCTTATGTTTTCAAAATAATTGTTTGCTTTTCAAGTGTGTGTGGGTTTTGAAAAAAAGTTTCGTTTTGAAAGATTTCTAAGTGACTCTTGTATCTGTCCTCAAGAGTGTTTGAAAAATTTGTTTTGAAAACTTTTGAAAGTGTCAGTGTGAAAAATATATATTTTTTTTGAAGAGAGCAAGTACCCATGAGTCATCTACCTACCCTAAAGAATTAGGCTGTGTAAAAGTCCTTAAGGTAGTGTCATCCCACCATTGAGAGGTAGGTAGCACCACCGTTGGAGGTGTTCGAGTCAATTCGATTGTTAGGGACAGTGTGGTCACCGAAGCAATAGTAGGACACCTTAGAAGTAACCCTAATGTCCTAGATCCTTTTTAATCCGAGGCAGCCGTTTCGAGGCAACTGGATCTTAGACATAAGGGCGACCGCTAAAACACCCTATACTTGACGACCACGTTCGAAGGCAACGAGTGAGGCGTACCCTAGAAGTGGCGTGTGCATTGTGTGTTGTTTTCATGTTAACATTTATCTTGGATCATGCAATTGTGAGCTACGAGTTGTTTTTAATTATCATACATTCTTTCATGCAATTTAGCAGTTAGGAGTGCGGAAAATAAAATACGGAAAGGTAAAACTATGCTATTACAAGGCACGGGTCTATACATCGCCAAAAAAAACAAAGACCCGTTTTTGATAAAGATGCGGAAAGTAAAAAAAAGCAATAAACCTAATTACTATTACATCCTTGGAAGCAGTTACATAATAATCAAATAACGCGCGAAAGAATTAAAATCAAGACGTCCCAGGGTTTTTGACCCTTTTGAGAAATTAAGAGTTTTTTTTGTCTTTTTGCATTAAATTAAATTAAAATTAAACCTAATACTAATTTAATTAATTATTTACAAGAAAGACGTTTTTTATGTTTTTGTATTTAATGAAAATAAAGAAATTAAAATCAAAAGAAAAACCCTAGTTCTATGTTTATTTTAATTATTAATGAAAATGTTAAAGTTAACCTAATTTAAGCTAATTAATTAATTTACATTTATATGTACAAAAATAATAATAATAATTAATAATGGTGATAATAAGAAAATGATTAAAAATGTCAAAACCTAATTCTATGCAATTTTTATTTATTAAGAAAAAGGATTAAAATTAAAACCTAAATTAAACTAAGTTAATTGTTAGCATTTATTTATAAAAATAAGTTAATGGTGAAATTAATAAATAATTAAAAATATATTTACAATTTTTATTTTCTGATTTTAATTAGGAAAAATTAATTATCTGTGAATTAATAATAATAATTAAACAAGTAAAAGAATTTAAAAGAAAAGAAAATAAAATAAAGAATGCAAACCAAAGGGGGGTGTGATGGCCCAAAGTGGAGGTTTTTGTTGAGAAATTCTGGCCCAAGAAGACCAAGCCTGGTTGACTTTCACAATCACGTGCATGCTGTTTGACTGGGCACATGATACTCCTTCTCTTGCAGCCCTTGGATTGATGGTGAGAGACACCTGGCTTGCTGATGCATGAGGCTTATGGTGGACCATTAGATCACACGCTGAACTGGAATGTGTTAAAAAAATATGAATAATTATATGGGGGACCTGGGAATCGAACCCAGGTCCCAGTGTTTGCCAGCCACGTCTCCCACCATCTGAGCCATGATGCGCGTTTGTAAACATAATAACCAATAAAGATAATATATGAAAAGTAAACGCTATGCTGGAATTCAGAAAAAGCACGCGCCATGTTTGAATGATCCACTAGCATGCTTCCACGTCTCATCTTCTTCATTCATCTGCAAAAATATCAAACAGATAGCGGGGGTTTTAAACCCCCACAAAACAAAAGTGTCAATAATAGCGATTAGAGCCATGGATGATATAAAAAGAGCGCGAGGGTCTGGTTGAATTCGTCTGGCCTTGACGAATTCAACCATGCTTATTCCAAGGTCCAATTTTTCCTCATGCGTAAAGCCCTAATTTAACAGCTTTGGAACCCTAATGTTCTTCCATGGTGATTCTTGATTCAGAAGGCTATAACTCAATTGGGTTATACCAATCGCTTCAGAAGGTCCCTATTAGCATAAATCAAGCAAGATAATGGATTAAAAACGCATGAATCATGTTATGCAATTTTGGAAATATGTTCAAACCGTGGGACTCGTGTTCTTTGATTCTTCGCGTGTTAGGACTGGTTCTTGATGGCAATGACTTCCTGGAGACTCAGGCAATATGTTTGAATCAAAAAGAAGCTTTGAATTGCGCTGCAAATAGGAATTCAGTTTCACACTTTTCTTGAGTTTTTTGCAATTTGGTTATGGAGTTTTAGCAGCAATTTTTCGTGTCCAGGAATAGGGTTGTCTTCAGCATATGTATGTGAAGAGAATTAGGTTAAAATTAAGCCCATAAATCCATTGTATTCAAGTTTTCATATGTGATTGGAAATCAAATCTTTTCCAATCTTTTCTTTCATAAAACCTTGCCAATCATGGATATTTTGAGGTCCTTGAGGTGCACACGAATTGCCAGCTTGCCCTAGCCTTATTTTCTTCACAAAAAGATTTAAAAAGCATACCTTATGAATTTTCCTACAATTAAAACCAATTAAATGAATTAATATAAATATAAATTAAATTAATTAATTAAAAATAAGAAAATAAATCAAATTAAGTTCAATGGGTCGTGCATAGGCTTTGGGCAAAGATTCAAGAAGGAATTTGAGGCCCATTAGCAAAAATGAAGTGTTTTAGGCAAAGTTGACTTTTGAAAATTCCCAAAAATTTCCCAACTTCTCCAATGCATATCTTGCTCAATTTTGAAGCTATGAACATGTTCTTGGACATTTTGGAAAGGTCTTGAAGTCCTCTAACCAATGCCTTTGGTCCCATGTCCTTTTGATTCACCAATCTCAAGTTATGGTCTTTGACTTAAAGTGCCTTTTTGTTGACTTTTGAAAATGACCTATAATGTAGAAATAGGTAACTTTTTGTGAGAGCATTTCTTGGACTTGGAGTGTGAAGATGAGTTGTAGGAAATGTCATCCTCTTAAAAATGAGCATTGGATGGGATTTTTCTGATGAACCATGAAAAATGTATGCCCTGGTCAAATTGCAGTTGACTTTTCAACTGTCCTAAAATAGTAACTTTTGACATCTTGAGACTTTTTGAGCCATGCTTGTAGAATCATGATAAAGAATTGATAAAATGATGATTGTGGCTTCAAAATAAGATGTTTGACCAAAAATTTTGACTTTTGACTGCCAAATGACCATTTTGCCCCTGCAGTTGACTGTGAAACAATTAGGGCTTTTGATTGTACAACTTGATGATGTGAGTCTTGAAACTTGACATATGGATGCTTGCCAATGTATATAGGCATATGGGACTTGATTCGGCCCTTGGAAACCTCCACTTCCTTGCAAGAACCAAAACCCTAATTTTGACTGTGTTAGGAGGCAATTGGACTGTGCAACCCTTGAGAGATTTTGAACCATCTGGAAATTGATCTTCACAAATTTTGAAGAATATGGGAGGGGAAATTTTGGGGTACAACAGTTGCCCCTGTTCAATCTTCTTAGACCTGAGGATGTAGATTGGCTGGCGTGCCTTTCGTGATCCAAAGGTGGAAGATGATTGTACACTAGAGTGCCCAGAAATTTGCACTCGCATAGTAGAATATCAGCAGTGTGATGTAGGGAATGGGCTTACAGATGCCATTTGGAGAGATGATGGATAGGAGGATGGGCTTATAGATGCCATCTGGGTGTCGATCGCGTAAGAGATTCCTTAGCGAGAACTTGCATACCTGAGAAAGAAAGATAATTACCTGGCCTGTTACGGGGGTTGATCTTCAAATTCTTTATGTAGATATGCCATGGCTGTATACAGGTATCGAATCTCTAAACTCTTCATGTAGATATGCCCTGGCTGGATACAGGTATCGAGTCTACAATCAGTTACTCACAGATGTGCCCTGGCTAGATACAGGAATCGAATCTGGAATCAGTCGTCAACAGATATGCCCTGGCTGGATACAGGAATCGAATCTGGAATCAGTCGTCAATAGATATGCCCTGGCTGGATACAGGAATCAAATCTTCAAACTTTTCAGACGTGCCCTGGATGGATACAGGAATCAAGTTTGGAATTAGTCGTCAACAAATATGCCCTGGCTGGATACAGGAATCGAATCTAGAATCTCTTTAGACGTGCCCTGGCTGGATACAGGAATCGAGTCCAGAATTAGTCGTCAACAGATATGCCCTGGCTGGATACATGAATCGAATCTTCAAACTCTTCAGACGTGCCCTGGCTAGATACAGGAATCGAGTCCGGAATTAGTCGTCAACAGATATGCCCTGGCTGGTTACAGGAATCGAATCTTCAAACTCTTCAGACGTGCCCTGGCTGGATACAGGAATCGAGTCCGGAATTAGTCGTCAACAGATATGCCCTGGCTGGATACAGGAATCGAATCTTCAAACTCTTCAGACGTGCCCTGGCTGGATACAGGAATCGAGTCCGGAATTAGTCGTCAACAGATATGCCCTGGCTGGTTACAGGAATCGAATCTTCAAACTCTTCAGACGTGCCCTGGCTGGATACAGGAATCGAGTCCGGAATTAGTCGTCAACAGATATGCCCTGGCTGGATACAGGAATCGAATCTTCAAACTCTTCAGACGTGCCCTGGCTGGATACAGGAATCGAGTCCGGAATTTTTTCATGCAGATATGCCCTGGCTAGATACAGGTGTCGAATCCACAAGTAATCACTCACAGATATGCCCTGGCTAGATACAGGTGTCGAATCTGGAATTGCGATAATTGATAGTAATCATCTTTGTATTGACCTTTTTCCTGAAAAGGCGAAACATTAGTTGTATGCAATGTCATGATGTATGAAATGCGTGATGTTCTCAAAATAAATGAGGTTGTATGTTCATGATGCGTATGTGCATGCTATAATGTATGAAGCTGTGTTGTTTATGAATGTATTTTTGTCTAGGAAAATAGATCCTTGACGAATGCCGGGAAGTTGAATCCTGGGCTGATGTTGAAGAGTGGAGTTCTTCGTTTCCGCTGGGGACGACGGTTGCGAGAATAAACCTGTAGGAGAAGATGACTCCGTTGGGGAATAAACTTGATGAAGCGATTACTCTGCGGGGAATTACTTTGTGGGAGAGATACTTCCCTGGGGTTTGGTGATAACTCCACTTGGGATTCCGTTGATAAGCTTTGTTGGAAGATTTGATGAACTCCGCTGGGGGATAGGAAGAACTTCGCCGGGGTCGATTTTTCCACTGTAATAAGCTGAGGATAACCCAGTTATATCCTGGTGGGGAAATAACCTTTGAATAAAGCCGGGGAGACGCGCTCGTACTCTGCAGAGGATAAGCTTCCAGAATCTACTAGGGATAAGCTTCCTACTGGGGAGATTGATTCAACTCTCCTGGGGGGGATCTTTTGAACTGTATTAGGGAATGGCTCCACTAGGGTGTTTGGTATTCCGCCGGGGAACAATCTTAGATCAAGATTGTCGGGTATGCTTGTTAGGAATGTTTGCATACTCCGCTGGGGAATATTTGAGATTTTCTGGGGGATAATCCAACTTCCTTAAGGCTGACAGTAAACTAACTCTGCTTGGGGAGAGTGTTGCTGACTTGCTGGAGATAACTGTGCCCTGTCAGGGCTGACGGGAGACCAACTCTGCTTGGGGAGAATTGTTGAATCTTGTCTTACTCTCGGGGAGTGAAGGTATCCTGGTTACACTCTTCAGCCGAACTTACCTTGGTACCTTGGTGGACAGAGCAACTAGATTGCTTAGACAACTCATTATTGCCCCTGTTTCTGATGTCACCTGCAATTAATCCTTTGTTTCGCATGCAACTATTTATGAGTTAGAAATTAGTGTCAAATGCATATATCAAAAATGAACATTGGACGTTCTTTGCAAAACAAAACAGAAAAAGTAAAATAATAGGAAATTTATCTGAAATGTGAATTTGTATTGATTTTTTTGAATTTGCCTGTAAATAGGCGTTTATGTACATGAGGCTGACGTCCTAGTAAGAGAACGCCGCCGAACAAACAGAGTTTATACAATTTGTGAAAAAGGAAAACAAAACATCTATGTGAAAAGAATAATCCCACTGGGTTCCAACTCTGATATCGCCTTTATATCTTCGAGCGTCTCATCACTTGGCTGCTTAGTTGAAGATGAAGTTGATCGATCGATGTCGTCTGAACCTGATGGTTGATACCAGATTCTGGATGCAAGGTGATTCAATGAGACATAGTATTACGCTTATCCCTAACTTTTTCCTGGACCGCCCTTTCGGGTTTTCAGTCCACCGGGATACCCATTTTTGCCCAAGCCGCCTTTTCAGGTTTTCGACTTGCTGGGTGTACAGATTTTTTTCATTTTTCATCCCTTATTTTTGCCCGAACCCTTTTGGTTCACCAGGAAGCCCTTACTTTTTCCTAGGTGTGTCAACCTAGTGGGTCTTTTATTCATGCGTAGTATCTTTTTACTACGTCTGCATTGGCAGGGTGAGGAAGGTCATCACCATCCATAGTAGTTAGAATCATGGCTCCTCCTGAGAAGACATGTTTAACCATAAATGGCCCTTCGTATGTGGGGGTCCATTTGCCCCTGGGATCACTTTGAGGGAGAATGATGCGCTTGATTACCAGTTCCCCAACTTGATACTCTTGTGGTCTGACTTTCTTGTTAAATGCCCTGATCATCCGTTTTTGATATGTTTGACCATGACAAATAGCAGTGAGTCTCTTTTCGTCAATTAGGTTTAATTGATCAAGTCGAGTCTGGATCCAATCATCTTCGCTCAAGCCTGCATCCTTCATTATCCGGAGAGAGGGTATCTGGACTTCAATCGGCAAGACTGCCTCCATGCCATAGACCAAGGAAAAGGGAGTTGCCCCGTTTGACGTCCTTGCTGAGGTACGGTACCCATGAAGAGCGAACGGTAACATCTCGTGCCAATCTTTATATGTCACTGTCATCTTCTGCACAATCTTTTTGATATTCTTATTTGCTGCTTCTACAGCCCCATTCATCTTCGGACGGTAGGGAGAAGAGTTATGGTGCTGTATCTTGAATTGCTCGCAGAGCTCAGTGATCATCTTGTTATTAAGATTGGTACCATTATCCGTAATGATCCTTTCCGGGATGCCGTATCGATAGATCAGGTTATGCCGAATGAACCGTGCCACAACGTTCTTGGTTACGGTAGCATAGGAAGTTGCTTCAACCCACTTTGTAAAGTAATCGATCGCCACTAGGATGAAGCGATGCCCGTTGGATGCCGTAGGTTTAATCTCGCCGATCATATCAATGCCCCACATTGCAAAAGGCCAAGGTGCAGTCAAGACATTCAGAGGGACTGGAGGAACGTGCACCTTGTCTGCATAAATCTGGCACTTAAGACATGTCCGAGAATGTTGGTAACAGTCGGCTTCCATTGTGGACCAGAAATATCCTGCCCGAAGGATTTTCTTTTCCATGGTGTGTCCACTGGAATGCGTTCCGAAGGTACCTTCATGCAGCTCTGCCATGATCTTTTCTGCTTCAGTCTTATCCATATAACGCAGTAAGGTTGAATCATGATTTCGCTTGTATAGAATGCCGTTGCTGAGGAAGAACTTTGTTGCGAACCTTCTCAGAAACTTCTTGTCATTGACAGATGCACCCTCAGGGTATTCTTGAGCTTCCAGATACCTCTTCACCTCATGATACCAAGGTTTTTCAGTTACCTCCTCAGCCTCAAGATCACAGCAATATGCAGGTTCGTCCAATTTCCAGATAATGATCCGGGGAGCCTCGTTGTCCCATTTGAATTTGAACATAGAAGACATCGTAGCCAGCGCGTCCGCCAACTGATTCTCCTCTCTTAGGAAGTGTTCAAAAGTTATCTCCATAAAATGGGGGATCAATGTCAACACACACTCTTTGTAAGGAATAAGGTTTGGGTGTTTCGTATCCCACTCGCCTTTGATCTGATTGATCACGAGAGCGGAATCTCCGAAGACACTCAGAAACTTGATCCTTAAGTCAATTGCAGCTTGAAGACCCATAATGCATGCCTCATACTCCGCCATGTTGTTGGTGCAGTTGAAACATAGTCGGGCAGTAAGTGGAGTATGAGTGCCTTGTGGGGATATGATCACAGCGCCGATACCGTTACCCAAAGCGTTGGAGGATCCGTCAAAGTGCATAGACCATCGGGATCCTTCCTCGGGTCCTTCATCCGGTCCAGGTACTTCACAATCAGTCACTACCATGATGTTCTCGTCAGGAAACTCAAAGTTCATAGATTGGTAGTCGTCTACTGCCTGGTGTGCCAAATGGTCTGCCAATACACTTCCTTTGATTGCCTTCTGAGTCATGTACTGGATGTCATATTCCGTCAAGATCATCTGCCATCTCGCTATTCTTCCAGACAGAGCAGGCTTTTCGAATATGTACTTTATTGGATCCATTTTTGAAATCAACAGAGTAGTGTGAGTCAGCGTATACTGTCTCAGCCGGCGAGCAGCCCATACCAAAGCGTAACAAGTTTTCTCGAGCAGTGAGTATCGGGTCTCACAGTCGGTAAACTTTTTGCTAAGGTAATAAATGGCATGCTCTTTTCGGCCAGACTCGTCATGCTGCCCTAGCACACACCCCATTGAGCTGTCAAGTACTGTCAAGTATAGTATTAGAGGTCTCCCTTCAACCGGTGGCATAAGAATGAGGGGTTCTTGGAGATACTCTTTGATTCTGTCGAAAGCGGCCTGACATTCATCGTTCCAACGTACCACTTGATCTTTCTTCAGTAGCTTGAAGATTGGCTCACAGGTAGCAGTTAGATGCGAGATGAATCGGGCAATGTAATTCAGTCGTCCTAGAAAGCCTCTGACTTCTTTCTCTGTCCTGGGAACTGGCATCTCTTGTATGGCTTTAACCTTGGCAGGGTCCACTTGAATACCTTTTTCGCTCACGACGAAGCCTAGCAACTTCCCAGATCTTACCCCGAAGGTGCACCTGTTCGGGTTCAACCTTAGCTTGTACAACTTCAACCGGTCAAACAGCTTCTGTAAATGGTCAAGGTGTTCCTCCTCAGTTTGAGACCTTGCAATCATATCATCGGCGTATACTTCAATCTCATGATGGATCATGTCATGAAATAAAGCAACCATGGCACGTTGGTAGGTTTCCCCAGCATTTTTCAACCCGAATGGCATGACCTTGTAGCAGAAGGTGCCCCACTGAGTAACAAAGGTAGTCTTTTCCATATCTTCAAGAGCCATTTTGATCTGATTATAACCTGAAAAGCCGTCCATGAAGGAGAACACCTTGTGTTGAGCAGTGTTGTCAACCAAAACGTCGATGTGAGGCAGGGGGAAGTCATCCTTGGGGCTCGCCCTATTCAGATCCCTGTAATCAACACACATTTGGACCTTACCATCTTTCTTCGGCACCGGAACCACATTGGCAACCCACTGAGGGTAAGAAGTCACTGCTAGAAACCCGGCATCAAATTGTTTCATAACCTCAGCTTTGATTTTCTCGGACATCTCTGGACGCATGCGGCGGACCTTTTGTTTAACCAGAGGGCAGTCTTCCTTGGTAGGTAGGTGATGAACCACAATGTCAGTATCCAACCCAGGCATGTCTTCGTAGGACCAGGCAAAGATTTCCATATAATCATGCAACATCTGAATCAACCGCTGTTTTACGCTGAGCTCTAGATTGGCACCAATCTTGACTTCCTTTCTGTCTGTCTCAGTACCCAGATTTACCGTTTCCATTGGATCTTCATGTGGCTGAATGGCCCTCTCTTCCTGGAGTAACAGTCTTGCAAGCTCACCAGGCACTTCGCAATCATCTTCACCCTCGTCTTCGGCTAAGTTGATCGGATTTTCGAAGTCATAACTGGCAGTAGCAGAGTCGTTACCAGTGAGATCCAGAGTGGATTGAAACCTGTATAGGTGAGTGTGTGTAAATATAGCTGTTTTGCAATAAAGAAAGAAAGAAAGGGAGCACAAGATTTGAAATGCGAAAAACGTCCAATGTTTTTATTCATGATATATGGAAATGACAAGTAATAAGCCCTCATAAATGAAGCCACGGTGCCCCGGGTAAGACACTGGGCCATAAAGTTTCAAATTAATGTTCGTTACAAATTTAAAAACAAAGGAATTCATTACTGAGTAACAAAAGTAATAGGCATGTAGTCTTTAGCAGTCCAATTGTTTAGTCCACCGTCGGTCGTTGGGTAGATCCAGTCATCAAATTCAGATTCCTCCGCATCGCCTTCAATAGCATTCACTCTCGGGTTGGTGATGAACACGGGAGGTCTTCCAATCCTTGCTTTACGTACAACCCTCTGAGCCTCTGCAGTGAAACCCAGCCCAAACTTGTCAGTCTTTGGAGTAAAATAAGGGAGCCTGCCCCAGTTTGCACATTCACCTTTCTCGATCACAGCCCGGGTGTCCTTCAAGGAAGCCATCTTCAAAGGAGAGTCTTCTTCAATCACTGTCTCTGTTGACGCCAATGTTGGAGGCACCTCTTCAAAATGTTGAAAGGGGGTCTCAATGAACTCCCTGTCCATCTCTATATACCGGAACGAGTTAAGATGACTAACCATGTATTCTTCCTCCCCCTGCACTGTAACAATCTTCCCTCTGACAGGGTATTTAAGCTTTTGGTGTAGAGTGGAGGTCACAACCCCAACCTTGTGGATCCAAGGACGACCCAGCAAACAAGAATAAGATGGACAAATGTCCATCACATAGAACGTTGAATCAAAGACTTGATAACCAACCCGGATTGGAATATCTACCTCACGATGTACCATCCTCTTCGACCCGTCAAAGGCTCGGACAACGATGTTACTAGGCTTCAACTCCAAACCCTCACAATCCAACCTGTCTAAGGCCTTTTTGAGCAATACGTTCAGTGAAGAACCGATGTCTACCAACACGTGTGCAAGAGTAGTTCCCCTACATTAAATGGAGACATGCAGGGCATCATTATGGTTTATTCTCTTAGCGGTCAGATCGGCATCAGAGAAACCCAACCCATTGTCAGCGGTCAAGTTGGCCACACAATCGGTAAATTGATCAGCGGACGTTTCTTGTGGCACATGGGTCGTCTTCAGGAAGGATATCAGGGCCTTGGCATGGGCCTCTGAGCACAACAACATTGATAGCATAGAGATCTTAGAGGGGGTGTGCCCCAGCTGTTCAACGATGTTGAAATCACTCTTCTTGATAATTTTAAGGATTTCTTCCATCTCTTGCTGTGAAGCTTCAACACTAACAGTCTTCGGTGCCTCCATCTGGGCAGGCATATCAGCAATCCCTTTGTCCCGAGTGTCAGATGACTTGGCAGCAGGGGTAGAAACTTGATCAGGAGGGGAAACAGGCGCACTTGTAGGTATGATGATAAGAGGTCTTCGGATGACTGATGGCATAATGTCAGGCGAGAAGAGCCTGCCACTGCGAGTAACTTTAACGGGACCGGTGATGTTACTGATGCCGGTACTAGTGTTGAACTCCTGCTTCACCCTGAGCACATAAACATCTGCCCCATAATGCCATGGGACAACCTTATCAGATTTATAGGGGAGGGGCCCCGGAACAGTAATGATGATGGGTGCAACAGACATGATTTTGACTGGCTTCCTCGGGGGAGCCTTGGTAGGATTGTTGAAAATGGTGACAACGGATATTTCTTTAGTAGGAACAATAGGAATAACAGTCTTCTTGAACAAGATCTCTTTGCTATCCATCAGGTTTTGGACGCCTGACTTCAGCAACGGATAACCAGTAGGTGAAACAGCACATAGGAGGCAACCCTTGCTATAACCCGGAAATAAACCGGCTAGCAACAGGTTCCTTTTTACGGACAACAACGGAGTCATAATATCATCCACAGAGGTTACGTACGGGTCTTCCTCAATAGCATTCACTTTATCCTAGGGCATGGGAGCAGTCATAACATTGGGCCTTTCGGGCGCCTCAAACTGTATTTCCTTAGCATCGATAAGGTCCTGAACCTTATTCCTCAGGGCCCAACAATCATCAGTAGAATGTCCCAGGCTATCAGAGTGATAAGCACAGCGGGCATTGGGATTATAATTCGGAGAGGTTGTGTTTACCACCTTCGGAGCTTCTCTGACGGTTACCAAGTTGGTTGATAGCAGCTGCGGCAAGATCTGCGACAAGGTCATACTAAGCCGAGTGTATTGTCTTCTGGGTCTCTCACCCCTTGGTTGGTTAGGTTGTCGAGGAGCGGCAGCAGGCTTTGAGATCACCACCGCGTTGACAGCTTGGCGGCGTTCTGGTTTATTTTGTCTTCTGGGACCGTACACAGCACTAGCTTCCTTCTTGAAAGGCTTCTTTTCAGAACTTGAGGATGCACCTTTCCGTATCTTCCCTGATTTCATACCAGCTTCTATCCTCTCACCCATCAGAATGAGCTCTGTAAAACCTGCAGAAGAATTACCAATCAGGTGGTTGAAGAATGGCCCAGACAGGGTCCCCAAGAACATGTCCACGAGTTCACGATCAGTCAACGGTGGCTGCACCTTGCCATCCAGGTCCCTCCACTTCTGCGCGTACTCTTTAAAACCTTCTCCCGATCCTAGCGACATACCCTGGAGTTGGGTACGTGTAGGAGCGAGGTCGGCATTATACTGATACTACTTATAAAAAGCAGTAACCAAGTCCTCCCAGTTTCGAATACTGGCTCCATCCAGCTGATAGAACCACTCGAGTTGAGCCCCTGAAAGGCTATCCTGGAAGAAATGGATCCATAAGTTCTTGTCCACAGTATACAGTTGGATCTTCCGCACATAAGATCTGAGATGTAGCTTAGGGCAGGAAGCCCCGTCATACTTCGCAAAAGATGGTGCCTTGAACTTGTGTGGGATCACCACCCCAGAAGATAAACCCAGATCTCCAAAATCCAACCCAGGTACCTGTTGAATTTCCATGGCACTCAGACGATCCTCTAACTGCTTGTACCTGTCTTCAGCGGGAGGGTACTGCTCTTCATTGAAATCAGTCTCGTTGTCAGAGACCACATGACTAGGAACCCTTCCCCCTTGGGGACTGCCTTTCCCTACAGAAGAACCAGCTTGATCAGCCTCATTTTGCAGTGTATTGCCAAACCTCCGTCCAGTGTTGAATAGTACATTTCTCTTCTTCTTCTTCTTTACCAGCAGAGCCTTCAATTCCTCTTGACCTTGGGCTAAACTCATGATCAACTCTTGGAACTGGGCGTTCTGAGCCTGGAGGGCCTTGATGGATTACTCAGTAGATGATTCAGGATTCATAATGACTGCTGAAATAAACAGCGAAGAACATTAAGCAACCTGAAAAGAAGAGTACCTGTGATGCATATGATGAATGGAATGCGTATGATTTATGTTTTCAAAGACAATCGGGATTCAACTTTGTAAACAAAAAGGAAGCTCACTTTATTAGATTAAACTTTGAATTGTTCAACAGATTTCCCTTAGGCGTTACATAAAATGGAAATACTGAAAAGGAAAATAGAGACTGTAAAAGAAAATCCAAAGCTCATCAGTGATCCCAGGGTCTTTTCTTCTCAGTACGGATGTAGTCATTCAAGGTCCGCTCATTCTCCAACTGCTTTGTCAGCTTCTGGATCTTCAATTCCTGCTCGTTGAACTTTTCCTGATAAGAATCCCGTTCTTCTTGTAGTTGAGCCCAAGACCTCTTTAGTGTATCAACATCAGTAGGTATCTGAGAAGGGAGAACAGTTGGAGGAACCCCGTCTCTATCAGGATATTCAAGGATGAGGGGTCTGACAGCTTCGTATGGCATACCTAACCTCTGAGCACGGATGCGGACCCATCTGTAGTAGGATTCCATAGGTAGAGAAGTCTTCGGTCCCAACTCATATGGGTCAGCTTTATGAATTCTGTCCCAAGCCTTGATGAATCTACGACGCAACTCGTCACTATCTACCTTAAACTCAAAACTGATGTGAGGCACCAACATCTCATGAGGCCCTGCTCTTCTGGCTCTTCCAAACTGACGGAGAGCTAGACATGGATTATAAGAGATTCCTCATTGGTTACCAATCAAAGTAACATTAGGATATTCTCCGCAACGATCAATAACAGCTACCTCATCCAAACCTCTGAGAGTCCAGACGATGTCATTATCAGTGAGAGACATTAACCTATGAGCCCAGCCTCTTCCTTCTTTGTTCTTCAGCACGAACTTAGGGAGGTGAGAAATAAACCACCTCACTAACAAAGGAGTACAACACCACAGAGTTCCTCGTCTTCGGGCAGTACAAGCATAGAGTTGTTGCAGAATATTACCCAAGAGAGTGGGCACAGGGTTCCGAGACATGAAGATCCTTATGGCATTGACGTTAATGAAGTTATCAGGATTAGGAAACATAACTAGACCATAGATTAAGAGAGCCAGAATGTCTTCATACGCCCTGAAGTCTAAGTCATTCCAGAAACTGTTAGCTTTACTAATCAGAAACTTGGCCAAGAAGCCCTTAACTCTGCTTCTAGTCACCCAGTTGTCCATTACCTCCTTGTTGGTCAAGGGAAGGGCTGCAGCAATCTCCTCAAGCCTAAGAGTCTTTTCCCAACCAGTGAAGGGAGTCTAATCCAAGATAGGGATACCAAGCAAATCAGAGAATTATTCCAGGGTAGGGACCAGCTGGAAGTCTTGAAAGGTGAAGCAATTGTACAAGGGATCATAAAATTGGGTCAAGACACTCATCAGTTGTTGGTCCCACTTTGCAGTGACTAAACCGAGAAGAGAACCATTCCTCTGGATGAAGGAAGTGGTGTTTGGAATTTTGCTAACCAATTCTTCAAGCAACTCAGGTGGGTGAACAAAATTAAGCCGGATAGTGTTCCTTCGCACAGGCATCATGATGTCCTACAAAACAGAGCAAAGATGAAACCCTCTTGTCTTTGAAATAGGCCAGTCCTTATGCAGGATGCATGCAATGGTATGATGGCATGATGTTATGATAAAGCACACCACAAGTATTCACAAAGGCAAACATGATAAGGCACACAAGTCACACAAGACAACCCTTAAAGTTTAGGCCAGCATGAAGTTCAGGTACTACCCTCTTTCAGTTTGTTGGTTAAGACCTGTCATATCAAAAGTAACCGGGTTCTAGAGGATCCCAATAACACTGACTACCCTCAATCGGTCATAACTCCAGCGTCGCAATCTTTTCTTACGGCCAGAACCATCGCGAGAGTTTAGCCTCAATGGGTGTAGCATACTGCTACTGTTCTATGGCCAAGTTGGGTCAAATTAGGGTTCTAAGGTAGGTTGGTGCTTAATGACTCCTCAGAAGACCCATATTCTCCTCGTTGCAACACAAGGGATATCGGTACAGACCAAGGTGCCACACCAACGTAGCCACTGCTTCACCTGTGTCGGTCTACGCTGGACAGGTCCCTCACATCTTATGCTACCTAAAAGGGTATCCCCAGATCCGGGTTAGGATCTATGAAACTCCAAGACAATGCCCACAATAATAAAGCAAACAAAACATTCAATTGAAAACATAAGTATGATCTATCCTAAGGTACACCTCACTTTAAAGTGTCCCCAGCAGAGTCGCCAGTTCTGTGATCGGTGGAAATAGAACTAACTGTTTAAAGCTGGATCGCGTATGTCGCGGTAAGCAAGAGTCGCCACTGTCTTTTATGTTCTCCAACATGGAAAGGACAAAAGCACAGCAAAATTCCTTATTGAGAATGTCTCTCGGTTCGGGAGGTAGATTTATAGAAAGGGAAGGTGTTAGCACCCTTTCTATCCATGGTTATCCATGGGCTCTTAGGTACTTGCTATTATGTTTTCAAAATAATTATTTGCTTTTCAAGTGTGTGTGGGTTTTGAAAAAAAGTTTCGTTTTGAAAGATTTCTAAGTGACTCTTGTATCTGTCCTCAAGAGTGTTTGAAAAATTTGTTTTGAAAACTTTTGAAAGTGTCAGTGTGAAAAGTATTTTTATTTGTTTCTGAAGAGAGCAAGTACCCATGAGTCATCTACCTACCCTAAGGAATAAGGCTGTGTAAAAGTCCTTAAGGTAGTGCCATCCCACCATTGAGAGGTAGGTAGCACCACCGTTGGAGGTGTTCGGGTCAATTCGATTGTTAGGGACAGTGTGGTCACCGAAGCAATAGTAGGACACCTTAGAAGTAACCCTAATGTCCTAGATCCTTTTTAATCCGAGGCAACCGTTTCGAGGCAACTGGATCTTAGACATAAGGGCGACCGCTAAAACACCCTATACTTGACGACCACGTTCGAAGGCAACGAGTGAGGCGTACCCTAGAAGTGGCGTGTGCATTGTGTGTTGTTTTCATGTTAACATTTATCTTGGATCATGCAATTGTGAGCTACGAGTTGTTTTTAATTATCATACATTCTTTCATGCAATTTAGCAGTTAGGAGTGCGGAAAATAAAATACGGAAAGGTAAAACTACGCTATTACAAGGCGCGGCTCTATACATCGCCAAAAAAAACAAAGACCCGTTTTTGATAAAGATGCAGAAAGTAAAAAAAAAGCAATAAACCTAATTACTATTACATCCTTGGAAGAAGTTACATAATAATAAAAAATAACGCGCGAAAGAATTAAAATCAAGACGTCCTAGGGTTTTTGACCCTTTTGAGAAATTAAGAGTTTTTTTTTGTCTTTTTGCATTAAATTAAATTAAAATTAAACCTGATACTAATTTAATTAATTATTTACAAGAAAGACGTTTTTTATGTTTTTGTATTTAATGAAAATAAAGAAATTAAAATCAAAAGAAAAACCCTAGTTCTATGTTTATTTTAATTATTAATGAAAATGTTAAAGTTAACCTAATTTAAGCTAATTAATTAATTTACATTTATATGTACAAAAATAATAATAATAATTAATAATGGTGATAATAAGAAAATGATTAAAAATGTCAAAACCTAATTCTATGCAATTTTTATTTATTAAGAAAAAGGATTAAAATTAAAATCTAAATTAAACTAAGTTAATTGTTAGCATTTATTTATAAAAATAAGTTAATGGTGAAATTAATAAATAATTAAAAATATATTTACAATTTTGATTTTCTGATTTTAATTAGGAAAAATTAATTATCTGTGAATTAATAATAATAATTAAACAAGTAAAAGAATTTAAAAGAAAATAAAATAAAATAAAGAATGCAAACCAAAGGGGGTGTGATGGCCCAAAGTGGAGGTTTTTGTTGAGAAATTCTGGCCCAAGAAGACCAAGCCTGGTTGACTTTCACAATCACGTGCATGCTGTTTGACTGGGCACATGATACTCCTTCTCTTGCAGCCCTTGGATTGATGGTGAGAGACACCTGGCTAGCTGATGCGTGAGGCTTATGGTGGACCATTGGATCACACGCTGCACTGGAATGTGTTAAAAAAATATGAATAATTATATGGGGGACCTGGGAATCGAACCCAGGTCCCAGTGTTTGCCAGCCACGTCTCCCACCATCTGAGCCATGATGCACGTTTGTAAACATAATAACCAATAAAGATAATATATGAAAAGTAAACGCTATGCTGGAATTCAGAAAAAGCGCGCGCCATGTTTGAATGATCCACTAGCATGCTTCCACGTCTCATCTTCTTCATTCATCTGCAAAAATACCAAACAGATAGCGGGGGTTTTAAACCCCCACAAAACAAAAGTGTCAATAATAGCGATTAGAGCCATGGATGATATAAAAAGAGCGCGAGGGTCTGGTTGAATTCGTCTGGCCTTGACGAATTCAACCATGCTTATTCCAAGGTCCAATTTTTCCTCATGCATAAAGCCCTAATTTAACAGCTTTGGAACCCTAATGTTCTTCCATGGTGATTCTTGATTCAGAAGGCTATAACTCAATTGGGTTATACCAATCGCTTCAGAAGGTCCCTATTAGCATAAATCAACCAAGAAAATGGATTAAAAATGCATGAATCATGTTATGCAATTTTGGAAATATGTTCAAACCGTGGGACTCGTGTTCTTTGATTCTTCGCGTGTTAGGACTGGTTCTTGATGGCAATGACTTCCTGGAGACTCAGGAAATATGTTTGAATCAAAAGAAGCTTTGAATTGCGCTGCAAATAGGAATTCAGTTTCACACTTTTCTTGAGTTTTTTGCAATTTGGTTATGGAGTTTTAGCAGCAATTTTTCGTGTCCAGGAATAAGGTTGTCTTCAGCATATGTATGTGAAGAGAATTAGGTTAAAATTAAGCCCATAAATCCATTGTATTCAAGTTTGCATATGTGATTGGCAATCAAATATTTTCCAATCTTTTCTTTCATAAAACCTTGCCAATCATGGATATTTTGAGGTCCTTGAGGTGCACACGAATTGCCAGCTTGCCCTAGCCTTATTTTCTTCACAAAAAGATTTAAAAAGCATACCTTTTGAATTTTCCTACAATTAAAACCAATTAAATGAATTAATATTAATATAAATTCAATTAATTAATTAAAAATAAGAAAATAAATCAAATTAAGTTCAATGGGTCGTGCATAGGCTTTGGGCAAAGATTCAAGAAGGAATTTGAGGCCTATTAGCAAAAATGAAGTGTTTTAGGCAAAGTTGACTTTTGAAAATTCCCAAACATTTCCCAACTTCTCCAATGCATATCTTGCTCAATTTTGAAGCTATGAACATGTTCTTGGACATTTTGGAAAGGTCTTGAAGTCCTCTAACCAATGCCTTTGGTCCCATGTCCTTTTGATTCACCAATCTTAAGTTATGGTCTTTGACTTAAAGTGCCTTTTTGTTGACTTTTGAAAATGACCCATAATGTAGAAATTGATAACTTTTTGTGAGAGCATTTCTTGGACTTGGAGTGTGAAGATGAGTTGTAGTAAATGTCATCCTCTTCAAAATGAGAATTGGATGGGATTTTTCTGATGAACCATGAAAAAGTTATGCCCTGGTCAAATTGCAGTTGACTTTTCAGCTGTCCTAAAATAGTAACTTTTGACATCTTGAGACTTTTTGAGCCATGCTTGTGGAATCATGATCAACAATTGATCAAATGATGATTGTGGCTTCAAAATAAGATGGTTGACTAAAAATGTTGACTTTTGACTGCCAAATGACCATTTTGCCCCTACAGTTGACTGTGAAGTAATTAGGGCTTTTGACTGTACAACTTGATGCTGTGAGTCTTGAAACTTGACATATGGATGCTTGCCAATGTATATAGGCATATGGGACTTGATTGGGCCCTTGGAAACCTCCACTTCCTTGCAAGAACCAAAACCCTAATTTTGACTGTGTTAGGAGGCAATTGGACTGTGCAACCCTTGAGAGATTTTGAACCATCTGGAAATTGATCTTGACAAATCTTGAAGAATATGGGAGGGCAAATTTTGTGGTACAACAGATAGTTTTCGGGAACCTTTGAGACTAAATCCTTAAGCTGGGAAGGAACCCTTACAAAGTTGATCCAGATAGTTTTTCTGCGAGCGGAGGCCATAACCTACAACAAAGAACAAAGATAAATCCCTAGGTCCTTGAAATGGTTAGTGGAAATGTTATGTTTTGATGATATGATGTTATGATGTCATGTTCATGTTAGATAAGTAGAAAACACACACAAGTCACACAAGAGCCTTAGGTTTAAAGGCTTGCATGAAGTCCATAGGTAAGTACCCTTCTCCATTGAAGTTAAGTTGGCTAAACTGTCCTAAAATAGTAACCGGGATCTAGGAATCTCATATCATTGATCTTTCTCGCAGGTTTTATTTTAGCACGACAACTGGCTTGCCACCAAAACATCCCGAAATTTAAATCTCAATTAGCGTAGTTTCGAGTATCAACCAACTTTGGACTGCACCAAAGATGGCTATCTCACTATCTTCTAATGGCCAAGATGGGTCAATTAAGGTTCTAAAAGTCAGTTAGTGTTAATCACACCATGCGGAAGTCTAATGTTATCCTTGACTGACTCAAGGAACATCATTACAAACCAAAGTGTCACACTAACATAGCCATCATATTATCCATATCGGTCTATGTCGTACAACCTCTATGATCTATTGTTACTTACCTAAGGCATCCCTAGATCCGGGTGTAGGATCTTACAAGACATTAAACCCAAGAAAACCCTTAAAGTAAAGAAAACAATTCAAACAATTAAAGAAAGTAAAGTGATCTAAACTCTAAGGTACCCCTCTATTTTAAGTAGTGTCTCCAATAGAGTCGCCCGTTTTGTAATACGGTGGGAGAACTTACTTTTTTGGTTTTTATCCAAATGTGCGGATAGCTAGAGTCTCCACCGACTTTTCTTTTATCCAATATTTAGGAAAGGTGAAAAGAACAGGAAAGATCTTTGATAGATTTTGAGTTCGGGGGGTAAGATATGAAAAGAAAAGGTGTTAGCACCTTTTTTACCCATAGTTATCTACGGACTCTTAATTACTTAGCTCACTTTTGAAAACTTGATTTGTGTGTGTGATTTGTTTGAAAATATTTTCAAATGTCAATGTAAGGATGACTTTGTAATAATTCTTGTATTAGTCCTCAAGAATGTACACAAAGTATTTTAGAAAATATTTTATTTTGAAAGTGTAGTGTGGAAATGTTTTGAAAAAAATTCGTGAGCAAGTAATTAAGAGCATCCTGCCCACTAAATTCTTTCTTATTATTTTCCTTCTCCTTTATAGATAGTATTATCCATACTATTAGTTGGTAGGTAGCCCTATCTATTGGATGTGAAGGAACAAGCGTAGGGTCATCGTATGGTCATCGAAGGCAAAAGGTAAGGATACTTTAGCAACTCGAAGGGACTATCATCAGATTATTCGTAGAGTCATCGAGGGACTAGATCATCTTGTATTGTAGGAAACTTGAGGGACATGATCTTTTATATCGTAGGGACTATGATTATTTGATTGAGGGTCTTTTGCTAAAGTATCCCTATTTTCGAGGGACGTGACCATTATTCATAAGGAGACATGAGAGGTTACCCTAAAGTTGCAAGTGTAAAGAGTGTTTTGATTCAGTTATGTATCTTGAAATTAGAGTTCTTTAGGTTGTTTTTAGTATTACCATGCAAACCCTAATTACTCGTAGTTAAAATTGTACAGAAAATTAAAATGCAGAATGTAAAATCCTAAGCTATTACATGGCTTTGGGAGAGGTGCATAAGTGTGAAAATGCGGAAAATAAATCTACGCTATTACATCCTGTAAGAATTTACATAATAGAAAAAATGCGAAAAGATAAATCTACGCTATATACATTGGAGAGTGCGACCTATACACTTGATCTATGAAAATAAATAAATAAGAAAAAAGAAAGTTAAAATGTTTTTGTGATTTTTGTAGAAAAATAATTTAAGTGATAATAGTAATTAAAACCTAAATTCTAATTGATTTTAATATTTATGAAAATAAAAACCAATTGAATTAATTAATTAATTAATTAAGAAAATTAAATATTAGTTAAAAAAACTAATCCTAATTTGTTAGAAAAAATTGGGTTAATTTGATGATTAATTAATAAATTATTAGGGTTGGAAAAGAAAAAGAAAAGAAACTAGGTTAAACAAAATAGGAAAAAAAATATTGCATGGGGTGGGTGTTGAACCCACGGCCCCTGGCTTCACAACTACATAGCTTGCCACCAGGTAGTGAATATTATATTGGAAACCTACACGTTAGATGAAAAATAACAAAAAAATATTGCAAACGCATGGATCGAATCCATGCTCTTACGTTCACAAACCTTCGCCTTGACCAACACTGCTACACTCTCATCCGATAATGTAAATGAAATAACATAATTATAATATAAAACATGGACTACAGAGGCACCGAAGCCCAAGCTCCGATCATCTTCTCCAGTGAAACGATTTTGTCAACTTGCAAAATAGAGCACGTTAGTGATAAAAAAGAATCCTACCCCCCCAAATTTACCCTTGTGAATATAATGGAGATGTTAGTTTTGGATAAAGCATCCTGCACAAAGAGATACGAACACGATAAAGCAAATTGGTTCAAACATGGTGATGTACGATTCTGGGATTATGGGCCTCATGCAAGGGATTAAACCTGCACTAATTGGTCTCAGGAACACGTTAGAATCGTTAGTTTCAATCAAAGAATCACAAAAATAAAAATATGAATTTCATGAAATATGCAAAACAATGATGCTTGGAATGCAAGTTTTAGGCCTCCTTGATCATCAAGAATGATCAAAACTTACACTGTAATATCTCAGGGATCGATTTGATTGGGTAGTTTGCCTTGAGAACATCTAAATGATGGATTTCAAATTCTTTCTTTTCTTTGCAAATTTCAACTTCAAACTCTTGTTTCTTGAGAAATCTCTCATGTCTTCTCTTTGTCTGAATATGCAATGTATATATAGGAGAAGAGATTAGGTTAAAAGTTGGGCTCGGACATTGTATGAAACAATCTTCTGATTTTGTTTGAAAATAGATTGGAATAAGACAAAACCATGAATACTTGATTAAAAAATAATCCCACTCAGTTTGCAATGTGATCTTGGGCCTCCAAAAGATCAGAATCAAAAGCCTTTTATGCCTTATACCTCCACTTAATATTTATTTGATTTACTTTTGAATTTAAATGAATAAAAATAAAAATAAATGAAATAAAAATTAAAATGGTGCATGAATGGACTTAGAGGTCCATTATGAAGTCAAGAACACGTTTGGACCTTAAAAGATAAGCCCATTAGCTCAAAAATTCAAGTTTGCTGAAATTGGATTTCATGCATTTTCTCAAAATTGCCCAACTTGGACAAATCATAGCTCACTCAATTTTTGTCAAATGAAGGTGATCTTTGACTTTTTAGAAACCTCAAGATGTCCCCGACAATCTTCATGTTGGTGATTTTTCCATTTGAAGACCTTATCTTGATGTAAATTGCTTTGATAAAAAGTGTCTTTTTGTTGACTTTTAAAATGACCTATAATATTTTGGCCCATATCATTCAAATGAAGCATTTTTGGCCTTGAGCTTAGAGAGACAAAGTTATGATGAAGTATGTGAAAGTTATGCTTGGTCAAAGTTCAATTGACTTTTCCTTAAGAAAACCCTAAATTAGTAACTTTTGACTTTTGATGAATCTTGATTTTACTTGATGAATCATGATCAAACCTTGATCAAATGATGAATGTGACTTCAAAATGTTATTGTTGACCGAAAATCTTGAAGTTTGACTGTAAATTGGTTAAAGTTATCTTTTTACCCAATATAGTTGACTTTCAATCATATGACTAATTGAATGAGCAAACTTGTGCTGCAAGGCTTGGAATTTGGCATGAGGATTCTTTGAGACATATGAGAAACCATGAAATCCAATTGAGGCATTAGAAGTCCAATTTCCTTTGAGAAAAGTGAAAACATAGTTGGAGGTCAATTTCTTAGGAGGAGAGTTTGTCTAATCAATTCTTGAGCAATTGAGAACCCTATGAGCATTGGGAGGTATCTTAAATCAATTTGTCTTGAAAAATGGGAGGGAAAATTTTGGGGTACAACACACCCCCTCAAGGATGATTTTGCCTTAGCCACAGACTTAATCCACTATAACTAAACTGATTACATGTGCACGAGAAACCTACAGTGACTAACAAACAATGACACGTTTAGTGATCTCGACATATATAACGTTAATTGACCTAATATAATCTGATCACTTAAGATCTCCTATTAATATTTTCCACAATGACCACAACCATTATCTTCTTTAGATTAGACCTTTACTCAGTCACTTAAGGCACCTTTCAATGATATGTTCAAAGATCTGATTTAATGAATATAACATCCATTGACCCAACAGAATCTGATCACTTAAGGTCTCTTATTAGGATTTCCCATAATGACCGCAACCATTATCTTCTTGAAATCAGACCTTCACAAAGTCATTCAAGGAACCTTTCAATGATATGTTCAACGATCCAATTTAACAGATATAACAACCATTGACCCAACAGAATCTGATCACTCAAGATCTCCTGTTAGGATTTCTCACAATGACCAACAGTCATTGTCTTCTTGAGATTAGACCTTCACTTGGTCACTCAAGGAATCAATCAACAACAATTGATAAGGGTTTTTGTGTTTACATGATTGCTTCTTCTAAGAAGATTACACAAGTGATTTTAAGCACATATTGTTTAACACATTTTCGAGCAACAACTCTAATGTTAAAATAATTTACATGAAGAGATCCAAACTATAACACAATACGGGCATAAACTCTTGTGTACATTACAATGTTCTATCAATATGTATTTTATCACAAGTAGGGTATCATCTTGTAGTGTTCTTCTTCTTCATCTTCTTGTTGAGTAAGTTATGGGAAACAACTCCTTGCTTCTTCTGAGATCTACCAAGATGTATATGATGATAGTTTATATATCATCTTGTAGTTTTATTTTTCTTCTTTCTTTATTTTCTCTCATTTATGTGTAGTGGTCTTCAGCATGTTTAGCATTACAGCTTTAACAACTTCAGCATCCACAACTTTTTAGTTTGATGGCCAAGGGCACTTTACTTTAAGTCTTTGATCTTCTTTTATAGCCTTGAGAGAGAGAGAGAGAGAGAGACATTGTATGGATAGAAAATTCTTTACCTGCATCAATGATTAGTTCTCAACAGATAAAATAAGGTGTAAGAGTTTAGACAATATAAAATAATATTTTCCATAGTCTGTCCTTTTTCAATGCTAGCTTTCCACCTTTTCTCTAAATAATGTTTTTCTAATAAGCTTGTAAATAGAGATCCGTTAGGGAAAGAAAGTAATTATAAATACAGTTGTTTGTTCCCAATGGTCACAATGAGAGTGGTTGATAATATAATACGAAAGGACTGTCCTTACGCCACCGTAGAGGGTAGAGGTCACATAACACTTTTTGTACCTTTTGTACACCATCACATGTTAACCATTTAGAACTTCTTCTTATCTTCAGAGGCTTCATATAATTTGAATGTTTGAAGCTTGTTGCCAAAGAATCACTCTTAAGTCTTAGAACCTAAGTCTTGGAGTCTTCAGAAATTGTCCTATCAGAACCTCGTCTTTAGAGTATTTAGTACTTGGTTGTAAGAACTTGCTTTTCTTCATATCATCAGAACTTGTTCAGCAGAACCTCGTCTTTATAATATTCAGAACTTGTAACACACAAAAGCAAAGATTTAGAAGGCCTCCAAAGCTTAACCACCATGTCAAGATCATAACCTCTTGTACTAACGTTCCTAAGAACCGTTGCATAAGATAAATTCTAGAATCTTGACTTCAACTGTAACATGTAACCACATGTTTTCTTCTAGTAATGTCTATGTTCAGAACCTGATGACGTCACATGCCTTGATACCATATTTAGAACATTACAGCAGCAACTACACACTTGAATGAAACCATTAGAGTATTCAATTTTTCTTAATGATATCATGTAAAGTTATCATCAAAATCTTAAGGCTGGATGTAGAAACACTTCTCATTCTTATAATAGGTTGCTTCAGTAACCTAGAGATACTATCAAATTTTATGGTTTAATTAGTTTCCAAACACACACACACACACACACACACACACACACACACACATATATATATATATATATATATATATATATATATATATATATATATATATATATATATATATATATATATATATATATATATATATATATATATATATATATATATATATATATATATATATATATATATATATATATCTGACACTACAATATGCATATATTAAATATTGGATTCTCAATTATCTCTCAATTTCACCAATATATCCATTCCAAACATAATTAATCATCACATATCAAGGATTATCATCAAAACCTAACAATTACAAAACCATAAAAATTAGGGATTTCAACCAAAACATGTTTATACCCATCACACATTATCATACAATCCCAATAATCATATGAGAACCCAACCCTTACCTAAATTTCTTGACGACTCTTTGATTTCTCTCCTTGGTGCTCTTCTCCTCTTTCTCCCTTTTTCCCCTTTCTCTACTTTAGCCTGTTTTCTTCTTTCTCTCTTACTAACTCTATTTTCCTCTTTTTATATAAAAACCTTAGTCTAGTAACTAATGGGCTTACTAACACATACCCCCACTTTTAATATTCATATTCTCACTATTAGGCCCAATTACCTTATTTCTATTATTTCAATATAATTATCACTAATAAAATAATTATTTACTAACCGATACCAAAACTAACTATAATTCTACAGTTCATCAATTCAACCTGACTAACCCGTCACATAACTCACATTAATCAATTTAAATAAAAATCAATTATTCATAACATCAAATGATTACTTAATTAACATAAATATATATATAACTAATTATTACAATTGGGGTGTTACAAATACATTTTCATTCTTGGGGTTGAGATTAAAGATCATGTTCCCTTCATCTACGTGCCAGAAGTTCCTTACCATGAAGTTATTGTTGCTGCACTTTATTTGAACATTAGTGATGTGAAAGATAATTGGAAGAGCAAGAGTAACACATGCAATCTTCCTCTGAAGTTCTTGGTGGATAAAGCTACGGGGTTTGCAGATAATGAAGATTGGGTTGCATTCAACGCATTATTGGCTACCATGATCTATGGCACAATCCTTTTTCTTGATGTATAGAGTTTGGTGGACCTAGCCGTAATTTGTGTTTTCATGAATGGTAATCCAGTACCAATAGTGCTTTCAGCTACTTATTATGTTATCCACTCCATACACAGTAACAAAGGAACTATCGTTTGCTGCATTTCTCTACTGTACAAATTGTTCATGTCACACCTACCTGTGAAAGGACCTTTTATAGACACCAAAAATTCACTCTGTTGGTCCCAAAGGATTATGGTTCTCACCTCTTTCGATGTAATTTGGTATAATATGATGTGAGGAATGGAAGTTATTTCTAGTTGTGGAGGACTCCTTAATGTTCCTCTTATAGGGACAAAGGGTTGTATTAATTATAATCTTATCTTGGCTATTCAACAATTAGGGTATGTTATGAAGGATAAGCCTACAGATAGATAAATGTAAGAATCAATGCTCTTTGGTAAAGAGAATAATCATGTCATGTTAGAGAGGGTGAAAGATGCTTGGGGAAAGGTTCACAAGAAAGGAAAAATGTTATTTAGTCCAAAAGGGTGTATGGCTTTTGCTCCTTATGTGAAGTGGGTTAAAAACCAAGCTGAGACTATGTTATTTCCTTACAAAAGGGAAGATACATTGTATCCATTACCATCCTTCGATCCACCAGCCTCCATTCAACCACCATCAGATCTAGCCTATGATCAACCATCTCCTGTTATACTAACTCTTAATCAGCCTTCTCCTGATGTATCAGAATTCGTACCAATGTTGTACTATAACCAGGTTAAAGTTATGAACCTTAGGCTCCATTAAGAAAATCATGATGTGGGGATGAAGCTTTTCGTAGCTAAGCGAGAAAAGTGTCAGTTAACTCACAAGCTCATGGAGATAAAAGAAGGTAGTTCTGGGGTAATAGAAGCTAGGAAGAAACCAAGGGTTGAAAGTGGCCTGAGGAAAGATTTTGAAGATCATAAAGAAGTTCTAAATAAGAATAAGGAAGATCTTCAAAGTAGTCAACATAAGTCTGAGAGGCTCCAGGTATCCAAATAAAAATTAAAAGCCAAGCACAAAGAGGAGTTTAAGTAAAAACCCTAAGCTATTACAAACAGGAAAACAATTACATAATAATGAAAAAGCAGGAGATAATTACATCCGTGAAGCCTATACATTTGATCTAAAAATGTAAAATGAAAATTGAATCAAAGGAAAAAGAAATGTTTTTGATGTTTTTTATGAAAAGAAAGATTTATTTTTTATGATGACTAAACTAAACCTAAAAATACTAATTAATTTTAATTAAATTTTTTTAATTAATTACATTAATTAAAAGGTTAATGATTATAAAAAACCTAAAACCTAACTATTTTTAGGGTTTAAAAAAAACAATTATTTTTAGGTTTGTAAAAAAAGGTTTTGTTATCTTATGGTTAAGTGAAATTAGGGTTAATAGGAAAAGAGTTAATTAATTTTAGTTAAAAAAATTAATTTAAAAATTGATTAAAAAACCTAAAACCTAATTTGATTAGGGTTTTAAAAAAATTTTAAAAATAATTTGTATTTTAATTAAAATAAATATAAAAGGTAAGTAAATAAAAAAAGGAAAAGACAAGTTTGGGCCTGATTTAGAAAAAGGAGGGTGTGCAGATGGCAAAGAAGTCCAGGCCAACTAGTGCTAGCGCTGGATCTCATGTAAGAAGCTCCAAGAGGCTCGCTGTGTGCTTGCGCGTTTGAGACGTTGATATTGGTTGATGATGATTACGTGGTTGTAAGGCAAGGGTGCACGGTTGATGTTATGGAGCGTGTAGCACTTTATCTGCAAAAGTTAGAAAATATGTGGAAAAAAACACAAAAGGCAGGGATCGAACCCACACCCTTGTATACAAATGATCTAACGCGTGCTGCCTTGCCACTGGGGTGGCTATACATCCCGTAACATAAATGAAATAAAATCATTATGTAATAAATAGAAATCAATAGACTCGAGAAGCGTCGGAGCCCTTGCTCCGGTCGTCTTCTCTGGCAAGCTTGTTTTGTAACCCTGCAAAATAACATACATTAATGCATAAAAAGGTCCCTACCCCCTAAATCAGGCCTTGCAAATTCAATGGAAACGTTGTTTTTGGACAAATCGCGCTAGGTTGTGAGATACGACTAAAATAACATGAAATAGACCAAGCAAGACAATTTGTGATTCAACCATCATGTGGCTCATACGATGGATTTTTCCTGCAATTGATACCTCATAAACACATTAGCAAGGTTAGTATGCATAAAAACACAAAGAAAAACAAAAATATGAATTCATGCAAGATGAGAAATCGACGCAACATGTATGAGGGTTTCAGGACCTTTGGATCTTCAAGGCTGGTCCATTCTTACCCTACAACACTTCAGAAGTCGTTTGGGAAGGTTGGTTTGTTTTGAAAGTGGCTGCAACTAGGGTTGGAAGTTTGCCCTAGTTTTGAAAATTTTGGAAGTTTTTGGGATAGCTTCTTGTGCAAGGGTTTCGTGGCTGCTCTTGTCTGAATGGATGACAATATATAGTGCTTGAAATTAGGTCAACCATGTTGGGCTTGGACCTTTGTAAGAAAGAATTTTGTTTTATCTTTTTGATTTTGAATTTTAATAAATAAAAATAAAAAATAAAACAAAAAAACCCAAGGGGTGTATGAATAAGTTCTGAGGTTCATCTTGAGTTACAAAGCACATTTGGACCTTGAAATATAAGCCCAATAGCCCAAAATTCCAAGTTTGGTCACTTTAGGTTTCATGCACTTTCTCAAAATTTCCCAACTTGCACCAATCCTAACTCTCTCAATTTTTATCTAATACAGTTGATTTTCAGTCATCCGAGGAATTGACTGAGCAAACTTGTGATGCAAGACTTGAAATTTGGCATGAGCATTCCTTGAGACATATGAGAAACATGAAGTCCACTTGAGGAATTATAAAACCAATCTTCCTTGAGAAACATAAAGCCCTAGTTATAGGTCCATTGCATAAAAGGAGAATTTGTACGATCAATTCTTGAGTAACCTTGAGCAAACGATAACCCTAAGAGCATGAGAAGATATCTTGAAGAAAATGGGAGGGAAAACTTTGGGATACAACACCCACCAAGTAATTTTGGTGTTATACCCATGCCATATGCTCAGCTTTTCCCCTCTTTTGAAACTGAATCTATTTGAGTTGAGAACTTTGATAATTGACCCCAACAAATTACCTGCAAATTTTGATCCCAATGCTCATTGTGAGTTCCACTCAGGTGTTCCCAGCCACACGGTTGAAAACTGTGACACCCCATTTCTACCCAATGGATTATATAAAATCAGACTTACAAAATTTCCAACAAACAAATGGAATGCTACAAATTCAACTTAAAATAACGGTATTTAACACAGATACATAACAGTTTAAACTCGGATGAACAAACAACAACATAAATTAATCTTTTAAACCAATAACTTTCATAACAACGCATCGAAATCATAGAATTCGACTTAAAAGAATGTAACATCTTTATCCAACTGAAACAACTCCAAATAACAAGTACTTAACAAAAAATCAACTTAAAGTTCAACAACTGAAGTAAAATCAGCAATAAAACAATAAGGGTTCATCCCCCTGAGTGTTACGTATCAGAGCAATGATATCGACTCGAACTACTGAAGGTAAACGGCCTGCACTCTGGATTACCTACACGTTACCAACATATGGGTAACATTCAAACATAATGGGTGAGATATCGAACAATATAATAGAACATATGATAAATAATATTTAGAAACAGTTCATACAAAATCACCACTTCGCAGCTCTTTAACAACATTAACATCATTAATCCATCCATACAACAACTCATAATGCAACATGGAATGCGACTTATTTTTATGCATATGCATGTGGTACCAATGGAGCCAAACTCCCAACTTAATAGAGGCATCAACAAGGCATAAGCCTTCAACTTTATATTTTTGCCAATCTAGGCCAACTTACCGAGCATGAGCTCCAACTTGATATGCTATGTATGCGACAATAGTATGAATGTAGTAATAACAACAACTCAACATAATTCTACAACAACTCAACATAATTCAACATTATCCATAAGCCTACAACTTAATACTACCAATAATTTGAGGCATCTTAACAAGATTCATCAGCACCTGCCAATTCTCAATTTATAACCAGCATACAATACAACGTATCAACCAAAATATACTACGTCGTCTGACGTAATTATACGAGCAATTCAAGTATATATGGCTAAGTAGTTTTCTACTAAAATAATAATTTGCTCTCCTACAGTTACTGAAAACTCTACTAAATTATTGGGACTGTTAAACTAAAGTACTTAACCAACTTAGCATGCACGAGCTTTAAGGAATAAGGGAGAACTATGCGACCCTCGACATGCATAGGAACCAAGAAAGAATTAACAATTAACATGTGCCCCGCGGCACCATTAGATGCTTTGCGCATCTCAACACAAATACTGTACTCCTCGGCACGCCTTACAGCCTAATGTCGCTCGACGCCTGGCCCATGTGTCCCCTAACACTGTGTGTCTTCAAAACTTTTACACAGACGTCATCGACTCTGTGACGAACATTAACCCAGCGCTTCATTATCCTCCTCGAACACTAATTTCTGGCCAACAACATGGAATAAAACAGCGAATCAACGATCACATCAACATAATCCCTAGTTTCCGGCCAACCGCTCGAAACAGCACAGCGACTTAACAACCACAACAACAGATGACAATCTACACTAACATATTCATGAATTACACCGGGAAGTATGCAGATAATTCATAAACGCTCACAACATGAAAAAAGACCAAGTTCAAGAAACAGATCCATAATTATACGCATGACCGACATATATACGGCCAATCCCCATATAACATTCATCACAATTCCCATTATAGAGTCAAAACCCCACCCTTACCTGGATTGAAGGTCGCTTTACAAATCTATGGCCGTAATCCTTGTCTTGCCATGCTCGACAACCATACAACCTTGCTCGGCAATCGTGCAACCTTGTTCCTCTTCTACACAGCTTTTCACGGTCAGCACACCAAGACTTTCTATTCTCCAACTAACTAAATTCTTATGTCGGCTTAACCTTATACTATTAATCCTATTGGGCTTAACTTACACACCCCCACTTTACTACATCAAACCAATAAAATAGGCCCAACACAATTATTTTATTATTCTACTAATTCTAACTTTATTATTATTAATCAACTAATTAACTAACTAATAATAATCTAGAAACTTATGCCAACAATTCACAACATCTCACAACTTTAACAAATAATTCGAAAGTTATTAATTAAATAACGGGCATTACAACTCTCCCCCACTTAGATTATTTTCATCCTCGAAAATTTACCTTGTTCAAAAAACTTAGGATATGAGTCCCGCATCTTGATTTCCAAATCCCACGTCATGCTTTCTCTGGAAGCTCCTAACCAAACTACTTTCACCAAATCAATCTCTTTGCCTCTTAGAGTCTTTATTTCACGATCTGCGATTCGTAGAGGCATCGTCTCCACAGTGAGATTATACCTTACTTGCACATCATCCATATGAATCACTTAATTTGGATCTGAAATATACTTCCAGAGTTGTGACAAATGAAACATTTCATGCAAATTTGAAAGATTAGGCGGTAAAGCCACTTTATAAGCAACATTCCCAACTTTTTCCGAAATATGATACAGACCAATAAAACGAGGAGTGAGCTTCTTATACTTCAATGCTCACCCAACATAAGTCATAGGTGTAATCCTCAGAATCACATGGTCACCTGCTTGAAATTCTAAAATTTTCCTTCGTTGGTCATGATAACTCTTCTGTCTACTTTGGGAAGCTTTCATCTTTTCTCGAATTAACTTCACTTTCTACATCTCCGACCATACAACGCTTCAAAAGGTACCCTTCCAACACTAGAATGGTAACTTTTATTATAAGTGAATTCTATTAACGGAAGATAAGTATCCCACAAACCTCCATGCTCAAGAACACACGCTCTCAAAAAATCTTCTATCGACGGAATAGTCCTTTCAGTTTGACAATTTGTATGAGGATGATACGCCGAACTCAACCTAAACTTAGAACCCAATGCCTCTTGCAAACTCTTCCAAAAATATAAAGTAAATCTCGGATCTCTATCCGACACAATACATAAAAGAACACCATGCAACTTTACAATTACACTAGTGTAAATCTCCTCCAACTTTGATACTGGAAAACTGATTATAATAGGAATAAAATGAGCCGACTTTGTAAGCCTATCAACAATCACCCAAATTGAATCATGTTCCCTTGGAGTATTAGGTAATCTTGTTACAAAGTCCATTTAAATGCTATCCCATTTCCGTTCTGGAACTTCTAATAGTTGCATCAACCCTGTGGACTTCTGATGTTCAACTTTCGACTTCTGACAAGTTAAACATGCATACACAAACCGAGCCACATCACTCTTCATTCCAGGCCACCCAAAAAAATTCTTCAAATCTTGATACATTTTTGTAGCTCCCTGATGAATGCTCAACTTGCTTCTATGAATTTCCTCAATAATCACTTTCTTTATCTCCACATCATTAGGAATACAAATTCGATTACAAAATTTCAACACACCTTGCGCATCTAACTTGAAATAACTATTCTCATATTGATCGATTCCAACCATCGAAACTACCAGTTTCACATCTAACTTTTGAGCTTCTCAGATATTATCTAGAAAGTCATTATTAATCTTCAACATTCCCAACATAAAACTTTGCGGTGTCACCTCGCAAACTAAGCTCATGTCTCTTAATTTTTCAATTAATTCCAACTCTTTAACCATCATTGCTGACATATGTAAAGTCTTTCGACTTAACGCATCAACCACCACATTCGCCTTTCCTGGATGATAATTCAAACCGAAATCGTAATCCTTTAACAACTCCAACCATCTTCGTTGTCTCATGTTCAATTCTTTTTTATCAAATAAATACTTTAAACTCTTATGGTCGCTAAATAATTAAAATATAGAACCATAAAGATAATGCCTCCAAATCTTTAACACAAACACAACTGCAGCAAGCTCTAAATCATACGCAGGATAGTTCTTTTCATGAGTCCTCAACTGCCTTGACGCATAATGATAACACGAAAAGATATAGCATTTTCCGCCCGATTTACATAGATTAAATTTCCAATTCCTCGTTTATCATGTCACATTTTATCTCTTTTTTTAGTATTTGCAACATATTTCAAGTACTTAGCTTTTGCAAGGCATAAATGAGAAAAGGAAGAAAAACAATAGAAAAATGAAGTTCAAATGGCCTTTTTGAAGCATTTCAGCACTTCCTGCACCAGAAGTCATGCCGCCTGCCAAAAGGGTGTTACGACCGGGATAAGTTGAGTTTTGTGCCCCTCGGCACGTCTTATGTTACGACCGAATAGAAAAGAATTATGTGCCCTACGTCACACCATATATCACGCTCGCCACGATCCATATAGCAGTTACGATTTTCTCTATATTTGACGGGCTCAATGCATGTTCATGGATTCTTCTCCATGTTGAGTTCCTATTTTTCCTCAACTAATGGACCCTATATATATGGAAGCAGTTACCAAAAAAATTACTCTCGCTCTCTTACACCTTGAACAATTGTTACACAATCTTACTTTCAATCGCACTTTTTCTGCTCAACATTATTTTTTGTATTCTGTTTTGATATTTTCCAGTTTAGATTTCTATCATTAATTTTCCAGATTTCGTAGAACTACTTAGGCAATAAAAAACCCCACCATCAAAGCAGCATTTTTCCACATCAGATAAATACTGCAACACTAGTTTGTTTCCAGACTTACAAAATTTGCTTGGGATTACTTTACTTTAATTCAAGATATTTTTACTACAAGTCAATCTTGCTGGCTTGTGGAGGATACACTTTACTCATAATTAATCTCTTTATTATTCACTTTTAGGTTCCTATTTTAATAAGCATAATTTATTTATTTCCTACCATGCATGCGTTGTTGAATTTACGTTTTAATTTTATGTTATTCTGCGATAAAATTATGTTTCCCTAGATTCCCTAATACCCGTATGTAAAACTTAACCGAAAGGATTCGGTAATTAATTGGCACTATTATTTTTACAAAAACACTTTTCTGGTTTTAATTTCCAATTGAATATTTAATAATTTTTGTACAGAAGTAAGAGACAGTCTAAGGTTAAAATCAACATAGCAGAAGTTTGGGGTTTTAACCAGATAGTAGTTATTAAAACATTAATTTTAAACACAGCAAAAACGCTTTAAAGTTAATTTGACCTTATTTGTTTTCAAAATATACTTTTGAGTTTTAAGTGAAATAGCGGAAGCGCTCATTTCGAGCTTAACTGATATGATCTGATTCAATAGAACAAAAGTTTGAGATGAGGGTTTTTAAACAAATAGTTTTCACTGAAACTGTGTTTTAATACTAAAAACAAATGCCAATGACTTACTGAATCTCTAACGTTTACGAAATACATACCGGTGTCCCGTTATTAATTATTAGACTTTAGTTAATTCCTGATTTAACTTAAACACCCCGATTTTATAATTAGCCTTAGCTTTACATAGTGACCCTAAGATAACAGTAGTTTGGCCATCAGTCCTTGTGTGTTCGATATCTTTTAAAACTACGCGATAGACTGTTCACTTGCAATCACTACACCCGATAGACCTACAAATTCATGATCAAGTTTTTGGCGCTGTTGTCGGGGACTGAATTAGTCAAATACTTTAAATCCCTTGTTATGCAGTATAGACTAAGGCAACCAATTTTATTTCAATTTTAACCGTCGATTGTATGCCAAGCACTCTCTCTAAAGACGAGGAATTAGAGCAACCAATTATGAAGTCGAGTGTTTTGTTAGTATAAGACGCCTAATTAGATAGTACCAAGCCAAGTACAATCTTCCCGAAACCAATCTTCCTAACTTTTCTCTTCCTGACCCCAAAATGGATGAAGGACCCCAAAATCGCCCTTTGAAATACTATGCTTCCCCCTTGCAAGAGGAATCCCCAACAATATTTCTGCTCCCGCTATCGCACGGAATGATTTCGAGTTAAAGCCTTCACTTTTGCAAGCTGTCCAACAAAACCAATTTTCAGGATGCCCTACGAACGATCCAAATCTTCATCTATTCGTGTTTGTGCAGTACACAGAAACAATGAAAGCAAATGGAGTCATCCCTGAAGCAATAAGACTTTATCTTTTTCCCTTATAATTAAGAGATAGAGCTAGAGCATGGCTCCAGTCTCTACCATCCAACTCCATTACAACATGGAACGAATTGAAGAAAGTTTTCCTAGCGCGATATTTTCCGCCAAGTAATACAGCTATGCTAAAAGCCAATATCAACAGTTTTAAATAAAAGGAAAGTGAATCTCTTTTCAAAGCATGGGAAAGATACAAAGACATTTTACGACTCTGTTCGTATCACGGTCTAGAAGAATGGATGATCATCCACACCTTTTACAATGGTATCTTGTACAACACAAGACTAACGATTGACGCAGCTGGTGGTGGTGCACTGATGGATAAACCATACCATGATGCCTATCAACTTATAGAAAGTATGGCTAAAAATCATTATCAGTGAGGAAGATATAGAACCATGATGGAGAAATCTCAAATGAAAGGAGGTATGCACGACGTTAGTAGCTTAGACCAAGTTAATGTTAAGGTAGAAGCCCTTATCCAAAAGATAGAAAGCTTGACCACAACTCCTGTAACCACCGTGGCTGTAGTAACTCCAAATTGTGATCTATGCAGACTTCACGTGCATAACGCACCCGAATGTCTACTTTTAATAGGAGTTCCAGTTGATCAAGTAAACTATGCTCAAGGAAACCCCTATGGTAATAACTATAACCCTACTTGGAAGAGCCATCCAAAATTTTCATATAAAAGAAATAATGCTTTGTACGCGCCAGAGAAAGCTCCTAATACACCTCCAGGATTTCAGAAAACCATCCAAAATGTCCCAAATATTCCAAATATCCCTAGGAAGTCCAACATTGAAATCATGATTGAAAGCTTTGTAACCAAGCTCAAACTAACTAAGATTTCATGAATCAAAATATTCACACCAGTGAACAAATTAAGCAATTGACTAATAATATTGATGCTCTTGCCACACACACAAAATGTTAGAAACACAAATTTCCCAAGTGGCTCAACAACAAGCAGCTACAACTACTCCAGCTGGAACTTTTCCTGGACAAACCCAACCAAATCCAAAGGGACATGTTAATGCCATAACACTTCGGAGTGGGATAGAACTAGGCAGGCCAACTGAACCTAGAATCGAGAACCCAACCATGTACCAAAAATGTGGAAAAAGAATTGAGAAAGAAGTTGAACTAAAGGAAGTAGAAAAAGAAGGTGATGAAGATGCCGTAGAAAAAGAAGAACCTTATATGCCTCCGCGACCCTATAAACCACCTATTACATATCCTTAAAGACTTGCTAAGTCTAAAAACATAGGGCAATTCAAGAAATTCGTTGAACTTCTGAAACAACTTAACATTATCATACCTTTTACATAAGCTATCACACAAATTCCCTCCTACGCTAAATTTCTTAAAGAAATCTTATCCAATAAGAAAAAGCTTGAGGATAACAAAATTGTATTGCTCACTACTGAGTGCAGTGCTATAATCCAAAACAACATGCCTCATAAACTTAAAGACCCGGGTAGTTTTTCCATACCTTGCGTAATCAGAAAATTTGTCATAGACAAAGCACTATGCAATTTAGGAACCAGTATTAGTCTAATGCCTTTATCAATTTGCAAGAAACTCAACATAGGAGAACTAAGACCAATAAGAATTTCCATATAATTAGCAGATCGATTGGTGAAATTTGCTTTAGGTATGTCAGAAAATGTTCTTGTACGTATAAGACAATTCTATATCCCCACTGATTTCATAATCATGGACATTAAAGAAGACTCCAATATTCCTATCATATTAGGTAGACCATTCCTAGCCACTGTAGGATCCATAATAGATGTTAAAAAGGGAAAACTGACTTTCAAAGTTGGAGAAGAAAAAGTTGATTTCATCTTATCTAAATTCCTTATGGCACCAGCCATCGATGATTCATGTTGTTTCCTATATGAAATCGATAAATGCGTGAAAGAATCGGAGAAAAAACAAACTACTTATGAAGAAGAGAAAAACACAAGAAGGGGGGGGGGGGGGGGGGGGTTGAATTGAAACTTAAAATCAAAAGCAGTAGACACGATATTTTTATCCTGGTTCGTTTGATCTCAAATTACTCTAGTCCACCCGCCAAGGTGATTTCGCCTCTCTCCAACGAGGACTTAACTCACTAATCAATACTTGATTACAATACTACTTTGACAACTGCCAAAGTCTTCTTCAGTACAATCACAACCCGGTTTATCTCAAGGAAAACTAGCTTAATCAAAAGAAAATGATTTACTATGTACTGTTGTTTTTCGTTACAAAAACTATATCACTAATGTGATATATTACACATTTTAAGCGTATGAGTGAATATGAATGTTTGCAGCATTTTAGATGTATGAGCAGTTGTATATTCAAAAATCGTCAATGATTTTTCCTTTAAGTTTGTTTATATAGGCGTGGAAATCTTGTCCAACATAAAGCGTGATAATGGACACTCAATGCTCTTTCCATATTGAGAAGATTCTTATATGAATGAAGCCGTTGCATATGATGTTGTCTTTATTGAAAAGTAACGCTTCAGAACTAGAATCTTGCATGCTGCTTTTACTTCAGAATATTGATGACTCAGATGTGAAGATCTGATGGTATATTAGACTTCTGTTCAAAATTAGAGTATCATTTACTTTAGCGCAGATTCTGATCATCATTCTTCAAAACATTCTGATTACCTCAACTTGAAAGCTTCTGTAGCTTAACTTCTGATGTTGTTTCATTCATAACTTCTACATACAAAAATAACACAAATTTAGAGTGCATATTTGTTCTTTGTGTTTGTTATCATCAAAACTCTAATTAAGGGTTGTAGAATCAAACTATGATCTAACAATCTCCCCCTTTTTGATGATGACAAAAACTAGGATTTTCAATGAAAAATATAGAACAAAAAGCTTAAGAGAGTCTCCCCCTTAGTTGATTACTCAAATAGAGATGAGTTACTTCCCTGAAGTTCCTTCTCTTTAGAGCTTTTGATGCATCTCCTTCTATATTTATCGGAATATGTTCCTGTTCAAGCTTTTCAGAAAACATAGAGGTTAAGATATTCAGAATGTTTGAGACTTTGTCCCGGTATACTGTTAGTGAAAATATCTTACGTTCTCCCCCTTTTTGTCAAGTATAAAAAAGTAATATAATCAGAGTCAAACAAGATGATTTATATTGAAAACAGAATGCAATGACATTTTTCAGAAACAAAGAGGATAAGATGAAAAATATAGATAAACAGTTAAATAAAATCTAAGAAGGAGGGGGAAGTCGTGTAAACAACACTTCCAACAAGCTCTTAATCTGAGTGCTTGATTCTTCCTGCTTTCCCAAAATGTCTTTGATTTCTTTTGTTGTATCTTCTTGTTTATCCAATATATCCCTGATCTCTTTGTTTGTGTCTTCTTACTTATCCAGTCTGGCAAGGATTAAGGCATTCTCCTTCTTCAACTCTTCCAGAGTTTGCATGACTAGAGATGAAGTCGGTGTATCTTTAAGGGTTGCATGTCGATCAGAACAATCTATAGCCTCTTCTGATTGAACAACTTCTTCTGTTATAATTACCTTTTTTGGAGCAGTAGTCAGAGGGTGACTATCAGAATCTGGTTTAGTTTCTTCTGAAGGTTAGTGCTCTTTCCAGGGAGCATTTTCCAGCAGAAGAATTTATTTCTTGTCCCAGTGGCTTAGAACTTGATCTTTGAAGGCTTTCAGCTGATCACTGAAGTTCTGCTGAGCCATTTCATAGCTCAATTCATTCAGTTTCTAGGTTTCAGAGTTGAACCATTTTCTGAATCTATCCCACAGAGAATCAGAAGCAGCAGGATTAGAATTCTCTTGACTTTCTTTCTTCAAAGAAGTAACCATTCCTGTATTTCTGTTTCAAAAATCAACCGGTTCTTACCAACATCTGATTTGGTTAAGGTTGGTTTAGGTTTAGGGATGGCAATTTTGTTTGAGATGGAAGCTAGATGGTCCAGCGCTTCTAGATCAATGATAGTTCTTAGCTGGTCAGCTGGAAGGTTGATTGGTGAGGGAGTTGAACAATCATAAATCAGGATTGGTGAGTGAGGGGTGTTTGGTGGTATGGATTCATATGGTGAAGGTATTTATGGAATATCATGAATGGAGAGAGGTAAATGAACCATAAGAGGTTCTGTTATTCCAGGAATTAGGGTAGTGGTATCAAAGTCTGTAAGGGAGTCTTCTGATTGGTCTGCGGTAGCGTGTTGAATTTCTGGTTCAGGTGTTTCAGAAGATGGATTTTTAGATTGAGGAGTGAGAGGGTTTTCATTTTCTGGTTGGGGTGAGTTGATGTTTTGATGTTCTTGTTGAGGAGAGTGTGGTTGTGGTTTTTCAGGTTGTTGAGATTGAGTGTTTGGATTTTTCGGGATAGGTGAGGAAAAGTCTTGATCAAACAGTTCAATATCAGAGAGAACTCTTGCAAGTTCTGGTTGATGTTGTTTTGTAATTGGATTGGGGGAGTGAGGTTCATTTAAGAAATTTCCTAGAGTTACAGATGGGTCAAACTCTATGTCAAAATCCTCAAATGTTTGGGGTGAAGGATTTTCTGTTGGTTGAGGGGGAATGGTTTCAGATGTTGGAATAACTATTGATTCTACAGCAGAAACAAAAGATGTGTTACCTTTCTTTTTCGCAGCTTTGGGTGTCCTCTGAGAGGATCCTTCTCCTGCTGCCTCCCTCTTTCTAGATTTCTTTAGCACAACCTCTGGAGCTGGCTTGTGCAGGTCTTGGATGTTGATTTCTGGAATAGTCCCATCTTCTTTGCAAGCTTCAAGGTATCTGACTATAATCTTTGGAGAGGCATCTATCTTAGAGAATAATGGAAAATCCTTCAGAGGGATTCTCCTAGACGTGATGACCTCATGAGAAGAAATTTTTGGTTCCTTCTTAATGCTTTCAATAATCTTCATTTTCTTCAGATTCTTGGCATTCAGAGGTTTCCCAGCACTTGCTTCCAGAGTACTGATTTCTTGAGCCTCTATGATATGTTCTATCAGTCTATTTTCCATTAGAATATCTGAAATCAATCTTCCTAGAGGAATCCAATCCCTCTTAGTTATTTCTTCTTCTCTTGTCTCTTTCACACTTGTTCTAAGATGGTTGAAGAGCAAATGTGGAAGGTTTATTTTGGTCTTCTTTGCAATGAAGTATATCAGAAACTGCTGATCAATGTTGATATAATCAGGAGAGCTTGTAGGCTTCGTGTGATTGATACATCCCAGAATTATTCTAGCCCAGATTCTGTAATGATATTTCAAGTCTCTAATCTTGCTGGATGGCTGCCCAGAAGTGAAGATGACCCTAACAATGGATTTTAGGTCAGAACACTTATCAGCCATATCAATGCATCTGACTCCGCCGCCATTGTATCCAATGAGTTTCCCAATCAAATATTTTGTAATCACTATCTTCTTCCCCATAACATATGACCTGACCTGATGGTTGGATGAAGTAGCATGAATCCAAAATTCTTTAACAAGAATGGCAAAAGTTGGACCCAACAGACGATCAAAGTATTTGTTCCATCCTTGTGCAGTTACATCTTCATACATATTAAACCCATTTTCTTGTAAGGTTTCAAAATTGATGATCAATTCACAGAGAACTTCAAGGTTGTCGACTGGAGTGAGTAGTGTTTTAATGGGCTCCTCATATTGTTCAGTTGATGAAGAACCAGGAGCACTGTTGAGATTCTTGAAACTTGATGAGGATACCATTGTTCACACGGATTCTTTGAAGAAAATTGATATAAAGGTTTTTTTTTGAAAAACTAGAGCAAGAGAGAGTATTGAAGGTGGTAAAACGTTAATGAATGAAATAGTAAATTGAGTTTATATAAGTTCTTTAGAAAACGTAATCAGTAAGAAAGAGAAAATAAGTAATGATTATAATGAATTAGTGAAACCTGAAATTAGGGGATTTAGAGAGATATTGAACAGTTACCAATGACAAGTGTCTCAATGCATCCAATCAGAGCCTTGGACCCTTTAGAATTTGAACTCGTGTTCAGCCTCAGAAGGTATCTTGTGAGAGGATGACAGATGTTTGATGGTGTGAACTGCACGCCTCTATCCTTGAAATGAAAAGTTCAGATCTTCATAGATAGATTCTGATGCAACTGTACTCCTAACTTCTGAAGACAAGTTGATCAGATGTTCACAGAAGACAATAAAATTTTGAGGGTTAGAATATGCAAATAAAACATTTTATTCTGGACATAATTTCATGTTGAGATGATTTAGAATGAAATTAAATCTATCTTCAAAAAGGGGTTTTGTAAACACATCATCCCATTGATGGTCTGTGTCAATAAATTTTAAAGTGAGAATTCCTTTATGAATATAATCCCTAATAAAGTGATGTTTTATTTCTATATGCTTAGCCCTAGAATGAAAAATGGGATTTCTGGATAGACATATGACATAAGTGTTATCACAGAAGATAGGAATGTTACTCTTAAATATGTTGAAGTCTTCAAGTTGACTTTTCATCCAAAGCATTTGAGTGCTACATCTAGCAGTTGCTATGTATTAAACTTCTGCTGTTGACAATGCTATTGTGGACTGTCTCTTGCTGGTCCACGAGATCAGGTTGTCTCCCAGAAACTGGAAGCTTCCAAAAGTGTTTTTACGCTCTACTCTGTCTCCAGCAAAGTCTGCATCACAGTATACTACTAAGCTGTATTTATTGGATTTTCTATAAAACAAACCCAGATTAGTAGTACCTTTCAGATACTTGAAAATTCGCTTAACTGCTGTTAAGTGAGATTCTCTAGGATCTTATTAGAATCTAGCACATAAGCAAACACTAAATAAAATATCAGGCCTTGAAGCCGTCAGATAAAGGAGAGATCCAATCATACCTCTGTAGATTTTCTGTTCTACCTTTTTACTTACCTCTTCCTTTTCCATAATGCACGTCGGATGCATTGGAGTCTTTGAGGGCTTACATTCTGAGAGATCAAATTTCTTCAGAAGTTCTCTGACATATTTGCTCTGATGAATGTAAGTTCCTTTTGGAGTTTGGTTTATCTGAATGCCCAGAAAGAATTTAAGTTCCCCCATTAATCTCATCTCAAACTCTGCCTGAATGCACTTAGCAAATTCTCTTCCCAGAGAAGGTTTAGTGGATCCAAAAATGATATCATCTACGTAGATCTGACAAACTAAAATGTCATTCTTAAATGTCTTACATAACAAGTTTGTGTCCACTTTCCCTCTGGTGAATTCCTTTTCTAACAGGAAGTTACTTAGTTTTTAATACCAAGCTCTGGGAGCTTGTTTCAGACCATAGAGTGACTTTTTTAGTTTGAAAACATATTTTGGGTGTTTGGAATTTTAAAACCCAGGGGGTTGGTGCCCATATACCTCTTCATCTATGTAACCATTTAAGAATGCACTTTTGACATCCATCTGATACAGAGTGATGCCATTATTTACAGCAAAGGAGATTAAGAGTTTGATGGATTCTAACCTGGCGACTGGAGCAAAGGTTTCAGTATATTCTATCCCATCTTGCTGACTATAACCTTGTGCCACCTGCCGTGCCTTGTTTCTGATGACTTCTCATTGCTCATTCGGTTCGTTTCTGAACACCAACTTTGGTCCAATGACGTTGAATCCATTTGGTTTGGGAACCAGACCCCATACGTCATTTTCTGGTGAACTGGTTTAATTCCTCCTGCATTGCCAGAATCTAGTCATTGTACAGAAGAGCTTCATCAATTGTTGTTGGTTCAATCAGTGAGACCAGTCCCATGAGGGATTCTTCAGAGTTTCTGAATGTTGATCTTGTTCTGATTGGATCATCCTTCTTTCCCAAGATCTTATCTTCTGGGTGAGCTATGCTGCTTCTGGTTAACCTTTTCTGGAGTAGATCAACAGAAGGTACTGGAGCACTTGTAAAATTTCTTTCTAAAGTTGTTGGAGCATCTTTGTTGGCAACTTCTGATGAGTTGTCATCAGTACCTGTGAATTCAACTTCTATATCTGCAAAAGATTCATTTTGCTTTGACTTTTGAGGGTCAAGCTTATCATCAAATCTAACACGGATTGACTCTTCAATAATCTGTGTTTCTGTATTGTATACTCTGTACCCTCTTGAGCGTTCAGAGTATCCTAACATTATACACTTCTGTGCTTTAGAGTCAAACTTGTTCAGATGATCTTTAGTATTCAGAATAAAACATGTGCATCCAAAAGGATGGAAATAAGAAATGTTGGGCTTTCTGTTCTTTCACAATTCATATGGAAACTTTTCTAAAATAGGTCTTATAGAGATTCTATTCTGAATATAACAAGCTGTGTTAATTGCTTCTGCCCAGAAGATCCTAGCAATGTTAGTCACATTGGTCATGGTTCTGGCCATTTCTTCCAATGTTCTGTTCTTTCGTTCTACAACTCCATTTTTTGGGGAGTTCTAGGACAAGAGAAGTCATGTGAAATGCCTTTTTCATTAAAAAATGTTTCAAATTTTTTATTTTCAAATTCTCCACCATGATCACTTATGACTTTGACAATTCTAATATCCTTTTCATTCTGAACTTGGTTACAGAATGCAACGAACACAGAATGTGACTCGTCCTTGTATCTTAAGAACTTTACCCATGTCCATTTGCTATAGTCATCTATGATCACTAACCCATACTTCTTTCCACTGACAGACGCAATTTTCACTAGTCCAAATAAGTCTATGTGAAGAAGTTCTAATGGCCTAGAGGTGGAAACAACATTTTTAGCTTTAAAAGCAGGTTTTTCTTATTTTCCTTTCTGACATGCTTCACACAGAGCATCTGAGCTGAACTTCAGATTAGGAAGTCCTCTGACTAGATTGAGTTTGTTAATCTGAGATATTCTTCTCATACTAACATGCCCCAATCTTCTGTGCCAGACCCATTGCTCGTTGTTAGCAGAGAGAAGGAATTTTACATTCTGACTTTTTAGTTCAGAAAGTTTTATCTTATAAATGTTGTTTTTCCTCTTTCCATTAAATAGGATAGTTTCGTCTTTCTGACTAACAGCTTTGCATGAATTTTAATTAAAGATTATATCATAACCGTTCTCACTTAATTGACTTATGGATAACAGGTTATGCATCAATCCATCAACTAAAAGCACATTATTGATAGAAGGAAGATTACCATTACCTATTGTTCCAGAGCCAATGATCTTCCCTCTCTGGTTTCTTGCAAAGCCCACGTAGCCTCCAGGTTTAAGTTCCAGGCTTTGGAACATATGCTTTCTTCCCGTCATGTGTCAAAATAATCCAGAGTCCAGGTACCAAGACTGGTGTTTTAGCCTTGCTACTAAAGATATCTGCTACATATATAATTTTGTCCTTAGGTACCCATATCTTTTTGGGTCCTGGTTTGTTAGTTTTACCAAAATTCTGTTTGAATTTTGGTTTGACAGAGTAATCATTACTAGTGTATTTTAGGTCATGTGTGTGCCCATATGTGAAGTGTGATTTTAGTGATGTGCGTTTTATAACAAGTTCCATGACTTTCTTAGGTGGAGATACCTTACCTTGGTATCCTATACCTTTTTTGCCTTTCCTGCTAACCCCATAGATCATTGAAGCCATCTTGCTTCTATCTATGTTTTTAGCCAGAAACTTCTGAAAGCTGTGATCATACTCTTTGATGATCTTATCAGCATTACTGGGAGTCTCTGAGATTATTTCCTTCTGAGAATTTTGTAAATTATTTTCCAATTTTAAAATCTTTTATTTTAACTCAGAATTTTCTAATCTGAGACTCACAGTTCTTTCAGAGTCAAAGACAAGATCCTTTTTCAGGTTCTTGAATTTGACTCTGATCTGCTGATACCTTTCCAGAATTTCATTTAGACTTTCTGCAAGTTCAGCTTTAGTAAAATTCACAGTAAAATCAGGGAATACCTCTTCTGTGTCTGATTCTGAGTCTGAATCAGAGGCTTCGCTGTCTTCTGTCACATTTTCCATAAGAGCGAGGTTGACTCTTTCATCATCTGACTCTAAGTTAGCATCAGAAGTGTTTGAATCGTCCCATGTTGCCATGAGGCTTTTCTTCTTCTCCTTGAAGAACTTCTTTTGGGGCTTCTCCTTCTGAAGCCTTAGATAGTCACTTTTGTAGTGCCCTTGTTCATTGCACTCATAGCAGATGATGTCTTTGTTATTTGACTTTTTGTGACCTGAAGAAGCTTCAGATCTTCTGTGTCCAGAGGAGGACTTAGACTTTCTGTATCTGGAGGAGGATTCATTTTGATTCTCTGATCTTCTCGAATTTTGAAATTTTCTTTGTCTCTGCTTCCACAGTTGATTGACCCTTCTAGAGAGAAGAGACAATTCGTCTTCTTCTGATGAGGATCCATCAGAGGTTTCTTCCATAGCCTGCAAAACCTTAGAATCCGATTTTTTGTTAGATTTTAATGCTAGAGGCTTACCTTGCTTCTGAGGCTCGTCTTCTTCTAGCTCTATCTCATAACTTCTGAGGGAGCTAATAAGTTCCTCCCGAGATATCTTGTTGAGATCTTTAGCCAGCTTAAGTGAAGTGACCATTGGCCTCCATTTATTTGGTAGACTTCTGATGATCTTCTTTACGTGATCAGCAGTAGAATATCCTTTGTCAAGAACTTTCAGCCCAACAACAAGAATCTGGAATCTTGAGAACATTGCTTCTATGGATTCACTATCTTCCATCTTGAATGCTTCATACTTCTGAATGAGCGCAAGGGCCTTGGTTTCTTTAACTTGTATGTTGCCTTCATGCATCATTCTCAGAGAGTCAAACATGTTTTTGGTTGTCTCTCTGTTTGAGATCTTCTCATATTCTGAGTATGAGATGGCATTGAGAAGTATTGTTCTAGATTTATGATGGTTTCTGAAATCACGCTTTTGCTGGTCAGACTTCTGTTGTACCCCAAAATTTGCCCTCCCATTTCCTCAACATTTTCTCATCACAAGACCTTTGAAGATCAAGATCCAATTGGGGTTTCCTCTGCTCAAGACTTCTCCTTGCACTGTGGACTCAAATTAGGGTTTGTGTTTGCCCAAGGATGTTTTGACCTAAAATGCCTAAGATGACTTTCATGCTTCATATTGGACTCCCAAGTTTACCTATACCAAGTTTCAAGTCTTGATTCCAAGTTTTGCCCAGTCAATTGGACAGTTGACCTAGAAATCAGCTGTATTGGGGAAAAAGTCAACTGTGGCCAATTGACAGTCAAAACTCATGAAATTTGATCCACATCAACATTATGAACTCATATGGACCATTTTATCAAGTTTGGATCACAATTCCACAAGAAATTTGATCAGATCATCAAAAGGGCAAAATGGTCATTTTTAGGGTTTTGACTGCACAAAGGCAATTTTTGACTGTTTGACCTAGCCAATGGCAAACCAAGTTCACATAGGGACTCAAGGACTCAATGAAATGGTCTTGACACATTCATCAAGCTCAAAAGATCCCAAGTACACAAGGTTGACAGTTGAATTTCCCAGTCAATTGATCAATTTTGACTGTATACTGAAAAGTCAAACTTTGACTTTTTGGTCAAAATCAAGAGTCAAGATTCATTTTTCATCAAAACATGCCAAATCATGAAACTTGTTCACCAAGAAATCACAAAATGCAAATTAGGGTTAGAAAATGGAATTTTTCATAACTTAGAATTTTTCTAAGTTATGAAAAACCCTAATTTTTTCCCAACTTTGCCCCACCTTTTCACCAAGATCCATTTGGATTCAAACAAAAGTCAAAACATGAAAGTTGTAGCTTGTTTCATAATCTACAACTTTGAATCACAAAGTTTTCTCATTTGAAGCTTGTATCTCAAGTTACAATTTTTTGAATAAGGGCACTAAACCATTTTTAACTTAGTGAAATTTTAACCTATTTTGACAAGGTTTTCTACCCCACTTCAAGGCCACTTTTCATACCCTTCCACTTAGAATTTCAATTTGCATTTCAAAGATGGATTGTAGTACACATTCCAAGCTTTCCAAAATGTCCAAGAACTCATCAAACAACCTCATAACTTGAGAGATTCGAATTTCACAAGTTGGCAAAAATCCACTCTTGAATGGTTCATGAACATGTTCATAACTTGGACCATTTTCAAATCAGCATAGTTTGTGCTACATTGCAGGCCCTAAAACCCTTTGACACTCATAAATTTAATGCAAAACCATTGAACCAAGTTGTTATTCTAAGCCTTTGGTCATTACACAAGGAATTAAGCCTAAACTAGAAAAAACACTATTTCCATTCTTGAAAAGAAGAACTTTATGTCAAGTTTGCAATCCAAGTGGTACAATCAAGATCTTATTGGCACAAGTTTGTGAGCAAATTGCACTGATCAAGGCAAGGGATAGCAGCATAGTGGGAGGGCCTGTACAGGCTAGAAACATCAAGTGGCATTTTGTTGCTTAACATAGAAAAAAAGTCCATAACTTGTGACAACTTGAATCTCAGCTTACAAACACAAGAGATAAGTTATCAAACACATTCAGAAGAACATATCCAAGCTAACACACGAGCCCTTGCCATCTAAAACACCCCCATTGCCCTAATCACCTTGAAACTGCACAAACAGGGGAACCCCTGCAGATTGAGTGCTATCTCTCAATCCCTTCGAGCATTCTTGTCCAAACTTGTTCATCTACCTTCCTTACAACATATGCAAGCTAACCATGGCCTAAAACCTGACCTGTAATCACCCTAACAGTTTCCACCATTTTCATTTTTTCCTTTTGCAGTTGAAGTTCCATAGCTTGATTCAGAAGCTCTCAAGACAAAGTAAGCATTGAAACAGCATCCCTGGACCTCAAGGAAGCTTTTCCAATCATTACATTGCACTGAAAGTTCCTCATTCTCCAGATAGAAGTTCAACTGCACAGGTAAAACTTTGAACTCGTATCTCTCTTATCATGCATTTTTAGTCTTAAGTTTGTGAAGAAACAAGGTTCTACTCATAGCCCTGAACATGTACATATCTTTACATTTCATTTCTTTTGCCTGAGTAAAGAGAATTTGTAATTTGAAAATGGCAGAAAAATTAGGTTAGGATTTGGGGGAGGAGAAATTCTCCCTCATCTTAGAGAGTTAGGTCAAGTTCCATATATGGTTAGAACCGTCTCTTCATGCTGAACATTTATTGTGTTATGAGTTTTTGCTGAAAAGCCAGGAATCGAGAGTTGGACATTGAAGAACAGGGGCGCGCGTTTTTTTTAATTTTGTTGCTGGAGGTTGAAGACAGTGTTCCTTGGGCTGGGCCTGTATATCTTTTCTTATTCACACCACACATTTGCTATTACACCCCCTGAGCCCATTTGCTTCATTTTTGACTTTTTTTGACTTTTTCTTTTTTGGTTGACTTTGTTTATTTTTTCTCATAATATAAAAAACATAAAAATATTTTTTCCATCTTTTTTTGAATTTATGGCATATTTATTTGATTTATTTCTTTGTTTATACATAAATATATATATACTATTATTAGAATAAATAGAAAAATAGTGTAAATACATTTTTTATTTTTATTTACCTTCTGAAAATATTTCACATAAAAAATACTCTTTTTATTTATTTTATTAAAAATATTAAATAAATATTTGTTTTGTGTATAATACATATTTAAGATTTAATATATATATTATATATGTTTATCAATATATTTAAGTTAAAAATATAAAAATACTTGTTTTTTATTTTTATTAATATTTGATACAAAAATACTTTTTCCATAATATACTTCATTTTATTTTATTTTTTATAAATAATAAATAAATAGTTGTATTAAATTAGATAATAATGCATTTTCTTCAAAATTAGGGTTTTTGCCTTAAATTCAAAATACTCCAAAATAATATTTTTTTATTTTATTTTCTTTTCTCTTTTACATAAATAATATTTTTTCATACATATACAAAACATTTCTTTTGCATCTTGCATTTTTTTATTTAATTTCTTGTACATTGATTAAATTGCAAATATTCAAAATGATGTAATAATTTAGATTTAAATTCTTGTCAATATCCCCATTTGAACATTTGTACCCCCTTCCCATATTTGGTTTTATAATAGCTTAGTAAATTTAATTTCGCACTTTATTGCTTTCTAATGATAACATGTTAGAATTAGGGTTTGTATGCGAAAAAACGATAAAAAATAGTTTGACCTAATACAAGATAAATGAGCATGAAAATAAACAATACATCTCACACTTGCACCCCTAGGGTATTCCACTTGTTGCCTTCAAATAAATGGGCCATATTGTATGTTGAACTTCTTTGGGCAAAGTAAACAATTTGAATGATCATAGTCCCTCGACAAAACTTTTCAAAACAAACAAAAACAAATGATCAAGTCCCTTAAAGAAATTGCCCAAAGACATTTAACGCCGTTGCATTTATGGTCCAAACGATGACCTGCGCCTGTCCCTCTCACATCCTAACACAAGATTGTCCACCAAATACAATGGTGGAACAAACTTGTTAAAAGGGTTAAAACATAGCAATAATCTTTTGAGAAATTTAGGAGTAGATAACCTCTTAGTTGCTTGAATCAAACTTGCAAAACAAAACACTTGCCTAATTTCAAAATCACATATCACTACACTTTCAAAACAACTTTCAAAATAACAAATGAAAACCTTTTCAAAAGACTTACATCTTTGTATACATCCCCACATGGATCATTACAAAGATTGCCACCACATTGGCCTCTTTTCAAAATATTTTCAAACCCACACACTCAAGCACCATTTAAAACAAATTGAAAACAAAAGGCAAATGATCTAAGCAAGTAACTAAGAGCCCATGGATAACCATGGATAGAAAGGGTGCTAATACCTTCCCTTTCTATAATCTACTCCCCGAACCCAAGAAAACATCTCAAAAGGTTTTTTGCTGTGCTTTTTAACCTTTCCTTAGGATAAAATAAAAAGTCGGTGGCGACTCTTGCTCAACCGAAACATTTTCGAAAACAAACGCAAAACCCAAGTCAGTTCTCCCACCGTATCACAGAACTGGCGACTCTGCTGGGGAAGACCTTTTAAAAGTGGAGTAACCTTAGGGCTTAGATCACCTTTGTTTTCAATTGCTTGCTTTGCTTGCTTTTATATTTGTGGGCTTTGCATCGGAGTTCATAGATCCTAACCCGGATCTGGGATATACCCTTTTTAGGTAGCATAATCTGTGAGGGACTTGTCCGGCGTAGACCGACATGGGTGAAGCAGTGGCTATGTTGGTGTGGCATCTTAGTCTGTACCTATATCCCTTGTGTTGTAACGGGGAGAATATAGGTCTTCTAAGGGGTCATTAAACACCAACCAACCTTAGAACCATAAATTGACCAACTTGGCTATTAGGACAGTAGCAGTATGCTACACTCATTGAGGCTAAACTCTCGAGATGGTTCTGGCCGCGAGAAAAGATTGCGATGCTGGAGTTATGACCGATTGAGGGTAGCCAATGATTTGAGATCCTCTAGAACCCGGTTACTTTTGATAGGACAGGTTTTAACCGACAAAACCAAAAGAGGGTAATACCTGAAACTCATGCTGGCCTGAAACCTAAGGGTGTCTTGTGTGACTTGTGTGCCTTATTTACCTATGTGAATACTTGTGGTGTGCTTCATCATAGAATCATGCCATCATACCATTGCATGCATCCTGTATAAAAGGCTAACCGATTTCAAAGACAAAAAGGTTTCATCTTTGCTCTGTTTTACAGGACATCATGATGTCCGTGCGTAGAAATACTGTCCGGCTCAACTTTGTTCAACCGCCAGTTTTACTCAAGGATTTGGTTGGAAGGATTCCAAACACTTCTTCCTTCATCAACAGACATGGTTCTCTCCTTGGCTTGATCACTGCAAAATGGGACCAACAACTGATAAGTGTTCTGACCCAATTTTATGACCCTCTGTATCATTGCTTCACCTTTCAAGACTTCCAGCTGGTTCCCACCCTGGAAGAATTTTCTTATTTGCTTGGGATCCCTGTCTTGGAACAAACTCCATTCACTGGTTTGGAAAAGACTCCTAGGCCTGAGGAGATTGCTGCAATTCTCCCCTTGACCAAGGAAGAGGTTTTGTCCAACTGGGAAACTAGAAATGGGATCAAGGGCTTTTTGGTCAAATTTCTGGTTGGCAAGGCTAATGATTTCTGGAATGACTTGGACTTCAAGGCATATGAGGATATTCTAGCTCTTTTGATCTATGGTCTGGTGCTGTTTCCCAACCCTGACACCTTTATCAGTATCCATGTCATAAGGATCTTCATGTCTCGGAATCCGGTACCCACTCTTTTGGGTGATATTCTACAACAACTCTATGCTCGTACTGCTCGAAAACGGGGGACTCCATGGTGCTGTGCTCCTTTGCTAGTAAGGTGGTTTATTTCGCACCTTCCTAAGTTCGTGCTGAAGAATGAAGAAGGAAAAGGTTGGGCTCGGAGGTTAATGTCTCTCACTGATAATGACATCACCTGGACTCTCAGAGGTTTGGATGAGGTAGCTGTTATTGACCGTTGCGGAGAATACCTTAATGTCCCGTTGATTGGTATCCAAGGAGGAATCTCTTACAATCCATGTTTAGCTCTCCGTCAGTTTGGAAGAGCCAGAGGAGATGGGCCTCATGAAATGCTGGTTCCTCACTTCCATTTTGAGTTTCAGGCAGACAGTGACAAACTACGCCAGGGATTCATTAGAGCTTGGGACAGAATCCACAAAGCCAGCCCACATGAGTTGGGACCAAAGACTTCTCTGCCATTGAAGCCCTATTGCAAATGGGTCCGCATCCGTGCTCAGAAGTTAGGTATGCCCTACGAAGCTGTCAGACCAATCATCCTTGAATCTCCTGATGAAGATGGGGTTCCTCCAACTGTCCTCCCGCCTCAGATACCTACTCATTTTGACACTATGAAGAGATCTTGGGCGCAGCTAAAAGAAGAACGGGATTTCTATCGGGAGAAGTTCAACGAGCAGGAACGGAAGATCCAGAGGCTGACTAAGCAATTGGAGGAAGAACGGGTCCTGAACAACTACATCAGCACTGAAAAGAGGAGGCCATGGGAGCATTGATGAGCTTTGATTGTTTCCTTTTGTAGTTTTATTTCCTTTTCCGTATTTTTCATTCCTGTAATGCCTAAGGGCAAGTTGTTGAACAATTGAAATTTTAATCTAATGAAGTGTGTTTCCCTTTTTGTCTACAAAGTTGAATCTTGTTTGTCTTTGAAAACATAAAACATACGCATTCCATTGCACCATATGCATAGCAGGTACCCTATTTCACAGGTTGCTTAATCTTCTTCGCTGTTTGTTTGCACAGTCATCATGAATCCAGACTCATCCAGTGAGCAAGCAATCAAGGCCCTTCAGGCCCAAAGTGCACAGTTTCAAGAGATGGTCCTAAGCCTAGCCCAAGGTCAGCAAGAGTTGAAGACTCTACTCCTGAAGAAGAAGAAGAAAAAGAGGACTGCATTGTTCAACACCGGACGCAGATTTGGGAACACACTCCATAATGAAGCTGATCCAACCACTTCTTCTGCTGAGAAAAACAGTCCCCAAGGGGGAGGAGCTCCTAGTCCCGCAGTCTCCGACAACGAGACGGACTATAACGACGAACAATACCCACCTGCTGCTGACAGATACAAGCAATTGGAGGACCGCTTAAGCGCCATGGAAATTCAGAATGTGCCGGGACTGGATTTCGGAGATTTGGGGTTGTCTTCTGGGGTAGTAATTCCACACAAGTTTAAGGCGCCTGCCTTCGCCAAGTATGACGGGGTCTCCTGCCCAAAGCTGCATCTAAGGTCGTACGTAAGGAAAATCCAACCTTACACGGCAGATAAGAACCTCTGGATTCACTTCTTCCAAGATAGTCTCTCGGGGTCACAGCTTGAATGGTTCTACCAATTGGATGGAGCTAGCATCCGACACTGGGAAGATTTGGCAACCGCATTCTACAGACAATACCAATACAATTCTGATCTCGCTCCTACGCGTACCCAACTTCAGGGTATGTCTCTAGGAACGGGTGACGGGTTCAAAGAGTACGCTCAAAAATGGAGAGATTTGGCTGGCAGGGTGCAGCCTCCGTTAACTGATCGAGAGCTGGTTGATATGTTTCTAGGGACGTTGTCGGGTCCGTTTTTCAATCATTTGGTTGGTAACTCCTCCGCTGGGTTTACAGATTTAATATTGACGGGAGAAAGAATTGAAGCTGGCATCAGGTCAGGCAAGATACAAAAGGTTGCCTCCACAAGTGCTGAGAAGAGGCCGTTTAAGAAAGAAGCAAGTGCCGTCTATGGTCCTAGAAGACAAGTCAAGCCCGAAAGTCGCCAAGCCGTCAATGCTTTGGTCATCTCCAAACCTGTTGCTGCTCCTCAGCAGTACAATCAACAAAGAAGCGAAAGGCCCAAGAGGCAGTATACTCGGCTGAGTATGACCTTATCTCAAATTTTACCCCAACTGTTATCCACCAACCTGGTGACCCTCAAAGAAGCTCCTAAGGTCGTCAACACTGCGTCACCTAAGTATAACCCAAATGCTCGGTGTGCTTATCATTCTGATAGTCCCGGGCACACTACTGATGATTGCTGGGCCTTGAGAAACAAAGTACAAGATCTGATCGATGCAAAGGAAATTCAGTTTGAAGCGCCAGAAAGACCAAATGTTGTAACCGCTCCTATGCCCCAGCATAGAGTAAATGCCGTTGAGGAAGAAATGTACGCTGCTTCGGTAGATGAAGTTGTTACCCCTCTGAAGACCGTTAAGAAGAACCTACTGCGGGCCGGTTTATTTCCGGGTTGCGGTGAAGGTTGCCTGTTCTGTGCTGTTTCCCTATCTGGTTGTCCCTTGCTGAGGTTAGGCATCCAAAGCCTAATGGATAGCAAGGAGATTCTGTTTAAAAAGTCTGCTGTTCAGTTGGTTCCGATAAAAGAAGTTTATGTGGTTACCATCTTCAATAATCCAATCAAGGCTCCCCCGAAGAAGCCTGTTCAAATCATGACTGTTGCACCTGTGATTATTACTGTCCCGGGGCCTCTCCCCTACATATCTGATAAAGCTGTCCCCTGGCATTATGGGGCAGACGTGTATGTAAATGGAATCAAACAAGAATTCGACACTGGCGCCAGTATCTGCGATATCACTGGTCCAGCCAAGGTCACCCGCAGTGGCAGGCTCTTCTCGCCTGACATTGCACCGCCCGCTGTTCGAAACCCCCTCCTTATAAAACCTACAAGTTTACCTATTCCTGTCGCTGATCAAGTTGTTTCCCCTGCTGCCGAGTCATCAAATGCTCGGGGCAAAGGGATTGAAGAAGAGCCTGCCCGGATGGAGGCACCAATACCCATAAATGTTGAGGTCTCCCGACAAGAAATGGAGGAGATTCTGAAAATAATAAAGAAAAGTGATTTCAATGTTGTCGAGCAGCTGGGGCATACGCCCTCCAAGATCTCCCTGCTCTCCTTATTGCTATGCTCCGAGGCCCATGCTAAGGCCTTGATCTCATTTCTCAAGACGGCCCATGTGCCGCAAGAGACGTCTGCAGTCCAGTTCACCGATTGCATAGCAAATCTAACAGCAGACAATGGCTTGGGTTTCTCAGATGCTGACCTGACTGCGAAGGGAAGAGACCACAATGATGCCCTGCATGTCTCTATCGAATGCAGGGGCACTACTCTGGCGCATGTATTGGTGGATACTGGTTCTTCCTTGAATGTTCTACCGAAAAAGGCTTTAGATCGTCTGGATTATGAAGGCCTGGAATTGAAACCCAACAATATCATCGTCAGGGCCTTTGACGGTTCCAAAAGGATGGTTCATGGAGAGGTTAACATCCCTATTCGTGTAGGCTCTCAAGTGTTTGACTCTACTTTTTATGTGATGGATATACGTCCATCATACTCTTGTCTACTGGGTCGACCTTGGATCCATAAAGCTGGGGCAGTGACCTCCACCTTGCACCAGAAGCTGAAGTATCCCGTCAGGGGGAAGATCGTCACTGTGCAAGGAGAAGAGGAATATATGGTGAGCCATTTGAATTCCTTCAGATACATTGAGATGGATGGGGAGTTTATTGAAACCCCCTTTCAGCATTTCGAGGAGGTACATCCAATTTCAGCAGCTGCAGAGACAACAGTTGAAGAGAATGTTTCCTTAAAGATGGCTTCCCTAAGGGATGCCCGGGCTGTGGTTCAGAAGGGCAATTGTGCAAACTGGGGTCAGCTTCCTGACTTCACTCAGAAGAACGACAAGTTTGGGCTGGGCTTTACTGCAGAGGCTCAGAGGGCTGTGCGCAAGGAGAAGGTCAGAAAGGCTCCGGTGTTTATCTCCGGCTCAGGGGTGAACGCTATCGAGGAGGATGTAGAGGAAGCAGAATTTGACAATTGGATCTACCCGACTACCAGCGACGAACCAAGCAACTGGACGGCAAAGGATTTTACCCCTATCACATTTTCACGCAGTAATTAATTTCTTTTGATTTCCAATTTGTAACAAACAATATGTTAAAACTTTGTTGGCTCGGTGTCCTACCCGGGGCATCGTAGCTCCATTTGTGAGGGCTTTTTGTATGACATTTTCATATATCATCAATCAAAACATTGGACGTTTGTTGCATTTCAAATCTTGTGCTCTTTTCCTTTCTGTGTTATATATATTGCAAAACAGCTATATTTACACACACTCACTTATACAGGTTTCAATCCACTCTGGATATCACTGGTAACAGCTCTGCTACCGCCAGTTATGACTTCGAAAATCCGATCAACTTGGCCGAAGACGAAGCTGAAGATGATTGCGAAGTGCCTGGTGAACTTGTGAGACTGCTACTCCAGGAAGAGAGAGCTATTCAACCACACGAAGAGCCGGTGGAGACAATTAACCTAGGTACTGAGACAGATAGGAAAGAGGTCAAGATTGGTGCCAATCTAGAGCTCAGCGTAAAGCAACGATTAATCCAGATGCTACAGGATTACATGGAGATTTTTTCTTGGTCCTATGAAGATATGCCTGGTTTGGATGCCGACATTGTAGTTCACCACCTGCCAACCAAGGAAGATTGCCCTCCGGTAAAGCAAAAAGTCCGACGGATGCGTCCAGAGATGTCTGAAAAGATCAAGGCCGAGGTTATGAAGCAGTTTGATTCCGGGTTCCTTGCAGTGACTTCTTACCCTCAGTGGGTTGCCAACGTGGTGCCAGTGCCGAAGAAGGACGGTAAAGTCAGAATGTGTGTTGACTACAGGGATCTGAACAGGGCCAGCCCCAAAGATGACTTCCCCCTACCTCACATTGATGTCCTTGTTGACAATACAGCTCAACACAAGGTGTTCTCCTTCATGGATGGTTTTTCAGGGTATAATCAGATCAAGATGGCTCCAGAGGATATGGAGATGACTACCTTTGTGACTCAGTGGGGCACCTTCTGTTATAAGGTCATGCCATTCGGATTAAAAAATGCTGGGGCAACCTATCAACGTGCCATGGTTGCTTTATTTCATGATATGATCCATCATGAGATTGAGGTATACGTTGATGACATGATTTCAAGGTCTCAAACTGAGGAGGAGCACCTTGACCATCTGAGGAAGTTGTTTGACCGACTCAAGTTATACAAGCTGAGGTTGAATCCCAACAAATGCACCTTTGGGGTAAGATCCGGAAAATTGCTAGGTTTCATTGTAAGTGATAAGGGCATTCAGGTGGACCCTGCCAAGGTAAAAGCCATACAAGAGATGCCGACTCCAAAAACAGAGAAAGAAGTCAGAGGTTTCCTAGGACGACTGAATTATATTGCCCGATTCATCTCACATCTGACTGCTACTTGTGAACCAATCTTCAAATTGCTGAAGAAAGATCAAGTAGTACGCTGGAATGATGAATGTCAGGTTGCCTTTGAAAGGATAAAGGAATACCTTCAAGAGCCACCCATTCTTATGCCCCCGGTGGAAGGAAGACCTCTGATACTATACTTGACAGTACTTGACAATTCAATGGGGTGTGTGCTGGGGCAGCATGACGAGTCTGGCCGAAAAGAGCACGCTATTTATTACTTGAGCAAAAAGTTTACCGACTGTGAGTCTCGTTACTCACTGCTTGAGAAAACTTGCTGCGCTCTTGTATGGGCTGCTCGCCGGCTGAGACAGTATATGCTGACTCACACTACTTTATTGATTTCAAAGATGGATCCCATCAAGTACATATTTGAAAAGCCCGCTCTGTCTGGAAGAATAGAGAGATGGCAAATGATCTTGACAGAATATGACATCCAGTATACAACTCAGAAAGCAATTAAGGGAAGTGTACTGGCAGATCATTTGGCACACCAACCTGTGGATGATTACCAATCATTGAACTTTGATTTTCCGGACGAAGACATCATGGTGGTAACTGACTGTGAAGTACCTGGACCGGATGAAGGACCTGAGGAAGGATCCCGATGGTCTATGCATTTTGATGGAGCCTCCAATGCTTTGGTTAACGGCGTCGGCGCTGTAATCATATCTCCCAAAGGAACTCATACTCCCCTCACCGCCCGATTATGTTTCAGCTGCACCAACAATATGGCAGAATATGAGGCATGTATCATGGGTTTACAAGCTGCAATCGACTTAAGGATCAAATTTCTAAGTGTCTTCGGAGATTCCGCTCTCGTGATCAATCAGATCAAAGGAGAGTGGGATATGAAACACCCGAATCTTATTCCTTACAAGGAGTATGTGTCGACCTTGCTTCCCCACTTTGAAGAGATAACTTTTGAGCACTTCCCCAGAGAGGAGAATCAGCTAGCGGATGCACTAGCCACGATGTCTTCAATGTTCAAAGTTAAATGGGACAATGAGGCTCCCCGAATCATAATCTGGAAGTTGGATGAACCGACCTACTGCTGCGAGCTCGAGGTTGAGAAGGTCACTGAGAAACCCTGGTATCATGAGGTGAAGAGGTACTTGGAAGCTCAGGAATACCCTGAAGGTGCATCTGTCAATGATAAGAAGTTCATGAGGAGGTTTGCTGCAAAATTCTTCCTCAGCAACGGCATTCTCTACAAACGGAATCATTATTCGACTCTGCTACGTTGTATGGATAAGGCTGAAGCGGAGAAAATCATGATGGAACTGCATGAAGGTACATTTGGAACACATTCCAGTGGACACACCATGGCTAAGAAAATCCTTCGGGCAGGATATTTCTGGTCCACAATGGAAGCCGATTGTTACCAACACTCCCGAACTTGTCATAAATGCCAGATCTATGCTGACAAGGTGCATGTCCCTCCGGTTCCTTTGAATGTCCTGACGGCACCTTGGCCTTTTGCAATGTGGGGCATCGATATGATCGGTGAGATCCGACCAACGGCATCCAATGGGCATCGCTTCATCTTGGTGGCGATCGATTACTTCACGAAATGGGTTGAGGCAGCTTCCTATGCCATAGTAACCAAGAGCGTCGTGGCACGTTTCATCCGGCATAATCTGATCTGTCGGTACGGAGTCCCGGAAAGAATCATTACGGATAATGGTACCAATCTCAATAACAAAATGATCACTGAACTCTGTGAACAATTCAAGATACAGCACCACAATTCTTCTCCCTACCGGCCGAAGATGAATGAGGCTGTAGAGGCAGCCAATAAGAATATCAAGAAAATTGTGCAAAAGATGACAGTGACCTATAAAGATTGGCACGAGATGTTACCGTTCGCTCTTCATGGGTACCGCACCTCAGCAAGGACGTCAACCGGGGCAACTCCCTTCTCCTTGGTCTATGGCATGGAGGCAGTCTTGCCAATTGAAGTCCAGATACCCTCTCTCCGGATAATGAAGGATGCAGACTTGAATGAAGATGATTGGATCCAGACTCGACTTGATCAATTAAATCTGATTGACGAAAAGAGGCTCACTGCTATCTGTCATGGTCAAACGTATCAGAAACGGATGATCAGGGCATTTAACAAGAAAGTCAGGCCGCAAGAATATCAAGTTGGGGACCTGGTAATCAAACGCATCATCCTTCCTCAAAGTGATCCCCGGGGCAAATGGACCCCTACTTACGAAGGGCCATTTGTGGTTAAACGTGTGTTCTCAGGAGGAGCCATGATCCTAACCACCATGGATGGTGACGACCTTCCTCACCCCGCCAATGCAGACATAGTGAAAAAATACTACGCATAAATAAAAGACCCGCTAGGTTGACATGCCTAGGCAAAAATAAGGGCTTCCCGGCGAACCAAAAGGGTTCGGGCAAAAATAAGGGATGAAATGAATAAAAATCTGTACACCCGGCAAGTCGAAAACCTGAAAGGGCGGCTTGGGCAAAAATGGGTATCCCGGTGGACTGAAAACCCGAAAGGGCGGTTCAGGCAAAAGTTAGGGATAAAAGCGTAACACTATGTCTCATTGGATCACTTCGCATCCGGAATTCGGCATCAACTATCTGGCTCAAGATTTCGGCATCGACCAATCGGCTTCATCTTCGACCAGGCAGCAAAGCGATGAGACGTTCGAAGACATAAAGGCGATAGCAGAGTTGGAACCCAGTGGGATTGTTCACATAGCTGTTTTGTTTCCTTTTTCAAATTGTAAACTCTATATTATTTGGCGGCATCCTCTTACTAGGATGTCAGCCTCTTGTACAAAAACGCCTATTTACAGGCAAACTCAAAAATCAATACAAATTCACTTGTCCATACAAATTACCATTGTTTTCCTTTTTCCGTTTTGTCTTGCGAAGAACGTCCAATGTTCATTTTTGATATATGCATTTGACATTAAATTGCTGATTCATAAATATTTGCATATGAAACAAGAGATTTATTACAGGTGACATCAGAGACAGGGGCAATTGAAGTTGTCTAATGCAGTCTGGTTGTTTTGTCCGCCAAGGTGCCAAGGTAGATTCGACTGAAGAATGTGGCCGAATCATCTCAACTCCCTGCAGAGTAAAACAAGATTCAGTAGTACTTTCCCCAAGCAGAGTTGGTTCCCCGTTGATCCTGAAAGGACACAACATTCCCCGGCAGGTCTTAAAGCTCATCCTCAGTAGATTCTGGAAGCTTATCCCCTGCGGAGCACGGACATCTCTCCCGAGTTTTATTTAGAGTTATTTCCTCACAAGGACTTATAATTGGGTTATCCTCAGCTAAAAACCACAGAAGACCGCCCTCGGCAAAGTTCCTTCAATCCCCAGCGGAGTTTATCGTCATTATCCCCATCGGAATCCATCATTAGAGTCCTCAACAGGCCTCGCATCAAGACTTCGGCCAAGTATCTCTTCCACAGAGCAATTCTCCGGCCGACCGTCAAGGATTTATTTTCCTAAGGCGAAATTACATCCATAAACATTTCACGTTTTCATACATCTTGCTTACAATACATGATAAAGCGCATACAACACTATCTCATGATTGAACATCATAACACCATGCATATCATACATCATGACATTGCATACAACTTATGTTTTTGCCTTTTCAGGAAAAAGACAATCCCAAAAACAATTACCGTCAACTGTCGCAATTCCAGATCCGATACCTGTATCTAGCCAGGGCACATCTGAGAGTGATCAGTTTCCAGACTCGATTCCTGTATCTAGCCAGGGCACGTCTGAAAAGTTCAAAGATTCGATTCCTGTATCCAGCCAGGGCACATCTATCAACTACAACATCTCCAGATTCGATTCCTGTATCCGGCCAGGGCATATCTGTTGACCATGTTTCCAGACTCGATTCCTGTATCTAGCCAGGGCACGTCTGAAGAGTTCGAAGATTCGATTCCTGTATCCAGCCAGGGCACATCTATTAACGACTATTTCCAGATTCGACTCCTGTATCCAGCCAGGGCATATCTGTGAGCAACCAATTGTAGATTCAATACCTGTATCCAGCCAGGGCATATCTACATAAGGAGACTGAGGATCAAACACCTGTAACAAGCCAGGAAAACATCCGTCTTTCTCGAATACACAAGTTCTCGCTAAGGAATCTCTTATGCGATCGACACTTCCAAATGGCATCTATAAGCCCATTCCCGACAAAGTTCTGTCACATCTCCAGATGGCATCTATAAGCCCATCTCCCTATCCACCACCTCTCCAAATGGCATCCGTAAGCCCATTCCTGACATCACATTGTTGAGACTCCAGCATGCGAGTGCAAATTTCCGGGCACTCTAGTGTCCAATCTCCTTTTACCCTCGAGTCACAAAAGGCAAACTTGCCAATCTAACTCTTCAGGTTCAAGAAGATTGAACAGGGGCAACTGTTGTACCCCAAAATTTGCCCTCCCATTTCCTCAACATTTTCTCATCACAAGACCTTTGAAGATCAAGATCCAATTGGGGTTTCCTCTGCTCAAGACTTCTCCTTGCACTGTGGACTCAAATTAGGGTTTGTATTTGCCCAAGGATGTTTTGACCTAAAATGCCTAAGATGACTTTCATGCTTCATATTGGACTCCCAAGTTTACCTATACCAAGTTTCAAGTCTTGATTCCAAGTTTTGCCCAGTCAATTGGACAATTGACCTAGAAATCAGCTGTATTGGGGAAAAAGTCAACTGTGGCCAATTGACAGTCAAACCTCATGAAATTTGATCCACATCAACATTATGAACTCATATGGACCATTTGATCAAGTTTGGATCACAATTCCACAAGAAATTTGATCAGATCATCAAAAGGGCAAAATGGTCATTTTTAGGGTTTTGACTGCACAAAGGCAATTTTTGACTGTTTGACCTAGCCAATGGCAAACCAAGTTCACATAGGGACTCAAGGACTCAATGAAATGGTCTTGACACATTCATCAAGCTCAAAAGATCCCAAGTACACAAGGTTGACAGTTGAATTTCCCAGTCAATTGATCAATTTTGACTGTATACTGAAAAGTCAAACTTTGACTTTTTGGTCAAAATCAAGAGTCAAGATTCATTTTTCATCAAAACATGCCAAATCATGAAACTTGTTCACCAAGAAATCACAAAATGCAAATTAGGGTTAGAAAATGGAATTTTTCATAACTTAGAATTTTTCTGTTATGAAAAACCCTAATTTTTTCCCAACTTTGCCCCACCTTTTCACCAAGATCCATTTGGATTCAAGCAAAAGTCAAAACATGAAAGTTGTAGCTTGTTGCATAATCTACAACTTTGAATCACAAAGTTTTCTCATTTGAAGCTTGTATCTCAAGTTACAATTTTTTGAATAAGGGCACTAAACCATTTTTAACTTAGTGAAATTTTAACCTATTTTGACAAGGTTTTCTACCCCACTTCAAGGCCACTTTTCATACCCTTCCACTTAGAATTTCAATTTGCATTTCAAAGATGGATTGTAGTACACATTCCAAGATTTCCAAAATGTCCAAGAACTCATCAAACAACCTCATAACTTGAGAGATTCGAATTTCACAAGTTGGCAAAAATCCACTCTTGAATGGTTCATGAACATGTTCATAACTTGGACCATTTTCAAATCAGCATAGTTTGTGCTACATTGCAGGCCCTAAAACCCTTTGACACTCATAAATTTAATGCAAAACCATTGAACCAAGTTGTTATTCTAAGCCTTTGGTCATTACACAAGGAATTAAGCCTAAACTAGAAAAAGCACTATTTCCATTCTTGAAAAGAAGAACTTTATGTCAAGTTTGCAATCCAAGTGGTACAATCAAGATCTTCTTGGAACAAGTTTGTGAGCAAATTGCACTGATCAAGGCAAGGGATAGCAGCATAGTGGGAGGGCCTGTACAGGCTAGAAACATCAAGTGGCATTTTGTTGCTTAACATAGAAAAAAAGTCCATAACTTGTGACAACTTGAATCTCAGCTTACAAACACAAGAGAGAAGTTATCAAACACATTCAGAAGAACATATCCAAGCTAACACACGAGCCCTTGCCATCTAAAACACCCCCATTGCCCTAATCACCTTGAAACTGCACAAACAGGGGAACCCCTGCAGATTGAGTGCTATCTCTCAATCCCTTCGAGCATTCTTGTCCAAACTTGTTCCTCTACCTTCCTTACAACATATGCAAGCTAACCATGGCCTAAAACCTGACCTGTAATCACCCTAACAGTTTCCACCATTTTCATTTTTTCCTTTTGCAGTTGAAGTTCCATAGCTTGATTCAGAAGCTCTCAAGACAAAGTAAGCATTGAAACAGCATCCCTGGACCTCAAGGAAGCTTTTCCAATCATTACATTGCACTGAAAGTTCCTCATTCTCCAGATAGAAGTTCAACTGCACAGGTAAAACTTTGAACTCGTATCTCTCTTATCATGCATTTTTAGTCTTAAGTTTGTGAAGAAACAAGGTTCTACTCATAGCCCTGAACATGTACATATCTTTACATTTCATTTCTTTTGCCTGAGTAAAGAGAATTTGTAATTTGAAAATGGCAGAAAAATTAGGTTAGGATTTGGGGGAGGAGAAATTCTCCCTCATCTTAGAGAGTTAGGTCAAGTTCCATATATGGTTAGAACCGTCTCTTCATGCTGAACATTTGTTGTGTTATGAGTTTTTGCTGAAAAGCCAGGAATCGAGAGTTGGACATTGAAGAACAGGGGCGCGCGTTTTTTTGAATTTTGTTGCTGGAGGTTGAAGACAGTGTTCCTTGGGCTGGGCCTGTATATCTTTTCTTATTCACACCACACATTTGCTATTACACCCCCTGAGCCCATTTGCTTCATTTTTGACTTTTTTTGACTTTTTCTTTTTTGGTTGACTTTGTTTATTTTTTCTCATAATATAAAAAACATAAAAATATTTTTTCCATCTTTTTTTGAATTTATGGCATATTTATTTGATTTATTTCTTTGTTTATACATAAATATATATATATATATACTATTATTAGAATAAATAGAAAAATAGTGTAAATACATTTTTTATTTTTATTTACCTTCTGAAAATATTTCACATAAAAAATACTCTTTTTATTTATTTTATTAAAAATATTAAATAAATATTTGTTTTGTGTATAATACATATTTAAGATTTAATATATATATATATTATATATGTTTATCAATATATTTAAGTTAAAAATATAAAAATACTTGTTTTTTATTTTTATTAATATTTGATACAAAAATACTTTTTCCATAATATACTTCATTTTATTTTATTTTTTATAAATAATAAATAAATAGTTGTATTAAATTAGATAATAATGCATTTTCTTCAAAATTAGGGTTTTTGCCTTAAATTCAAAATACTCCAAAATAATATTTTTTTATTTTATTTTCTTTTCTCTTTTACATAAATAATATTTTTTCATACATATACAAAACATTTCTTTTGCATCTTGCATTTTTTTATTTAATTTCTTGTACATTGATTAAATTGCAAATATTCAAAATGATGTAATAATTTAGATTTAAATTCTTGTCAATATCCCCATTTGAACATTTGTACCCCCCTTCCCATATTTGGTTTTGTAATAGCTTAGTAAATTTAATTTCGCACTTTATTTCTTTCTAATGATAACATGTTAGAATTAGGGTTTGTATGCGAAAAAACGATAAAAAATAGTTTGACCTAATACAAGATAAATGAGCATGAAAATAAACAATACATCTCACACTTGCACCCCTAGGGTATTCCACTTGTTGCCTTCAAATAAATGGGCCATATTGTATGTTGAACTTCTTTGGGCAAAGTAAACAATTTGAATGATCATAGTCCCTCGACAAAACTTTTCAAAACAAACAAAAACAAATGATCAAGTCCCTTAAAGAAATTGCCCAAAGACATTTAACGCCGTTGCATTTATGGTCCAAACGATGACCCGCGCCTGTCCCTCTCACATCCTAACACAAGATTGTCCACCAAATACAATGGTGGAACAAACTTGTTAAAAGGGTTAAAACATAGCAATAATCTTTTGAGAAATTTAGGAGTAGATAACCTCTTAGTTGCTTGAATCAAACTTGCAAAACAAAACACTTGCCTAATTTCAAAATCACATATCACTACACTTTCAAAACAACTTTCAAAAAAACAAATGAAAACCTTTTCAAAAGACTTACATCTTTGTATACATCCCCACATGGATCATTACAAAGATTGCCACCACATTGGCCTCTTTTCAAAATATTTTCAAACCCACACACTCAAGCACCATTTAAAACAAATTGAAAACAAAAGGCAAATGATCTAAGCAAGTAACTAAGAGCTCATGGATAACCATGGATAGAAAGGGTGCTAATACCTTCCCTTTCTATAATCTACTCCCCGAACCCAAGAAAACATCTCAAAAGGTTTTTTGCTGTGCTTTTTAACCTTTCCTTAGGATAAAATAAAAAGTCGGTGGCGACTCTTGCTCAACCGAAACATTTGCGAAAACAAACGCAAAACCCAAGTCAGTTCTCCCACCGTATCACAACATCCTTTTTCTATCTATCTTCTGACAACTTTCATCCATAGGATGTATGTATCCATCAATTACCATGTCCCATAGATCAGCATCATGAGCCAGAAAGAAGCTCTCAATTCTGTCTTTCTAGTAGTCAAAATTTTCTCCATTAAAGACTGGAGGTTTGCGGCTGATTCTATCCTTGTCCTCATGATAGTCATTGTTGATATTTTGGCTTGGTCCCACCATAGTGTTTTTCTAAAGCTTGGATCTTGTACTGACACAGTTAAGTGTATGAACTCAGAACCAGGAGCTCTGATGCCAATTGAAGAAGTGAAAAACACAAGAAAGGGGGGGGGGGTTGAATTGAAACTTAAAATCAAAAGCACTAGACACGATATTTTATCCTGGTTCGTTTGATCTCAAAATACTCCAGTCCACCCGCCAAGTTGATTTTGCCTCTCTCCAACGAGGACTTAATTCACTAATCAAAACATGATTACAATACTACTTTGACAACTGCCAAAGTCTTCTTGAGTACAACTACAACCCGGTTTATCTCAAGGAAAACTAGCTTAATCAAAAGAAAATGATTTACTATGTACTGTTGTTTTTCGTTACAAAAACTGTAACACTACTGTGATATATTACACTATTTGAGCGTATGAGTGAATATGAATGTTTGCAGCGTTTTAGATGTATGAGCAGTTGTATATTCAAAAATTTTCAACAATTTGTCCTTCAATCTTGTTTATATAGGCGTGGAAATCTTGTCCAACATAAAGCGTGATAATGGACACTCAATGCTTATTCCATATTGAGAAGATTCTTGTCTGAATGAAGCCGTTGCATATGATGCTGTCTTTATTGAAAAGTAACCCTTCAGAACTAGAATCTTGCATGCTGCTTTTGCTTCAGAATATTGATGACTCAGAGATGTGAAGATCTGATGGTATATTAGACTTCTGTTCAGAATCAGAGTATTATTTACTTTAGCGCAGATTCTGATCATCATTCTTCAGAATATTCTAATTACCTCAGCTTGAAAGCTTCTATAGCTTAACTTCTGATGTTGTTTCAGTCAGAACTTATGCATACAAAATAACACAAATTTAGAGTGCACATTTGTTCTTTGTGTTTGTTATCATCAAATTTAGAGTGCAAATTTAGAGTGCAAATTTATAGATACATGCTTTGCTGTAAGAAAATAGGGAATGCACCAATTTAGTTAGGCGACCCTCACCTAGTCACTTAATCCAATGAATGCAGTACCTACATGATATAACATAAAAACCTTGTCAGTTGGTTCAGAGGTGTCTGGTACTGAACTTGGTAGGGCAGACTATGGTCCAATCCCCCGCAACATGCAATTGGGGGAATTAAAGGAGGTTACCGCATTTATGCTCTAGAAACTCGTGCTTAAAAGGATCATAGTCACTAACCGGCTACTCTACTATGCGCGTGTGAAGTCAAAAGGCATAATGTGATTGCACTAGAATGAAAACGGGTATATTTAGCAAAAAGAATTAGGTTGAGTTATAATGGCATGAATGGAATTGGTCTGCACAATGGGGGATGTTTAGTGTTATTTTCGTATCTCTTGTGTTATGTTGAGCTTATGTTTCCGCAAAACATTGGCAGCCTCTTATGATTCGAATTGCATCATAAAATTGCATTTAACTTGTGCCGTATTGGTTTTTATATTGACTTTATTGCTTGAGGACAAGAAAAAGTTCAAGCTTAGGGGAGTTTGATAACACGAAAAGATATACCATTTTTCGCCCGATTTACATAGATTAAATTTCCAATTCCTCGTTTATTATGTCACATTTTATCTCTTTTTGTAGTATTTGCAACATATTTCAGGTACTTAGATTTTGCAAGGCATCCATGAGAAAAGGAAGAAAAATAATGGAAAAATGAAGTTCTTATGGCCTTTTTGAAGCATTTCAGCACTTCCTGCACCAGAAGGCGTTCTGCCCGCCTCAAGGGTGTTACGACCGGGACAAGTTGTGTTTTGTTCCCCTCGGCATGTCTCATGTTACGACCGGGACAGAAAAGAATTATGTGCCCACGTCACACCACATATCACGCTCGCCACGATCCATATAGCAGTTACGATTTTCTCTCTATTGGACGGACTCAATGCATGTTCACGGATTCTTCTCCATGTCGAATTCCTATTTTTCCTCAACTAATGGATCCTATATATATGGAAATAGTTACCAAAAAAATCTCTCTTGCTCTCTCGCACCTTGAACAATTGTTATGCAGTCTTACTTTCAATCGCACTTTTTCTGCTCAGCATTATTTTTTGTATTCTATTTTGATATTTTCCAGTTTAGATTTCTAGCATTAATTTTCAAGATTTTGTAGAACTACTTAGGCAATAAAAAAACCCCACCATCAAAGCATTATTTTTCCACATCGAAGAAATACTGCAACACTAGTTTGTTTCTAGACTTCCAGAATTTGTTTAGGATTACTTTATTTTAATTCAAGACATTTTTACTACAAGTCAATCCTGCCGGCTTGTGGAGGATACGCTTTACTCAGAATTAATCACTTTACTATTCACTTCCAGGTTCCTATTTTAATAAGCATAATTTATTTATTTCCTACCATGCATACATTGTTGAATTTACTTTTTTTTTATGTTGTTCTGCGATAAAATTATGTCTGGATAGATTCCCTGATATCGGTATGTAAAACTTAACCGAAAGGATTCGGTAATTAATTGGCATTATTATTTTTACAAAAACACTTTTCTGGTTTTAATTTCCAATTGAATATTTAATTGTTTTTGTACGGAAATAAGAGACGGTCTAAAGTTAAAATCAACAAAGCAGAAGTTTGAGGTTTTAACCAGATAATGGTTATTAAAACATTAATTTTAAAATAAGCGGAAGTGCTTTAAAGTTAATTGGACCTTATTTGTTTTCAAAAAATACTTTTGAGTTTTAAATGAAACAACGGAAGGGCTCATTTCGAGCTTAACTGATATGATCTAATTCAATAGAACGGAAGTTTGAGTTGAGGGCTCTTAAACGAATAGTTTTCACCGAAACTGTGTTTTAATACTAAAAACAAATGCCAATGACTTACTGAATCCCTAAAGTTGACGAAATATATACCAGTGTCCCGTTATTAATTATTAGACTTTATTTAATTCCTGATTTTACCCAAATACCCCAATTTTATAATTATCCTTAGCTTTACATAGTGACCCTAAGATACCAATAGTTTGACCATCAGTCCTTGTGGGTTCGACATCTTTTAAAACTATGCGATACACTGTGCACTTGCAGTCACTATACCTGATAGACCTACAAAGTCGCGATCACATAAGCAACTACCTTTTCATTCTGCATAAGCACACCTCCTAAACCTATCTTAGAAGCATCACAATATACCACAAAAGGTTCTCCTGGATTTGGTAATGTCAAAATCGGAGCCGACGTTAATCTCTTCTTAAATTCTACAAAACTTTCTTCAGTTTGAACATCCCACATATAATCTCTACCTTTACAAGTCAACTTAGTCAACGGAAGTGCCAACATAGAAAAACCTTCGATAAATCATGTATAACAACCAGCTAATCCCAAAAAGCTTCTAATCTAGGTAGCCGACTTTGGAATTTCCCATTGTAACACATCATCTACTTTAGATGGATCTACAACAATGCCACTATCTAAGATAACATAACCAAGAAAACCAACCTCCTTTAACCAAAGTTCACACTTAGACAGCTTTGCATACAACTTCTTCTCTTTCAAAACTTGCAATATTATTCTTAAGTGTTCTATATGCTCGTCTTCTGATTTAGAGTAAATCAAAATGTCGTCAATGAACACCACCAGAAACCGATCCAAATAAGTATGAAAGATATGGTTCATGTACTCCATGAATACTCCCAACGCATTAGTAACACCGAGAGGCATCACCGAATACTCATAATGTCCATAACATGTTCTAAAAGCTGTCTTCTGGATATCTTCCTTCTTCACTTTAATCTAATGATAACCCGACCTCAAATCAATCTTTCTAAACTCTTGAGCACCCACCAATTGATCCATCAAGTCATCTATTCTTGGAAGCGGATACTTGTTCTTAATGGTTACTTTATTCAACTGCCTATAATAAACACAAAGCCTCATACTTCCATAGAAACAGGTCTGGTACTAGGTCCAAGATTAATAGAAAATTTGACTTCTCTCTCTGGCGGTACATCAGGAATTTCATCAGGGAAAACTTTAGGAAATTCACGCACCACTTGCAATTCCTCAATTATACCTTGATTCTCGACAGATAGCAATGCCATCAACGAGAACATACAAGCCTCTTCTTTCACCAACAGCCTCAACTGTCTGGCAGACAACAGACCAGCTTCCTCCTCTTCAAGAGTAGAAAACCAAACCAACTTGTTATAACAGTTAATATGAACATAATTATGCTCTAACCAGTTCATACCTAAGATCACATCTAACCCACTTAAAGGAAAACAAACTAAATCAACGGCAAATCTCTGTCGAAGATCGACAACAGGAACTTTAAACACACAAAAGAAGTAATCACCAATCCCTTAGCTGGAGTATCGACGATCATCTCTCCATTCATCGAAGACAACATAAGACCCAATCTTTCAACACAATCAGCAACAATAAAGCAATGAGTAGCATTGGTATCAATAATAGTAATCAAAGGAGTACTATTAATGAAACATGTACCTCTGATGAGTCTGTCCTCTTTAGTCGTCTGATTCTCAGCCAAAGCGAACACTTCTCCACTTGTTTGTGCCTTCTTTGGTTTCTGACACTGACTACCAATGTGTCCTTCTTCACCACAGTTGAAACATATAATCTCTTTATGCTTGCACTTAGATATAGCATGTCACGTCTTACCACAATGGAAAAACCTCTTCACCTCAGTAGTACACACATTACTCTTATGACTGGGTTTTCCACATTTGAAACAAACCACACTAGCAGGAGCATCTCCCCCACTAGTTCTCTGACCCTGAGCACTTTCTGTTTACCTTTACCAGTTAGGGCATTATAAGGCTTACCATGGTTTTGTTGGTGCTTACCCCTCTTCTCATTGATAATCATATAGTGAGCATTATTATCCTCTTCATAAATCCTACAACTATCAATCAAATCAGCAAAGACACGAATCTTCTGGTCCCCAACTGCCTTCTTGATCTATGGGTGCAACCCGCTCTCAAACTTGATGCACTTTGAAAACATATCATTTGCATTGCTATAGTGCAGGTAAAACTTATCCAACTCAACAAACTTTTCAGCATATTCAACAACCGAAATATTCCCTTGCTTAAGCTCAAGAAACTCAATTTCCTTCTTACCACGAATGTCTTTAGGGAAATTCTTCCTCAGAAACTCCCTAGGAAAAACAGCCCAAGTGACATTTTCACCCGCATCTTCCAATTTCTTACAAGTCTCTAGCCACCAGTCATCAGCCTCGACTGCTAGCATGTGAGTACCATATCGAATCTTATATGCTGGAGTGCAGTCCATCACACAAAAATTTCTCTCGATCTCTTTCAACAAATCCAATGCTCCATTAGGATTATACTTACCCTTGAAGTTATACGGATTCTCCCTCTGGAAATTCGCCAGGCTACGAGATCTAGCATTCCTGTCAGCATTCGGCTAATTCTCCATAGCATGCGCCATCGCTTTCAAAGCAACAACGAGTGCAACGTCATTCCTTCCATCCATCTCAACTTATCACTACAACATAAACAACGATTAGAACTCAAGTTAATAATATTTGATTATTAGACAAAACTACGACTCGACAAATTGGTTGGACGAACCGACTTACTCTAATACCACTAATGTAACACCCCATTTCTACCCAATGGATTATATAAAATCAGAGTTACAAAATTTCAAACAAACAAATGGAATGCTATAAATTTAACTTAAAATAACGGCATTTTACACAGATACATAATACTTTAAACTCGGATGAACCAACAACAACTTAAATTAATCTTTTAAACCAACAAATTTCATAACTATGCAACGAAATCGTAGAATTCAACTTAAAAGAAATGTAACATCTTTAACCAACTGAAATAACTCCAAATAACAAGTACTTAACGAAAAATCAACTTAAAGTTCAACAACTGAAGTTAAATCAGCAATAAAGCAATAAGCATTCATCCCCCCGAGTGATACGTATCAGAGCAACGGTACCGACTCGAACTACTGAAGGTAAACTGGCTTCACTCTAGATTACCTGCATGTTACCAACATATGGGTAACATTCAAATAGAAGGGGTGAGATATTGAACAATATAATAGATTGTATGATAAATAAAATATTAGAAACAATTCATACAAAGTTACCACTTCGCAGCTTATTAACAACATTAACATCATCAATCCATCCATACAACAACTCAAAATGCCACATGGAATGCCACTTGTTTTTATGCACTTGCATGTGGTACCAATGGAGCAAAATTCCCAACTTAATAATATGGCAATTAATAGAGGCATCAACAAGGCATAAGCCTTCAACTTTATATTTTTTCCAATCCAGGCCAACTTACCGAGCATGAGCTCCAACTTGATAGGCTATATACGTGACAACAGTATGAATGTAGTAACAATAACAACTCAACATAATTCACCAAAAACTCAATATAATTCAACATTTCCCATAAGCCTACAACTTAATACTGCCAATAATTAGAGGCATCTCAACAAGATTCATCAGCACCTGCCAATTCTCAATTTATAACCAGCATACAATACAACGTATCAACCAAAATGTACTACGATGTCCTGCGTAATTATACGAGCAATTCGACTATATCCAACTAAGTATTTTTCTACTAAAATGCTAATTTGCTCTCCTACAGTTACTGAAAACTCTACTAAATTATTAGGACTGTTAAATTGAAGTAACTAACCAACTCAGCATGCACGGGAGTTAAGGAATAAGGGAGAACTACGCGCCCCTCGACATGCACAAGGACCAAGAAAGAATTAACAATTAACATGTGCCCCTCGGAACCATATGCTACTTCGTGCAGCTCGACACAAATACCGTTCTACTTGGAATGCCTTGCAGCCTAATGCTGCTCGACACCTAGCACATGTGTCCCCCGACACCGCGTGTCTTCAAAACTTTTGCACATACATCATCGGATCTGTGACGAAAATTAACCCAGCCCTTCAGTATCCTCCTCGACCACTAATTTCTGGCCAATAGCATAGAATAACACAATGACTCAATGACCACATCAACACAATCCCTAGTTTCCAGCTAACTGCTCGGAACAACACAACGACTTAACGACTACAACAACAGATGACAGTCTACACTAACCTATTCATTAATTACATCGGGCAGTATGTAGACAATTCATAAATGCTCACAACATGAAAAATGGCCAAGTTCAAGAAACAAATCCAGAATCATACGCACGACCGACATATATACGGCCAACCCCCACATAACATTCATCACAATTTCCATTATAGAGTCAGAACCCCACCCTTACCTGGATTGAAGGTCGCTCTACAAATCTCTAGTCGTAATCCTCGTCTTGTCTTGCTCGACAACCGTGCAACCTTGCTCGACAACTGTGCAACCTTACTCTTCTTTTGTGCATCTTTTCACGGTCAGCACACCAAGACTTTATATTCTTCAACTAACCAAATTCTTATGTCAGCTTAACCTTATATTATTAATCCTATTGGGCTTAACTTACACACCCCCACTTTACTACTTCCAACAAATAAAGTAGGCCCAACATAATTATTCTATTATTCTACTAATTCTAACATTATTATAATTAATCAACTAATTAATTAACTAATAATAATCTAGCAACTTATGCCAATAATTCACAACATCTCACAACTTCAACGAATAATTCGAAAATAATTAATTAAATAATTAATTAAATAATGGGCGTTACAAAAAATGTATAGCACTAAAGCACAAGGTGCAAGACCTTATCGATTCACAGGCCATTAACTTTGCACTAGATAAAGGCCCTAATGTCACTCAGAACCCTATGGCACCTCATGGTGGGGATGCTGTCAATGCCATATTTGAAGTGGAAGAATTGAACTTGGTTATGGATGTCAATCAGCTGCAAACCCCGTTGCCTTTTGTGAAAGAATAGTTGGGGAATAAGGGTATCTACTTGGGTTGTCCGGTAGACTATGAAGATTGTTCATTACAACCGAAGGTTTATGATAAGTTGAAATTCGAGGTACAAAGATTGATCAATGAGGGTGTTCTTCAGTTTGATCGAGTGTTCGACGGTAAAAAGGATGATGATGAAGAGATGTATGTGGGTGTTCTTTTGTTTAATTGATGTTATTTCTATGTGATTATATGTTGAATTGTGAATGAATGATGCCAACATTATGATTGTTACTGATAATTATTGTTATTGTGATGATGTTCCATGAAAATCCCAATATAGAAAATATAGGTTTAGGAAGATGATGAAAAATGAAGATTTGGATTTAGAAAACTGTTATAGGATGATAGATCAATGAAATTAAATAAAGCCTATACGTTATTATGTGTAAAAATATTGTTTTGGACCCAAATTAGGAGGTTGAAAGTGCTCCAAACGAGTGGAAATTGTACTGGTGCAAAAGAAGAATTTGGAATGTAGTAGACTGACCATATGTATATGGTACGCGTATGGGGGACATTCCCAGGGGTCATATGCGTATGGTATGCGCCCTGTCCCCATGCCAGCGCGGCCTTCTGCCGGAACGCATATGGTACGCGTATGAAAGGAAGGCCTTACGCGTATGGACTAGCTAGTACGCGTATGAAAATGTTGGAGGGGTTTTTTGGGGGAAAATACCTCTGGTAGTACGCATGTTATACGCTTATGAGATGAGCGGGGGAGAAGCCGTACGCGTATGGTACGCATATGAGCAGGCTGAAATGCAGAAATCTGTATTTTCGCGATTTCTTTCCTGTTTTCGTGTACAGTGTAATTTCCCTTGATCCGTAATGAATAGTATGATTTAGGTAGACATAGGGAGGCTAGTGATAATGGATATTAGGTTATAACGTGGAACGTTGTGTGGATTCATATGTTGCATGATGAAAATTAGGTTGGTGGCCTTATTGGAAAATGTACCGGGCTTATGCCTTGCAGTTGCATAGTTATGGTATTGCATGTTGATGAAACCTGCATTCATTGGCGAGGGCTTATTCACTGTTGTTGGCCTGTAATGGTGTTAAGTTGAGGGCTTATTCGTTGTTTCTATCCTATTTGGCATTATGTTGAGGGCTCATGCCCTGTTGGTACCACATGCATTTAGTTGTTGTTGGTTGCATTACATTGCACTATCTTTATTTGATGTTGTGTTATATGAATGAAGAATGTGTTGCAGAGTGTTGTGTGAAATGTGCATTTTGTGAATTATGTGAATTACTACTCCTTAGCATGTGACATTCACCATATCTTTATCAAATGTAATTCTCACCCCTTTTCTGTTGTTGTGTCTATGCTCCTCGGGGAGTATACATAACCAGGTACCCGAGTGTCATACCCCAAATTTTCCCTACTAATTTCTAAATATTTTATCCCTTATTAAATTTCAGAGTTATCATTTTCTTGAGGCTTAAATTCATAAAAAGGTTTTTTTTTACCTTATTAAGAAATTAATGGGCTTTTCTAAATCAGAAAATCCCATGTAAAATTTTAAGCCCATTAAAAGTTTCACTTAAAAGGTGTACCTTAGGTTAGGGGTGGTTAGCATCCAATTTGCTAAGCCCACTTCACTTTAGGTTAAGGTTTCTTTTGGTATTTACTTTCGGTCCAGTTCAAAATCTTGAAGGGTTGATATTGTAAAAAATTCTTGGGCATTTCTATATCAGAAAGGCCTGTGTTGAATTGAGGATCCATTCACTCTCTCTTGCAAGGGGGGGGGGGGGGGGGGGGGGGTGTTAGTTAAATTATCTTAGCCCATTTAGATGTCTATAGAAAGGGGGTATGTTGTTTACTTAAGGGGTTTAGAGATTAATGAGGACCGGCCCACTGAATTATTGAGGCCTGTTTTTAATAAGTTAAGGGGGGTGTATGTTTAAATCAGGAAGGCCCGTAAGCAATTCATTTTTGTTAAGGCCCGATAAATTGATCCAATTAGGCCTGCTTCAGTTTTATTTTTTTTGGCTCTACATGATTATGGATAATTATTATGTTATATTACTATTAACATTATTATTGTATTTAATTAAAATTATATTTGTTGTATTAATTGGAAAGACATTTGAATAAAGAAAGGCCAAAACTTGAAACCTTCAATCGCACAGCCTAAGCCCAAAGACTGAAACATGTATTGTTCGAACCATTAAAGAAGAAAACGCTTGTTTTATGTTATAACTCGCATTGTACAGATTAGGAAATAGAAACGCTTGTTTAGGGCTAAAAAACTACTACTGTTCGGATCGAGATCAAAACAAATATTTATTCATCAAAGTATCAAACTTTACAATAAAATTGAATCAAATCTTTTAAAAAGTCTTACAAACATAATAGAATCAATACAAGGCTTAATACAAAATCAATACAGAATCAAAACTAAATCCAAACTTTATACAAATTCACAATCGAATTACAAACAGAATCCGTGATAAATCCCTAAAATCCTAATTTCTACTATTAATCTAAAAAATAACGTCAATCACAAAAATGTTTCCTAATATAACTAAATAAAAAGAAATTTGAAGAAGGAGAAGAAACCCTCGCTCAGATCTTCGCCAATGCACCGCTCCATAAGCCTAGGGTTTCAACATTTGAAACCCTAGATCCTACAACCTCCGCCACTACTTCCTCCAGCGCCTTTGTCAAACCACTGTCGTTTTACCTCTCGAACACGAAAGAAGAGAGATCAGAAGAAGTTACACAGAGGAGGCGCAAAAACAATCGCGATCAAAGGTAACAACTTAGATTTTGTTTGTTTATTTCCTGCTTTGATTTGCGGTTTGAGTTGTGGATAGGGTTTTAACTTATGGATAAAGGTATAATCGCCGCCGATTAAGGTTTGTGGGACGACAGTGATTTAGGTTATTTTGCATTAGGGTTTCAGTGTTGTTGGAAAGAAGAAAGAAGAAGAATAGGGAAGAGGAGGAGAGTGAACAAATGACGAGAGTAAAATGTAAAATAAAAATATATTGTTCCTAATAATCCCGTGGTCCGTGCCCCACCACGCACCCTTAACAACCACCGCATGATCATAATCTAATGTTCTTGAAATGCATGTCCACGGTAGGACCATACAACTGCACGCATGGAGTCCAAACAGACTCCCAAATCCTTTGGGCCAGGCTCAGTTACCACTCACACCTCCCTTCTATTTTGTTTTACTAACACACGCACATTTAAACCCCCCTCAGCCTAATGGGCCAAGTCCAATATCTGGACTTGAGCCCTTACTCCCTGCACACTCCACTCTTACTACATAGTGCAAACTCACCCCCCCCCCTGCGTTGGGCCTGAATTCAACATCAGAATTTAGGGTCCTGCTACCTATACCCCCCTATTTTACTAGCCCAACTTAATTTACACCCCATACGTTTTTTAGTTTAATTCCTTTTATTATTTTTATTATAATTATTTTTTATATATTTTAACATATTTATAAATTATAATATTATATTTATTATTATAAATAAAATATTAATTTTTCTAAACTCGTCCAAATATTTATTTTATTGCATTAAAATTGTTTTAATCATGCATTAATAAGATATTTTTATAATTAATACATTAAAACTATGTAACCAACACCAAATCATTTTCACTATCAAATTAACTCAAAAATTAATTTTCAAAAAGGATTACGAGAATATTTTAATCGACTGCGCACTTCGTCTAACAACTCCGCTATTTACACACCCAGACTAAGTACAAGGGGAATTCAAATATCTTCGTAATCCATAAAAAAAGACCAACCAACCACAAACTACAAATTGGGACTCTAATTCCTCATAAGAGGATACGTAGGCATACGACTAAAATTGTGGCGAGTTCCCCTAATAAAAATTAAAACCCTATTTCCTAAAAATTGCAATTCTAAACCCTAGTATCCTTGCGAACAAGGTAGATGAGGGGTGCCTAACATCTTCCCTTCATCTAAGAACGAGTCCAACAAATTTAGAATCTCTGTCAAAATTAGGGTTAACCTTTATATTCCCTTCCTTATGATAAAAATTAAGGGTGGCGACTCTCAATTTCAAACAAATTACAATAGCTGGCGACTCTTCTTAGGACTCAACCCTAGGCTTAGAAGTCTTGTCTTTTGGTTTTAGGGTTTTAGGGTTTTTCTATTTTTTTGGTTTTTATATATTTGTTTGTTTAATTATTTATTTATTTCTGCTTATTATTTCATTTGTTATATTTATTCATCAGTGGTGGGATTTTATCATTTAAAAAAATTTATTTTCAAAAACCATTAGAAATAAGGTTCGTCTATTAGCCAAGGGGATACATCAGCCCTATGAGTTTATGTGATGACTTTGCCTAGAGACATCCTCTTGGGAAGTAGGACTTTGGAATAACACCTATGACTATTTGTACAACCCTTAAACCAAAATCACTTGATGAGACCTTTCATGACCTAGAGACGAAAGTTTCGGTCTACAAAGAGGCTCCACTTGAGGGAGGCCCTTGTGCCTTACCCTCTAGTGTTATTCATGATACCCTTAAGGAAACCACCTTATGGGGAGGGTAGAATATCCGTAGGCAAAAACTAGGAGCCTACCTTCTAAGGATACCATTCATAAAATCCCATCACTAAGCCCTACATTCATACATTCATACATCTTTGCCTTTCATATATTTATTCTCTATTTCTTTTTGTTTGTCTTATTCACAGAGATAAAAAAAAGCAATAACAAAAGGTTTTTTGGTGAAGTGTTCTTAAAATGAATACCAAAGGTAAATAACTTATCCGTATTAATTCCATCAAGCCAGATATGTCAAAGATTAAGGCTATAAAAGGGAAATTGTCTGAGAGAGCTTTGAAGATGTTCACTAGTTGCTATGGGGATACCCTTGACTTAACCAAAGTAAAGGTACAATTGGATATTGTTTCTACCCTAATTCAGTTCTACGACCCTCCATTGAGATGCTTCACCTTTCAAGACTTTCAGCTAGCACCGACTCTAGAAGAATTTGATAGAATTTTGAACTTCTCTAAAGAAAAAGCTTATATGGGTATCAGGAAGACTATCGATGTTAAAATCTTGGCACAAGGTTTAGGGATCCCTTATCCCGAATTGTCACTTAATTACAAAAAAGTAGGTGACATTCGAGGGATTAAGAGATGCTACTTGGAGACTAAGGCTTTTGTTCTTGCCAATAACAAAGAATAGGATTCTTGTATGAATTTTTTAGGACTTCTTGTGTTTGGTGTAATCTTATTTCCACGGACTTTGGAATATATTGACCCTGCAACTATTAGTGTATTTTAGGGTGCAAAAGCTTTTAATACAGATCCAACTCCTGCTTTGCTTGCTGACATTTATTATACACTTCATACGCAGTACGAAAAAAGAAGGGGTACTCTAAATTGTTGCATTCCACTATTGTATTCTTCGTTCATGACCCATCTCTACAAGGATGATTACTTGATTCCAAATCTGACAAGATATGAGTGGCCTCAAAAATGAAGGTCCCTTACTGCTAATTCTGTGTTGTGGTATGCAAGGAAGCTGGACATTGGAGATATCATCTATAGTTTCAGAGACTTTCCTAATGTTCCATTGATCGGATCATGAGGCTGCATTAATTACAACCCTACTTTGGCCCTACAACAACTAGGGTATCCTTTGGAGGATAAACCCTCAGACAAACAACTCCAACAATTGATCATCCATGACATGGGCAAAAACGACCAAGAGTTGCTCAATAAGATCATCCGAGCATGGAATAGGGTTAATAAAAGGAAGCCTGGAAGAAAGAACGATGTGGAAAAAGAACCTTATACTCGATGTGTCTTGGATAGGGTACGAGTTGTCAAGTTACCATTTAACATAAATCATGAATACAAGCCAGAGGCTCCATATGCTTCGCATATGTCCTTAGAAGAAATAGCCGATTTGAATAATGCTCTGAAAAAAGCTCAAAGGGAGAAAGGATAATTGGAGCTCAACCTCCATAACTTAACTAAAGAGAAAAGATAAATGCAACGCATACTTGAATCAAAAGACCAACAGATTTAGAGAGATCAAGAGGCATTTGAAAAGGAGAGTCTTAAGAAGAAGCGTACAACTGAAGGGTTATTAAGTGCTACTTTCAATTTGGATTCCCACAACCAGAGGTTGGATGATGCTGCTAATGAAATTGGGAGATTAAACAAGTGGTATAAAAAGGAAATGCAAGACAAGAAGGTGATGAAATAAGATATAAGGGCTCAAATCCAAAGTTTGGCGCAAGCTTCTTTAGATCAAGAAGAACAAATGAAGTATCTCACCACCAGACTCCATTATAGCCAAGAATCAGAGATAAGGGAACACCTTGAAAGGATGAGGGCAGAAAGGCTTCTCACCTAAAAGACTGAAGAATACGAGCAAGTATGCCTTGAGTTAGAAGGCCTCCGAAAGGATTTCCTAATACAATGAAGACTTTATACGGAGATGAGGGATGAAAAGTTGTATTGGGAGGAACAATATGTGGAGATCGCTAAAGCAGGAAAGGATAATCACAAGATAATTCCTGATCTCTACCGAGAATACCGATACTACAAAGACAAGCATGAAAGTCTCTCCTTCTTAGCCAACAATCTCATTGAAGACATCCCTAGGAGCTTGAGAGACGCAGAAAATGTGATGGTTCCTCTTTCAAAAGGTGTTGAAGACTTCCTCAAGATTTGCACAACAATGGTCAATCGTTTCAGAGTAGACATCCGTAGACGCGCTTACAAGACTGTTTCCCTTTTTATATTTCTTTCAGCAAGTTTAATGTTTTAAAATTAGAATATTTTTCAATATCTGAATTGTATTATTTTTCAAAGATAGTTACTATTTTTAATAAAGGAATTTTGTTTATGTACCTCGTTTGCGTATTTATTTTCTAGGTACTGACCAATAAAAAAGTAAAACCTAAAAAATATATTAAAAAAATGTGTATCCAAGTGAATAAGACATTCAAAAAACGAAACTCTTAGCATATTCATACGCATTCATGCATTCACAAACATTTTCATCTCATAAAGTCATAACACAAAAAACTCATTTTTTTCAAACCCTTCTCCAGTTAAACCATTGGTAGAAGAAAAGAACCACCTCTCCGACCACCATATCAGACAAGAGCCCATCAACAAAAAATGATGAAACAAATTGAGGAGAACCAAGTTACATTCAAAGAAGATCTTGAGAAAGTCAAAGGAAACGTTGACTCAATGAGAGGAGACATGAGTCAAGTTCTTCTAGTCTTGAAGAACATCATTGACAGACAGGAGCAAATCGCTAGGGTAGCCTTTGAAGAAGTGGCCCAAACCATTGGTGCATCAAGCGGTCACCAACCAAGGAGAGAACCAGAGTCAGGACCTCAAAAGTCAACTATGACTCAACAAGAAGCAAGAAAAGCTGATACTAAAGGGTTTGTCCCACCACCACCAAAGGTAGGGGCATCTTATACCTTGCAGATTCGGATTAAAAATGCAGATAACTACTTGGACTTGCGATACGAAGACTACAACTTAAAGGATGTCAACCAAGCTCCTCAATAAACAACCCATACTCATACTATTAAGAATCAAATGGTGCTAACCCAGTACAAAGCCTTGGAGGAAATATTAAAATGTATGGAGGGATATGATGCTTTCGATGTCGATGCTCTCGAAATGGGTCTAGTTCTTGATGTGGTGATCCCTCCAAAATTCAAAGTACCTAACTTTGGAAAATACAAGGGGCTCGCTTGTCCAAGGAACCATCTGCACATGTATTTCAGGAAGATAAATGCCTATGCTCAAGACCAGAAGCTGATGATTCATTGTTTGCAAGACAATTTAAGTGGGGCATCCCTGGATTGGTACATGCAGTTGGAACGGGTTCACATCCAGACATGGGCAAATCTTGCCAATGCTTTCTTGAAACAGTATAAATATAACTTGGACATGGCGCCTACCCACATGCAACTCCAGAACTTGTCTTAGAAGAAAGAGGAGTCCTTCAAGGAGTATGCTCAAAGATGGAGAGAAATGGCAGCCCGAGTACAACCACCCCTTTTGGAGAAAGAACTAGTCGATATGTTCACGGGAACCTTGCAAGGGATATAGTATGAAAAGATGGTAGGAAGCGTATCTTCCGGATTTTTAGATTTAGTAACTATTGGAGAAAGGATAGAAGTTGGAATAAAAGTGGAAAGATACAAGAGGGATCATTCGGTGCCCCTTACAATGCAAAAAGAAATGTTCCTAACTTCACAAAAAGGTAGGAGGGAGAAAAATCTTGTAGCCTCACAACTAAGGGCACAACAACCATTAATAATTTCGAGAGAACAATAACATAACCTATTTGAAAGGTCGTCAAGAAAGTTTGACCCGCTCCCCATGTCACCCAGTCAATTATTACAACACTTGGTTAAGGCGTCTTTGGTAGAGCTAAGACTTCTAGCTCCTAAAAATGGGCCACCCCCACCAAAATACAATGCCAATGCCAAATGCGAGTATCATGCCAATTCTTCCGGGCATACAATAGAACAACGTTGGGCCTTCAAGCATAAAGTTCAAGATTTGTTGGATTCTCAGGATATCACTTTTGATAAACCAAATATCAAGTCAAACCCCATGCCTCCGCATGGTGGACCAATAATAAATGCAATTGAAGTAGTCATTGACTTTGGGGCAGCCAGGCGAGTAAAGGCCCTAATAAATTTGTTGAAAGAATATTTGTTGGAGTGTGGGTTCCTTTTGGAACATAATGAAGCTTTTGAGATGACATTACAAAAATTGATGGACCAGGGGATAGTCCAATTCAGATCATACCCTGAAGGATAATATGTAGCTACAATTGAAGGAAGTACAAAGAAGCCATTGGTAATTCCTTTTCAAGGACTGAACCTTAATAAGAAGACTCTTGTGATTCTGTAGGGAGAATCAACAGAAACACCCGTAATAACACCAAGACAAACTATAAGGATACCAGTAGTTCCAAAAACTACAATGGCAATTAGGGGGCCATCTCCTACCCCTTACGAAAGCAAAAAAGAAGTACCATAGAGTTATGATTCGACTGTATACGTCAATGGATTGAGACAAGAATGTGATCCATCATTAAGTCAAGGATATGTAATCTTAAATATAGCAGGAACAGGGGGAATGACTCGCAGTTGTTGAATCTTTGGCTTCGAACCGCAAAATAAGAATGATGTTATGATAAAAAATAAGGACGATACATTGGTGAAAGATAAAGGAAAAGCAGTGGTGGAGGCAAGTCAAGAACAAGAGCTTCCGAGCAAAAACTTTACTGATCAAGAGGCATAAGAATTTCTAAAGATAATTAAGAGGAATGATTATAGGGTGGTGCATCAGCTTCACCAAACCCCAGCCAAAATTTATATACTCTCATTGATCATCAATTTAGAATCGCATTGAGACTCACTAATGAAAGTTCTAAGTTCTTCCCATGTCACAGAGGAAATTACTGTGAACCAATTTGACAATGTTGTAGAAAATCTGACATCTGGATCATATCTAGGTTTTAACGACAATGAGCTACATCCACAAGCCCGAGCTTACAACAAGGAATTACACATTTCTATTCAGATAGGTACTATAAGCCTGTCCAGGGTACTCACCGATACTGGTTATGCCCTCAACGTACTACCAAAATCCAGCTTGATGAAGTTAACACTAGATGGTATTGTGATAAGACCAAGTTCTACGATAGTTAAAGCTTTTTGACGGTTCTCAAAGATAAATATTTGGATAAGTGGACCTTCATATCAAGATCGGCCCATAAATGTTCTATATCACTTCTAGTTCATGGATATAGAACTAGCATAAACATGTTTACTCGAGCGACCCTGGATTCATGCAGTAGGGGAAGTCACTTTGACTTTACATCAGAAACTGAAGTTCTTCATTGAAGGAAAATTGGTCATAATCGATAGTGAAGAGGACGTCTTTGTAAGTCACATAGAATCCCACGAGTATATTAGTGCTGATGAAGACTATATAGCCATACCATTTCAAGTCTTAGAGGTTGCCTCAATGGTAACCCTACCGGTGGAAAAAATTAAGAAACCTGTTGTGACTTCATGGAGAGATTTACAAATAGAGATGGAAAGTGGAGCCTCAAAAGGTTGGGGAAAGCTCCCAAAAATACCTGAGAAAAAGAATCGCTTTAGTTTGGGTTACGAATTATCAAAGGCTACTCTGAAAGGTAAAGAATGGTTTCCTCCAATCCAGGAGACCTTTGTCAATAAAGGAGTAGAGCACGGCGGACAAGTGGCTATGATATCTAACAAGAGCAACATCAAAAAGGCATCTAATTTCATCCATGAATGCGCCCTAAGCGAAGAACTCAAGAATTGCACAGCTGTGGAGATTCCCGAGATCTTTTTCTTTCCAAAGTAATTTTTCTTGTTTTTGAAAGAACCTATGTCAAACCCGAGGCATAGCGGTTGCTTGTAAGGGTCCCCCATTTTGTTTCAGGTAGTATTATCGATTAATAAAAGTTATATTTCAAATTCAATTAAGATTCATGTCTTTCCCTTACATTTATCTCTTATATTTAAAAATGGCAATACTTTTCTTCATATGCCTTTTCCAAATTCACATACTAAAAACTCCACCAAAACATGATAAATGTGTAGATCCATGCCCAAAATCACTGATAATGTTATTGCTGCTATCTGATATAATTTTGATGCACCCATTAACCAAGATGAAGAGGAAGATGACGAAGATATTGAACTTTCTAAAGAATTGGCAAGGGAGATAGAGCAAAAAGCTAACAATATACAATAATACCAGGAATCTATTGAGACCATTAACCTTGGCACAAAGGAAGATCCGAAAGAGATCAAGCTAGGGGAAACATTGGAGAAAAGCATCAAAGAAAGTTGTTACATGAATATGTTGATATGTTTGCCTGCTCTTACAGATATATGCCAAGATTAGATATCGACATTGTGGTGCACAGACTACCCTTGAAGGAAGGTTGCTCTCCAGTTAGGCAAAAGCTCAGAAGAACTCGTCCTGACATGTCCGAAAAAATTCGAGAAGATGTCCTTAAACAATTCGACACAGGATTCTTAGCGGTGGTAAATTATCCACCTTGGATAGCTAACATCGTGCTAGTACCCAAGAAGGATGGTAAAGTATGCATGTGCGAGGATTATCGGGATCTAAACAAAGCGAGTCCCAAAGATGATTTCTCATTACCTCACATAGATGTTTTGGTGGACAATATAGCTCAAGCTTCGGTATTCTCATTCATAGATGGTTTCTCAGGCTATAATCAAATCAAAATGGCACCCGAAGATATGAAAAAGACTACTTTCATGACACCTTGGGAACTTTCTATTACAAGGTAATGCCATTCAGTCTGAATAACACAAGGGACAACTTATCAACGAGCTATGGTCACATTATTCCATGATATGATTCACAAAGAGGTTGAGGTGTACGTAGATGATATGATTGCCAAATCTCATATGGATGAGGATCACATCATACATTTACAAAAGCTATTCGAGCGTCTATGTAGGTTCAAACTAAGGTTGAATCTAAATAAGTGTACATTTGGTGTCAGATCAGGCAAGTTACTAGGTTTCATTGTAAGCCAGTGTGGCATTGAGGTGGATGCCGACAAGGTAAAATCCATAAAAGAAATGCCAGCTCCAAGGACAGAGAAAGAGGTTCATGGTTTCTTAGGACGAGTGAATTAAATTTCAAGGTTCATATCGCACCTAAATGCTACGTGCGATCCTATATTCAAATTACTGTGAAAAGATCAGACGGTTGTATGGAATAATGATTGTCAAATAGCCTTCGAGACAATAAAGCAATATTTACAAGAGCCATTGATCTTAACTCCACTAGTTCCAAGAAGACCGTTCATCATGTATTTGATAGTGCTTGAAGGATAAATGGGGTGTGTATGGGGACAACATGCCGAAACTGGTAGAAAAAATCATGCAATCTACTACCTCAGTAAGAAATTTACTGACTGCGAAACCAGGTACTCACTTCTCGAGAAAACTTATTGTACATTGGCTTGGGATACTAAACGATTGAGGTAATACATGTTAACTTACACCACATGATTAATAGTAAGAATGGATCCTTTAAAAGTATGTGTTCGAAAAACCAGCTCTTACAGGAAGGATTTCCTGATGGTAGATGTTACTATCCGAATACGACATCCAATACGTTACTCAAAAGGACATCAAGGGTAGTGTACTAGCTGGCCATCTATCTCATCAGCCATTACTAGAATATCAACCAATGAATTTCGACTTTCCAAACAAAAATGTCATGGTTATAGGTGACTATGAAATACTAGGGCCCGACGAAAGACCTGAGCCAGGAGCACGTTGGACACTCGTGTTCGATGGAGCTTCAAATGCACTGAGGCACGACATTGGGGCAGTTTTGACTTCTCCACAGAATTATCATAAGCCTTATACTACAAAGTTATGTTTTGAATGTACCAACAACATCGCCTAGTACGAAGCTTGTATCCTGGGTCTAGAAGCTACCATTGATCTAAGAATCAAACATCTCTAAGTATTTGGAGACTCTGTGTTGGTCATATACCAAGTCAACGATGAATAGGACACTAAACATCCCAAATTAATTCAATATTGGTATCATGGTTTAAATCTAGCTACAAAATTCACAGAGATTACCTTCAGCCATATCCCACGATAAGAAAATCAGATGGCGGACACCTTGGCAAACCTATTAGCCATGTTTAAAGTAACCTGGCCAAACCATGAACCACACATTACAATAAGAAATTTCGAAGACCCTGCACATTGCCTTGTTATTGAAGATGGACTGAATAACAAGCCTTGGTTCTACGATATCAAGAGGTACCTTGAAAAACAAGAATATCTAGAAAATGCCTCTATCATTGACAAACAAACTCTACGGAAGCTAGCCTCAAAATTATTTGAGTGGTGATGTGTTAAACAAAAGAAACTACAATATGGTGTTACTCAGGTGCGTGGAGAAGCGGGAAGCTAATACGCTTATGAGGGAAATCCATGAAGGTACTTTTATAACTCATACAATGAGCATGCCATTGCTAGAAAAATCTTGCGAGCAAGATATTATTGGTTGATGATGGAAGCCGTTTGCTACCATTATACTAAGACATGTCACAAATTCCAAATCTACGCCGACAAAATGAATGCACTGCCAACTCCTCTTAATGTCAAGAGCTCTCCTTGGCCATTTTCGATATGGGGAATTGATATGATAGGAATGATCAAACCAAAAGCATATAACAAACACCGGTTTATACTAGTTGCCATTGATTACTACACCAAATGGGTGTAGGAGACATCCTACGCGAATGTTACAAGTCAAGTGGTTACAAGATTCATCAAACAAAATCTCATATGCAGATACGGGGTTCTAAGAAGAATCATTATGGACAACATGTCTAATTTGAACAACAAAATGATGGAGCAGTTATGCGATAATTTCAAGATCGAGAATCATAATTACTCACCATATCGACCAAGGATTAACGGGGCCGTTGAAGGTTCTAATAAAAACATCAAGAAAATCATTCAGAAAATGGTGAAGACATACAAAGATTGGCATGAAGTGCTTCCCTTTTCTCTACATGGCTATCGTACTTCTGTGCGCACATCAACAGGTGTAACTCCTTTTTCTCTGGTATATGGCATGGAGGCAGTACTCCCAGTTGAAATAGAAATTCCATCACTTTGAGTTCTAATGGAAACAGAGCTTGAAGAAGCAGAGTGGGTACAAACACGACTTGATCAGCTCAACCTCATTGAAGAGAAACGTATGACAACTTTGTGCCACAACCAGTTATATCATAAGCAGATGAAGAAAGAATTCGACAAGAAAGTCTACCCTCGAGTGTTCAAAGAAGGGGATTTGGTACTCAAGAAGATTATGCTACCTCGCCTAGATTCACGTATTAAATGGACACCCAACTATGAAGGTCCATATGTGGTAAAAACAACATTCATCAGTGGTGGTCTCATCCTCACAATAATGGATGGGAATGAACTACCACATCCAGAAAATTCAGACGCAGTCAAAAAATACTATGTATAAAAGGCTCGCTAAGTTCGAACCTTAAACAGACGAGTTAGGCAAAAAGGAGCATCCATGTGGATTAAAAACCCTAAAGAGTGATCCAGGCAAAAATTAGGGACATACAAAAAAAAAATTTATCCCGGTGGATTGAAAACCCGAAATGGCGATCCAGGCAAAATTTTGGGATCTTATTTAAAGAAATAAAGAACAAAAAGATTGCGATGTAAGAATTGCGACTAAAAACCACAAAGGAGGAGATGGATCCAAATCATTCAACTCAGAAGCAAAGAAGATTGAAGCTATCAAAAGGATATTGGGGAAACAGCAGTAGAAATTATCATTTTCATTTCCATTTTCAGTTTTAAAACTTTCTATAATTACCTCTTTCAAGGAATTGCATCTTGTACTCTCGCCTATTCAGAGGCTCATTTATCAATAAAACACCAGCTTTTTCAAATCTTTCAATTGCGTTTTTTTCTTTTAAGACTTGTTTGAAAATTACTACGATTATTTCTTGTGAATACTACATTGAAATCATTATTGGGGTTTTTACAAATGAAAACATTTGATAAAACATCAAAAAGAATTTTGGTTAGAAAAACATCGAAAGAAAATCCATACATACATCCACGTCCATGCCTACGTCCAAGTCCACGCCTACTGCCACGTCTATGTCACACCTGCATCCATAACTACGCCCATGTCTACGCCTGCGCCTACGATACAAATGCCAAGATCTTGCTGACACTTATTCATCTTATTCAAATCAATTCAAAGATACCACGACAACACAATGTCGGGGAGTTGGTAACACAAAACCAATGGTTTAAAAGGATAGATTATAAAAAAAAACATTTTTTTCATTACATTTTGGGGCATATACACACATTTGGTACATATGTAAATATTTGGGGCATACACAAACTCGCATACACTCTGGGTTTCATATCAATCTGGGACATTATGCATATACATCATACATGGAATTTTTTGCAAACTTACTTTGGGAGAAACCAATATCTTGGGGAATTTGTTAGATTCAAAAAAACAAACAATTACCTTGGTTGAGAACAGACACAACCGGTAAAAATCTGATCCCATATTTGATCTAGTTATCTAAGATTTGATCATCAAAAACAGCTTTTTATCTATGATATAACTCATTGTGTCAGTCTCCATGCAACGACGTGTTATCAAGCTTTTTCAATAATCTACCCCCTAGGTTGTGGTAGGTGTGCGAATTAGTGGATTCATATTATTTATTCCCTAGGTTTCAATGAATACGTGAATTCATCTTTGTGCCATTTTCCCCTAGGTTATGGTAAACACGCAAGCTTTTCAAATATCTACCCTTTATGTTGCGATAGATGTGATATGATGGGAGAACTGACTTGAAGGTTTTGCGTTTGATTGCAAATGTTGCGGTTAGCAAGAGTCGCCACCGACTTTTCTTTTATCCAAAAGGAAAGGCGAAAAAGCACAGGAAAGAACTTTGAGATTGTTTCTTGAGTTAGGGGGTGGATTATGAAAAGGGAAGGTATTAGCACCCTTTTCATCCATGGTTTTCCATGGGCTCTTAGTTACTTGCTAGATCACTTTCTTTTTGTTTTAAAATTGTGCTTGGTGTGTTTTTTGAAAGTATTTTGTAAAGAGGCCATTGTTTAGGAAATCTTTGTTATGATTCTTGTTTGTAAGAATGTATACAAAGATGTTTGATCTTTTGAAAATGTTTTCAATTTTGCAAGGTGTTTGAAAGTGTAGGTGGTTGTTTTGAAAATAGCAAGGATGTTTATTTGAAATTGAGCAAGTAATTAGGAGCATTCTACCTACTCAAAAGTTTATCATGTTCATTTTCCTTTTCCTTTGACATTGTTGTCTTACCATTGATTTGGTAAGCAACCCTATCTTTGGATGTAAACGGGACGGGCGTGGCTCATCATATAACCATGATTAGCAATGTTGTAAGGTATCTTAACATTCTTTTTTAGGTACCAAGATCATTTGAAAGGCAACTTAGATAGCGTCATCGAGGGACTATGATCTTGTACTTGCTTGTTTTTGCTAAGATACCTTACATGCGTAATATGGCCATTTTGTATAAGGCAACCAAGTGGAATAACCCTAGGGGTGCTTATGTGAAAGTGTATTGTTTTCATGCTTGTTTTTGTCTTGAATTAGGGTTTTATAAGTATTGGTTTTAGTCTTTCCATACAAACCCTAATTACTAACATGTTATATATAAAAGCGATAAATTGTGAAATTTAAAGTTACTACGCTATTACAACATTTGTGGGGAGGGGGTATACAAATTGAATGGGGATTGCAAGAATGTAAACCTAGTTAGTCTATTACAACCATATTAAATGGGTATCTATGTACAAGGAATTTAAATGGACACAATGTACAAAATGAATAAATGTACAAAAATGCAAAATATGGAGTAAATGGATATTTGTTTGGATTTTTTAGGAAAAGGATTTTTGTCTTAACCTAATTAATTAAAAAGAAAATAATTAATTAAACCTAAATTTATTAAGAAAAGATTTTAAATAAAACCCTAAATCTATTAATTGATTAAAAGAAAATAAGTTTGAAGAAAAGCATTTTTAGTATTTTTATGTCTTGAAAATATTTATAGTATTATAAAGTATTTTTGGCCTTTTTAATATTAAAATAATATATTTTAATTGGTGTAAAAGAAAATAAATAAAACCTATTATTTTAATTAAATTTATAAGATGTTTAGTGAAATGAATAAAATATTGATTAAATAAAAATAATTTTATGAGAAAAAATAAATAAACTATGTCAAAATGAAAATCTAATATTTTTATATTTTTTATGATTTTTAACATTAGTAAAAAAATAATTGAGAAAACAAAAGAAATAAAAATAAGAAAATAAAAATAAACTGGGCCAGGGGTGCTAACAGCCTGCAAGGGGGTTAGTAAGAAAAAATAAATAAAAAAACAGTACAAAGCCCATTAAGGCCCAGGCGCTCAGAAAAGTCAGGAATGCAAAATATGTGAAAAATGCAAAAGGGTACCACTGGGGCTCGAACCCAGGTCCCATAGGTTACAGGCGCACGCTTCTACCACTAGGATGGCTATACATCCGTTAACATAAGCAAAACAATAAATATGTAAGGCAAAACGCGCCCTGATGACTTCATTTTCAACCGCCAGCCAAACCAACTGTAACTTGCTCATTTCTCATCAAAAATGAAAACTGTAAACATGAAACTTGTAGAAAACTTTCTCACAGTTTCAGAAATGTAAAGCATTAAAACTATAGATCAAAGATAAGCATGGATTTTAATGGCCCTAATATGAACCCTAAAAATATCAGAAATTTCAGTTTCAAAATTCTCTAAGCTCAAGCAAAATTAATGGAAACTATGGACATGGTTAGCTTCAGGGTAATAATATATACATGTTTTGTTCACAAATAAATTATTGATGATGCCTGTATGAAGAGTTCCAAGTTGAGAAAATTTACCTCAAAACTGGAAATCGTGTTTTGAGTTTGAGCTTGTTTTAAGTGATGGTGATGATCAGGTTAGCTTCCTTGAGGTCCTAGGAAGCTAATGCAATGATTAGCTTGAACAATGGAGGGCTGAAATGGTCTGGAGAAGTCAATGTGCAGACTTGAGTTTTTTGAAAATGGAGGATGGTGTTAATGGTGTTACAGTTCTAAAATAGGGTGTAGGATTGATTCTGCGTGATTTTTATAAACTTTAGAAACCAAAAGGCCAAGAAACGCACGAGTAGATTATGATTTTAAAGTTTTTGGTCAGTTTGTGTAAAAATGGAAGTGTGAAGTGTGATTCTGAGTTTTTGGTTCTTTCAAGGCTTGAGCATTCGTGTATTTGTGTCAAATGGTTTGTGTATGTATAAACAAAAGTGTTTGAGTGCATTGGCAAGTCAGAAGTACAAGTTCTTAACTTTTGGCTAGGTTACTTGATTTTGAAGAAAAGAGAGAAACTAGTTTCAAGGAAGAGTTACAAGCATGGGATGGGTGATTGTAAGTGTTTGGAACATTTCTCATGAGTTATATGACTGGTTTGATCAAAAGAGAACAAGCGCAAGGCTCAAGAATAAGTTTTGTACAAAAAGTCACTTTATCAAAATGGCAATGTGACCTTTCTTCCAAAAATGGATATCAAGCATGTCCATGCATTGAATGCTTGAAGTGAGGCCTCTAACAGCTGTGTAAACCATTAATTATGGAGTGCCTAACAAGTTTTAGGCCTGCAAAGTAGTGTTTATGCAGCATGGTTTGAATTTGAATTTTGTTCTTCACTAAAAAGACTTGTAATTAAAATGATAAAACCATAACTTCATCTCTTCGGTTCTCCCTACTCAAGAATGATCTCAAGGAGTTCTTGGACATTTTGGAAAACTTGCAATGTTCTGTACAACCCATATTTGAATTGCTTTTGAATATTCCCCTTGGAACTATATGAAAAAGTGCCATGAAGTTGGGTCAAAATCCTGACCAAATTAGGGAAAAATTTCACTATTTGTTTTGTTTCATGGCCCTATGTTCTTAAAATTATAACTTGAGATCCAAGCACTTTTGTAAGGATTTGTGTAAAGAAAAGTTGTAGATTTCATGGATATCTACAAATTTCATGTTGGAAGTTTTTCTTGAATCATCTTGCATCATGGTGAAAATTTTGTTAAAAGTTATAAAAAAACATGACTTTTTGATTTCTTGATGAATAAGTTTCATATTTTGACATGTTTTGATGAATTATGATCTTTGGCACTTGAATTTGACCAAAAAGTCAAAGTTTGACTTTTTAGTATACAGTTAACTTTTGATCAGTTGACTGAAAAATTCATCTGTCAATCCAATGGACTTGCAATGTTTTGAACCATGCCACTAGGTCAAAATGATGCAATTGGACTCTGGAGGTCATGCCTTAAACCAATTGACCATTTTCGAGGTCAAAAATCATAAATTGCCCTTTCTCAGTCAAAACCCTAATTTTGACCATTTTGCTCTTTTGGAGATTTGATCAAATTTCTTGAGGAGTTGTGATTCAAACTTGATCAAATGATACATATGTGTTTAAAATGTTCATGTGGATAAAAAATTATGAATTTTGACTTTAAATTGGCCATGGTTGACTTTTTCCCTAATACAACTATTTTTTAGGTCAACTACTCAATTGACTTATCAAAAATGTGATTCAAGGCTTAAAACTTGTCATGAGTAATCTTGGGGGTCCATAATGATCCATGAAAGTTGTATGGGGCATTGGAAGCTAAAAAATCCTTGTGCAAACTAAAACCCTAATTTTGGTCATCAGTGCTTAAGGAGGTGTTTTGAGCTGATCAAACCCTAATGCAGTCTTGAGCTAAAGAGATCTTGTGAGAAAATTCTTGATAAGTGAGAGGGAAAATTTTAGGGAACAACAGTTGCCCCTGTTCAATCTTCTTAAGCCTGAAGAGTTAGACTGGAGAGTTTTCCATTCGTGACTTGAAGGTGGAAGATGATTGGACACTAGAGTGCCTAGAAATTTGCACTCTGATGTGAGGGTTGAGGGAATGGGCTTAAAGATTCCATTTGGAGAGGTGATATAAATGTTTTGGATATGGTCTTGTAGATGCCATCCAAAAATGATTATTGAATTGTAATTTGTAAGCTGAACGAATGAGTATCAGAATGGCGTCCGTGTGTGGAGCGTATCTGAGCTGTATTTGAAAGTTGAATCTGAATGAGTATCAGAATGGCATCCGTGTCTGGAGCGTATCTGAACTGTATCTGAAAGTTGAAAACTGAATGAGTATCAGAATGGCATTTGTGTCTAGAGTGTATTTGAACTGTATCTGAAAGTTGAAAACTGAATGAGTATCAGAATGGAATTTGTGTCTAGAGCGTATCTGAACTGTATCTGAGAGTTGAATGAGCTTCAGGATGGAATCTGTGTCTGGAGAGTATCTGGACTGTACCAAAACTTGAGTCTGAATGAGTATCAGGATGACATCTGTGTCGGGAGCGTATCTGAACTTAATATGGGAGTTGAATCTGAATAATTATCATAATAGCGTCCGTGTCTTGGAGCGTATATGAGCTGTATATGAAAACTTTGAAAAATGTAAATGGTAGCTGTTAACCTTATCCTGAAAAGGGTAAAATGTTATCTAAAATGCAAAGTCATGTTGTATTAAATGCATGGTATAATGCATTTGTGTTATCAATGTTTATGATATATGGATGCAATGTATGCGTATGTGAGCTAATCTGTTGCGCTGTTGTTGGATTGGGGAAAATAAATCCCTGACCACGGTTGAGGATATGTAACTCTTCACGTTGTGAAGTTGAAGTGTTGATGAATTTCCACTTAGAGAAAATGCCGTGTACTGCTTGAAAAATCCTGCTTGGGGAATCCGGAGAAATTTGGTTACTTCTACTGGGGGTTGATAGCTGGGAGCTTTGTTCCACTGGGGATTAAACTGCCTACTGTGGGGGATTTTATGGAAATAGATTAGAGTTATTTCCCTATCCCTTAAAGCCATCGGTGATTGTATTTATATTTGTAAACAAGAATTATGTTCAAATGCATATGTTCAAAAATGAATCATTGGACTTTTTTGTAAACAAAACGCAAAAGTAAAGAAAAAGAGACAGCTTTGCACTTTCAAAGGGGTATCTTTGTATTGACTTTGAGTAAGTATTTTTGTACAATGAGACAAACATTCTAGTAATAGAATGCCGTTGTAAAAAATGAAAATTTTGATACAAAGAAAAGATAACTATGTGCAATAATCCCATGGGGTTCCCATTCGGCTATAGCTTTCATATCTCTGAGCATCTTGTCTATTTGTTGCCTCGTCTGAAGATGATTAAATTGATCAGAACTTCTGAGTTTGTCAGATTGTCCATAAGGTGATCCAACAGATCATAGTCATACGCTTTAAATCCATAACTTTTGCCTGGACCGCCCTTTCGGGTTTTCAGTCCACCGGGATACCTTTTTTTGCCCAAGCCGCCCTTTCGGGTTTTCAGCTTGCCGAGTTTTATCCCTAATTTTTGCCCGAACCTTTTTGGTTTGCTGAGATGCCCTTATTTTTCCTAGGTGTGTCAACCTAGCGGGTCTCTTATGCGTATTATCTTTTAACTATGTCTGCATTCGCAGGGTGCGGCAGGTCGTCGCCATCCATGGTGGTTAGAATCATTGCTCCACCAGAGAATATGTTTTTGATCATAAATGGTCCTTCGTATGTAGGAGTTCATTTTCCCCTAAGATCACCTTGTGGAAGTATGATACGTTTGATCACCAAATCCCCGACTTGATACACTTGGCGTCTGACCTTTTTGTTGAAAGCCTTGATCATCCGTTTTTGATACATCTGACCATGACATACAGCAATAAGTATTTTCTCATCAATCAATTTTAGATAATCAAGTCGAGTCTGGATCCAATCGTCTTCATTCAACCCTGCATCCTTCATAATTCTTAGAGAGGGGATCTGGACCTCAATAGGCAAGACAACCTCCATGTTGTATACCAGAGAATAGGGTGTTGCCCCGGTTGATGTGCGAGTTGTAGTACGATACCCGTGGAGAGCGAATGGTAGCATCTCATGCCAGTCTTTGTACGTGACTGTCATTTTCTGTATTATCTTTTTAATGTTCTTATTCGCGGCTTCAACAACACCATTCATCTTCGGCCGGTAAGGGGAAGAATTGTGATGTTGGATCTTGAATTGTTCTCATAAGGCGGTGATCATAGTATTGTTCAAGTTCGTACCATTGTCTGTAATGATCATCTCCGGGATACCATAATGACAGATGAGATTCTGCTTGATGAACCAGGTGACAACATTCTTGGTAACGGAAGCTAAAGAAGCTGCCTCCACCCACTTGGTAAAATAGTCAATGGCCATTAAAATGAAGCGGTGTCCATTGGATGTTGTTGGCTTGATTTCCCCAATCATATCAATCCCCCACATAGCAAAGGGCCAAGGAGCCGTCAAGACATTCAGAGGAACTGAAGGAACGTGCACCTTATCAGCATATATCTGACACCTATGGCAGGTTCGAGAGTATTGATAGCAATCTGCTTCCATGGTAGACCAGTAATAGCCTGCCCGTAGGATTTTCTTTGCCATCATATGCCCACTAGAATGGGTGCCAAAAGTGCCTTCATGTAATTCATCCATGATCCTTTCAGCTTCGACCCTGTCTATGCGCCGAAGTAACACATAGTCATGGTTGCGTTTGTAAAGAATTTCATTACTACGGAAGAATTTAGCAGAGAATCTCTTTAAGAACTTCTTATCATTTACTGAAGCTCCTTCTGGATATTCCTGAGTTTCGAGATACCTCTTGACTTCGTGAAACCAAGGCTGGTCCATTACTTCTTCAGTATTAATATCGTGACAGTGTGCTGGTTCTTCCCTTTGTTCAATGGTGATCTGGGGAGCCTCGTTATCCCATTTAAGTTTAAACATAGATGACATTGTTTCTAGTGCATCTGCTAGCTGATTTTCTTCTCGTGGGAAGTGCTCGAAGGTAATCTTCTCAAAATGTGGGAGCAATGTCAAAAGATGTTCTTTGTAAGGGATAAGGTTAGGGTGTTTGGTGCCCCATTCCCCTTTGATCTGGATGATAACCAAAGCTGAATCTCCGAATACACTCAAAGATTTGATCCCCAAGTCTATGGTAGCTTTGAGACCAAATGTGCACGCTTCGTATTCCGCCATGTTGTTTGTACAATTGAAGCAGAGTCTTGCCGTAAAAGGTGTATGACATCCTTCACGAGATATGAGTATAACACCTATACCGTTTCCGAGTGCGTTAAATGCCCCATCAAAAACCAGGGTCAATCGGGATCCTTGTTCATCTCCGTCATATGGCTTGAGTTCTTCACAGTCGTTTACCATCATGATGTCTTCATCTGGGAATTCGAACATCATGGACTGGTAGTCTTCTACAGCTTGGTGAGCAAGGTGATCAACTAGTACACTGCCCTTTATTGCTTTGTGGGTAGTATACTGTATGTCATATTCTGTCAGGATCATCTGCCATATCGCTATTTTCCCAGAGAGTGCAGGATTCTCAAAGATGTATTTTATTGGATCCATTTTAGATATCAACAAGGTAGTATGAGTCAGCATATACTATCTTAGTCGGCGAGCATCCCATGCCAGAGCGTAGCAAGTTTTCTCGAGCAGTGAATATCTTGTTTCATAGTCGGTAAACTTTTTTCTAAGGTAATAAATAGCATGCTCTTTTCGGCCAGACTCTTCATTCTGCCCCAGCACACACCCCATATAATTTTCAAAAACAGTCAGATACATGATCAATGGTCTTCCCTTGAATGGTGGCATTAAAACAGGAGGCTCTTGTAAATACTCTTTGATTGTTTCAAAATAAATTTGGCACTCATCATTCCATTTGACTACCTAATCTTTCTTCAGTAGTTTGAAGATTAGTTCAAAAGTAGCTGTCAGGTGAGAAATGAATCTGGAAATATAGTTCAAACATCCCAAGAATCCTTTGACGTCCTTCTCAGTACGAGGAGCAGACATCTCTTTTATGGCTTTCACCTTGGCGGGATCCACTTCAATACCTTTATTGTTGACGACAAAGCCTAGGAGTTTACCAGATATCACCCCAAATGTGCATTTATTTGGGTTCAACCTTAGCTTGTACTTTTTCAGTCTCTCAAAGAGTTTCTGTAAATGATCAAGATGCTCTTCTTCTGTTTGAGATCTAGCTATCATGTCGTCCATATAGACCTCTATTTCGTGGTGTATCATGTTGTGAAATAGAGCTACCATGGCACGCTGATAGGTTGCCCCAGCATTCTTTAGTCCGAACAGCATAACCTTTTAGCAGAATGTCCCCTATTGTGTGACAAAGGTTGTCTTCTCCATGTCCTCAGGCGCCATTTTGATTTGGTTGTAGCCTAAGAAACCGGCCATGAAGGAAAACACTTTGTGCTTCATCGTATTACCAACTAGAATATCAATGTGAGGGAGTGGGAAATCATCCTTAGGGCTTGCCCTATTTAAATATTTGTATTCCACGCACATTCGTACCTTTCTGTCCTTTTTGGGCACGAGAACAACATTGGCAACCCATTGCGGATAGGAGGTGATGGCCAAGAATCCAGCGTTGAATTTCTTCATGACTTCAGCTTTAATCTTCTCTGACATATCTGGTCGTATTCGATGAACCTTTTGTTTTATTGGTGGGAAGTCTTCTTTTGTAGGTAGACGATGTACCACAATATATGCATCAAGTCCTGGCATGTCTTCATACGAACAGGAAAAGACCTCAAGATATTCGTGTAGCAACTAAATCATATGCTCTATGACATTGGGTTCCAGATTAGCGCCCACTTTGACCTCTTTTTTGTCTTCTTCGATACCTAGGTTGATTGTATACACTGGTTCCTCGTGGGGCTTAATGGTTCTCTCTTCTTGTAGTAGTAACCAGGAAAGTTCTCTTGGAACTTCACAATCTTCCTCATCTTTGTCTTCGGCTTGGTAGATTAGATTTTCGGAGTCACAGAAGGCCATAGCATAACCATTATCCATGGGATCCTGAATGGATGTAGACATGCATTGTGAGTGTGAGTGTGTGTAAGAGTATAGCTATCTTTGAAAGAAATGAAAAAAGAAAAACAATGAGCACAAAGTTTGTATTCAAAAACGTCCATGATTTATTGATGTCATATGGAAATGAGATAATAACCCTTACAAATGGATCGTTGTGCCTCGGGTAAGACACAAGGTTTTAAGAGTCTGAATTGTTTTAATATTACAGATCCAACAAAATGTAAAGAAAAATTACTGTGGGATAAAAGTGACCGGGACTAAATCTCTAGTCTCCCAGTTGCTGAGCCCTCCACTGGAAGTTGGGAAAATCCAATCCTCTAGGTTGTAGCTGTCTTCATCATCCTCCACCGTATTGACTTTGCAGTTTCTGATCTTCAAGGGTGGTCCTCCGGCACGAGCGCAGCGTATAACCTTCTGGGCACCTGAAGTGAAACCCAAACCAAACTTGTCAGATTTGTATGGGATGTCTGGGAGTTGTCCCCAAATAGTGCACCCACCTTCTTCTATCACTGCCTTGGCATCCTTCAAAGATGACATCCTTAGTGGAGGCCTTGTAATTTTGTGAACTTGAGACACATCCTTGGTCACTGCCACATCTTGCAGGACTTCTTCAAAGTGTTGGAATGGAGTTTCAATAAATTCACCATCCAATTCCACATATCTGAAGGAATTGAGATGGCTGATCATATACTCTTCTTCTTCATGAACGGTGATGATTTTTCCTTGAATTGGATACTTCAGCATTTGTTGCAGCATAGAAGTAACAGTGCCAAAATTGTGAATCCATGGTCGGCCTAGCAAGCAAGAATATGAAGGGCGAATATCCATTACATAAAAAGTTGAATCAAATGTTTGGGTTACAACCTTTATGGGGATATCCACTTCCCCATGCACCATCCTTTTTGAGCCGTCAAAGGCCCTCACTACTATGTTGCTTGGCTTTAAAGTCAATCCCTCACAGTCAAGCCTATCAAGAGCTTTTTTAGGCAATACATTCAGAGACGAGCCAGTGTCCACCAAGACATGAGCCAGAGTTGTGCCCCTACATTCCACTGAGACATGCAATGCCTCATTAAGCTTCCTCCCTCTTGGCGTTAAATCAGCATCTGAAAAACCTAAACCATTATCTACAGTCAAACTGGCTACGCAGTCTTGGAACTGTTTCTTGGGGTACATGAGCAGTTTTCAGGAATTTTACCAAGGCCTTTGCATGCGCTTTGGAACATAGTAATAAAGCCAACATGGAAATTTTAGATGGAGTTTTCCCCAGTTGCTCGACTACATTGTAGTCACTTATTTTTATGATATTTAGAATTTCCTCCATTTCATTCCGGGAGGTCTCAGGGATAGTGACTGATTGTGTCTTCGTCCGGATAGGCTCAACCAAAATACCTTTATCCCGAGTTTCGGTTGACTCGGTAGTAGGAATGTCAGTAGGAGTGGTAACAAGGGTTGTAACAGCTTTGTCAGCAGGAGTATTATCAAAGATGATTGTAGAACTGGGAACAACCTTTGGAGGAGCAACAAAAACATGAATGATTACAGGTCCAGAAACAACCTTTGGGGGAGCAATTTATGGAGAGAAAATCCTTCTGCTTCAGGTAATCTTGCTAGTTCCTGCGATGTTACTGATAATGGAGTCAACTTTCTCAGAACTTGAATCTTCTGCAGTTGGCTAATCTTGCTTGATACTGTGGTAGTAGACATCCCCTCCATAATTCCATGGTACGTTTTTGTCTAACGAATACGGGATTGGTCCAGGAATTATAATTATCAAAGGAGCTACTTTTAGAACTCATGTAATTCTAACGAGTCTTTTATTGGAGACCCTGGAAGAATAGTCGGAAATGGTGACGATGGAAACATCATTATAAGAAACAGTTGGAATAGAAGTCTTCTCGAATAAAATTTCTTTGTTTTCTATTAGGCACTGAATGCCTGCTTTTAACAAAGGGCAGCTGGTTAGTAAGGACAGACAAAGACGACAGCTTTGATCACAACCTGGGAATACACCGGCAATCAACAAATTATTTTTGATAGTCATGAGTGGGGTCATAAGTTTATCAACTGAAGTAACAAACATATCTTCTTCAACGACGTTGGCATTATGGCCGTGCTTGGGCATAAGGGCAGAAATGACATTAGGCTTTTTTGGCACATCGATTTTAATCTCTTTGGCTTCAAGGAGGTCTTTTACTTTGTCCTTTAGAGCCCAACAATTATTAGTGTCATGGTCGGGACTCTCGGAGTGGTATGCACAACGGGCATTAGGATGATATTAAGGAGAGGTTGTGTTAGGGTTATTTGGAGCTTCTTTCAAAGTCACTAGGTTAGATCTTAACAGATTTGGAAATACTTGAGATAGGATCATGTTAATTCTGGTGAATTGTCTGACTGGTCTTTCCATTCTTGGTTGGTTGTCTCTTTGTTGATCAGGCGCAGGTTTAGGAATCATAACAACCCCCACCATTGGACAACGTTCGGCCCTATCTTGATTTCTCTAAGGATATACATCAAACACTTCTTTATTTTCGATGAATGGCTTCCTTACAGCAGCAGAGGATGCATCTTTTTGAATCTTTCCATTCTTTATCCCGGCTTCTACCCTTTCTCCGGTCAATATCAATTCAGTAAAACTCGCTGATGAACTCCCAATTAAGTGATTAAAGAAGGGACCAGACAAGGTGCCCAATAACATATCTACCAACTCTCTTTCAGATATGGGAGCTTGAACTCTTCCGGCCAAATCCCTGAATATTTGTGCATAGTCCTTGAACCCTTCACTTGAAACCATGGCCATACTCTGGAGTTGAGTACGGGTAGGTGCAAGATCAGCATTGTATTGGTATTGTTTGTAAAAGGTTGCAGCAAGATCTTCCCAGTTATGAACATTTTCCCTTTCTAACTGATAAAACCAATCAAGTTGAGTTCCAGACAGACTGTCTTGGAAGAAATGTACCCGTAAATCTTTATCCGCGGTATGGGGCTGGATCTTCCTCACATAGGACCAGAGATGCATTTTGGGGCATTAAACTCCGCCATATTTGGCAAATACAGGTGCTTTGAATTTTGGAGGGATGAAAATTCCGGATACTAGTCCCAACTTCTCAAATTCCAATTCAGACACTTTTTGGATTTCCATTGCATTCAACCGCTCTTCTAGATGCTTATACTTGTCATCGGATGGAGGGTATTGTTCTTCATAATAGTCTTCTTCTTCCTCTTCTAAATCAGACTGAACAACTGTTTCCTTTCCCTTCCCATCTTGATTGTCTTTCTCACCGGATGTCATCGCGAAGTCTAAGGCCCTTCTTGTCTGCCCTTGGAATCTTCTTCCTATGTTAAGAATTCCGGTTATTTTCTTCATCTTCTTTTTCTTCTCCTCAACCAGCAAGGTCTTCAACTCTTCTTGTCCTTTGGCTAGAGTTAAGAACAACTGTTGAAACTGTGCATTCTGAGCTTGAAGATCCTTCACCATTTGCTCGAGATCCATCTTACTGAAATAAACAGTAGAGAGATGAGGAGACTTGTTGCAAGAAACCTGCTTATGTTATGATGAATGGTAAATGCATATGCAATGATTCCAAGGATTTTAAGATTCAAATTTGTTTTAGAAAAAAAGGAAACACACGTTATATTAATAGATTAAAGCTCGAGTACATCAATGCCTTCTCGGGAGAAATAATAAAAAACTCTAAGATAAAAAGGTAGTACGCATCCTCTTTGGTGCAATATAGGCATTCAGAGTCTGCTCCTCATGAAGTAGTCTAGTGAGTTCCAAAACCTTATTCTCGCTTGCATAGAATTGGGATTCGAAAGTATCTCGCTCCCCCTTGAGTTGTATCCAATCCCTTTGTAGGTCTTCAAGAGAGGTGGGCATGTCAGGATGTAGGATAGTATATGGAACATATCCTTCCATGACAGGCTCAATGATTACCGGGAGAATGCAGGGATAAGGCATCATTAGACTCTGAGCACGAGTTCGTACCCATTTGAGGTAAGGCTCAAGAGGGATGGAATTCTTGTGCCCCAAATTCTTGCTATCTACCTTTTTCAACATCCTCCAAGCTCGGATAAATCTCTGGCAAAGACCTTGATCGTCATTGTCGTAGTAAAATACCAAACCTTGAATCAGCATCTCGTGCGGGCCATCCCTTCGGGCGTAACCAAATTATCTTAAGGCTAACCAGGGGTTGTAGGTGATACCTCCCCTAATTCCAAGTAAAGGGACATTAGGAAATTCTCCACAACGGTCGACAATAGTAACATTCTCTATGGATCGAGAGCACCAATGAATGTTTGAGCGTCATCAACCTTTGTGACCATCTTGAACCTTGCTCGTTCTTTAATATAGATTGGGGAAGATGCGAAATAAACCATCTTGCCAAGAAAGGAGTGCAACACATAAGAACACCTCTTTTCTTCATTGTGCGAGTGTGAAAAGAGTGTAGGATGTCTCCTAGTAAAGTAGGCACTGGGTTACGGGACATGAAGATTTTGACGGTGTTCATATCTATGAGTTGGTCGGGATTTGGAAAAAAAACCATCCCATAGATGAGGAGAGCCACAATTTCCTCAAAGGCTTGTAAGTCCAAAGAATTCCACCATTTTTGGGCTTTCTCGAACAAGAACTTTGCTAGGAAACCTTTGACACCACTCCTTGTTTCCCATTGAGTTGTGACATCAGATGAGTGCAAGTGTAGAGCTTGGGCAATCTCTTATGGCTTTGTGTCTCTTTACATACCGTTGAAAGGTAGTTTACTGAGAATGGGAATTCTCAAGAGTCGGGAGAATTCTTCCAAAGTAGGCATAAGTTGATAGTCGGGAAATGTGAAGCAATGGTGTAAGGGGTCAAACAACTGAAAGAGAACCTTCATCATGTCCTCATTTTTGTTGTAGCTCCTTAAGTTATGGAGGGATCCTTACAAGGTTGACTTTAATAGTTTTCCTTCGAAGAGAATCCATATCCTATAAAACAAGAACAAAGATGAATCCAAAAATCCTTGAAATGGTTAGTGAATGTGTATGATGTTATGATGTTCATGATGGTATGTAAAAGTATGTATATACAAACAAAGCAAACAAGTCCTTAGGTTTAGGCTTGCATGGAGTTTCATAGGTAAGTACCCTCTTGAATTTTAGTTGGCTCAACCTGTCCTAGTAATAGTAATCGGGTTCTAAGGAGCTCAATATCACCGGTTTGTTTCCTTGGTCATTGTTTCAGCACAAGCCTCTTTAATGGTGACCGAAATACCCCAAGAAACCAAACCTCAATGAGTGTAGTATCGAGTATCTACCAACTTCGGACTGCACCAAAGCCGATCATTTCACTACATCCTAAATGGCCAATTTGGTCAAGCAAAGGTTCTAAAAATTCATTAGTGCTCCATGACATCACTCAGGGGCCCCGTATTCTCTTTGATTAACTCAAAGGCTACCAGTACCTACAAATATGTCGCACTAACATAACTATTGCTTAGACCATGTCGGTATACCCCACACAGTTTCCATAATGTATTGCTACTTACCTATAATGTATCCTAAATCCGGGTGGAGGAATCAAACCCAAACAAAGAACCATAATATAAAGCATACAAGTCAAACAATGTAAGCAATTAAATATGATATAACCCTAAGGTAACCCCACTTTTAGAAATCCCCAGAAGATTCGCCAGTTCTGTGATACGGTGGGAGAACTGACTTGAAGGTTTTACGTTTGATCACAAATTTTGCGGTTAGCAAGAGTCGCCACTGACTTTTCTTTTATCCAAAAGGAATGGCGAAAAAGCACAGGAAAGACCTTTGAGATTGTTTCTTGAGTTCGGGGGGTAGATTATGAAAAGGGAAGGTTTTAGCACCCTTTTCATCCATGGTTTTCCATGGGCTCTTAGTTACTTGCTAGATCACTTGCTCTTTGTTTTAAAATTGTGCTTGGTGTGTTTTTTGAAAGTATTTTGTAAAGAGTCCATTGTTTAGGAAATATTTTTAATGATTCTTGTTTGTAAGTATGTATACAAAGATGTTTGATCTTTTGAATATGTTTTCAATTTTGTAAGGTGTTTGAAAGTGTAGGTGGTTGTTTTGAAAATAGCAAGGATGTTTGTTTGAAATTGAGCAAGTAATTAGGAGCATTCTACCTACTCAAAAGTCTTTCTTGTTCATTTTCCTTTTCCTTTGACATTGTTGTCTTACCATTGATTTGGTAAGCAACCCTATCTTTGGATGTAAACGGGACGGGCGTGGTCATCGTATAACCATGATTAGCAATGTTGCAAGGTATCTTAACATTCTTTTTTAGGGACTAAGATCATTTGAAAGGAAACTTAAATAGCGTCATCAAGGGACTATGATCTTGTACTTGCTTGTTTTTGCTAAGATACCTTACATGCGTAATATGGCCATTTTGTATAAGGCAACCAAGTGGAATAACCCTAGGGGTGCTTATGTGAAAGTGTATTGTTTTCATGCTTGTTTTTGTCTTGAATTAGGGTTTTATAAGTATTGGTTTTAGTCTTTCCATACAAACCCTAATTACTAACATGTTATATATAAAAGCGATAAATTGTGAAATTTAAAGTTACTACGCTATTACAACATTTGTGGGGAGGGGTATACAAATTGAATGGGGATTGCAAGAATGTAAACCTAGTTAGTCTATTACAACCATATTGAATGAGTATCTATGTACAAGGAATTTAAATGAACACAATGTACAAAATGAATAAATGTACAAAAATGCAAAATATGGAGTACATGGATATTTGTTTGGATTTTTTAGGAAAAGGATTTTTGTCTTAACCTAATTAATTAAAAAGAAAATAATTAATTAAACCTAAATTTATTAAGAAAAGATTTTAAATAAAACCCTAAATCTATTAATTGATTAAAAGAAAATAAGTTTGAAGAAAAGCATTTTTAGTATTTTTATGTCTTGAAAATATTTATAGTATTATAAAGTATTTTTGGCCTTTTTATATTAAAATAATATATTTTAATTGGTGTAAAAGAAAATAAATAAAACCTATTATTTTAATTAAATTTATAAGATGTTTAGTGAAACAAATAAAATATTGATTAAATAAAAATAATTTTATGAGAAAAAATAAATAAACTATGTCAAAATGAAAATCTAATATTTTTATATTTTTTATGATTTTTAACATTAGTAAAAAAATAATTGAGAAAACAAAAGAAATAAAAAAAAGAAAATAAAAATAAACTAGGTTAGGGGTGCTAACAGCCTGCAAGGGGGGGTTAGTAAGCAAAAATAAAAAAAACAGTACAAAGCCCAATAAGGCCCAGGCGCTCAAAAAAGTCAGGAATGCAAAATATGTGAAAAATGCAAAAGGGTACCACTAGGGCTCGAACCCAGGTCCCATAGGTTACAGGCGCGCGTTTCTACCACTGGGGTGGTTATACATCCGTTAACATAAGCAAAACAATAAATGTGTAAGGCAAAACGCGCCCCTGATGACTTCATCTTCAACCTCTATCCAGACCAACTGTAACTTGCTCATTTCTCATCAAAAATGAAAACTGTAAACATGAAACTTGTAGCAAATTTTCTCAGGGTTTCAGAAATGTAAAGCATTAAAACTATAGATCAAAGATAAGCATAAATTTTAATGGCCCTAATCTGAACCCTAAAAATCTCAGAAAATTCAGTTTCAAAATTCTCTAATCTTAAGCAAAATTAATGGAAACTATGGATATGGTTAGCTTCAGGGCAATAATATCTACATGTTTTGTTCATAAATAAACTATTGATGATGCCTGTATGAAAAGTTTCAAGTTGAGAAAACTTACTTCAAAACTGGAAATCGTGTTTTGAGTTTGAGCTTGTTTCAAGTGATGGTGATGATCAGGTTTGCTTCCTTGAGGTCCTAGGAAGCTAATGCAATGATTAGCTTGAACAATGGAGGGCTGAAATGGTCTGGATAAGTCAATGTGCAGAGCTGAGTTTTTTGAAAATGGAGGATGGTGTTAATGGTGTTACAGTTCTAAACAGGGTGTGAGATTGATTATGTGTGATGTTTAGAAACTTTAGAAACCAAAAGGCCAAGAAACGCACGAGTAGATTATGAGTTTAAAGTTTTTGTTCAGTTTGTGTAAAAATGGAAGTGTGAAGTGTGATTATGAGTTTTTGGTTCATTCAAGGCTTGAGCATTCATGTATTTGTGTCAAATGGTTTGTGTATATATAAACAAAAGTGTTTGAGTGCATTGGCAAGTTAAAAGTACAAGTTCTTAGCTTTTGGCTAGGTTACTTGATTTTGAAGAAAAGAGGGAAACAAGTTTCAAGGAAGAGGTACAAGCATGGGATGGGTGATTGTAAGTGTTTGGAAAATTTCTCATGAGTCATATGACTGGTTTGATCAGAAGAGAACAAGTGCAAGACTCAAGAACAAGTTTTGTACAAAAAGTCACTTTATCAAAATGGCAATGTGACCTTTCTTCAAAAAATGGATATAAAGCATGTTCATGCATTGAATGCTTGAAGTGAGGCCTCTAATAGTTGTGTAAACCATTAGTTATGGAGTTCCTAACAAGTTTGAGGCCTGCAAAGTAGTGTTTATGCAGCATGGTTTGAATTTGAATTTTGTTCATCACTAAAAAGACTTGTAATTAAAGTGATAAAACCCTAACTTCATCTCTTTGATTCTCCCTACTCAAGAATGAACCCAAGGAGTTCTTAGACATTTTGGAAATATTGAAATGTTCTCTACAACCCATCTTTGAATTGATTTTGAATATTCCCCTTGGAACTATATGAAAAAGTGCCATGAAGTTGGGTCAAAATCCTGACCAAATTAGGGCAAAATTTCACTAAGTGTTTTGTTTCATGGCCCTATGTTCTTAAAATTATAACTTTAGATCCAAGCACTTTTGGAAGGAGTTGTGTAAAGAAAAGTTGTATATTTCATGGAGATCTACAACTTTCATGTCTGAAGTTTTTCTTGAATCATCTTGCATCATGGTGAAAATTTTGTTCAAAGTTCTAAAAAAACATGAAATTTCCAACACTTAGAAAATTTTTCTTGATGAATAAGTTTCATATTTTGACATGTTTGAATGAATTATGATCTTTGGCACTTGAATTTGACCAAAAAGTCAATGTTTGACTTTTCAGTATACAATTGACTTTTGATCAGTTGACTGAAAAATTCATCTGTCAATCCAATGGGCTTGCAGTGTTTTGAACCATGCCACTAGGTCAAAATGATGCAATTGGACTCTTAAGATTATTCCTTAAACCAATTGACTATTCTCTAGGTCAAAAATAAAAAATTTCCCTTTCTCAATCAAAACCCTAATTTTGACCATTTTGCCCTTTTGGAGATTTGATCAAATTTCTTGAGGAGTTGTGATCCAAACTTGATAAAATGATACATATGAGTTTAAAATATTGATATGGATCAAAAATTATGAAGCTTGACTATAAATTGGCCATATTTGACTTTTTCCCCAATACAATTGTTTTTTAGGTCAAGTGCTCAATTGACTGATCAAAAATGTGATTCAAGGCTTGAAACTTATCATAAGTAATCTTGGGGGTCCATAATGATCCATTAAAGTTTTATGGGGAATTGGAAGCTCAAAAATCCTTGTGCAAACTCAAACCCTAATTTTGGTCATCAGTGCTTAAGGAGGTGTTTTGAGCTGATCAAACCCTAATCTAGTCTTGAGCTAAGGAGATCTTGTGAGCAAATACTTGATAAGTGAAAGGGTAAATTTTGGGGTACAACAATAGGTATGTGCATTTTCAGGGTTATATTGTTCATCCCCTAGGTTGTTATGAATAAGTAAGCCTGCCCCTGTTGTTTTTTATCCCCTAGGTTGCAATAAATACACAGGTTCCTCCTCATACTGTTTACTCCCTAGGTTGTAGTAAACAGGACGAAGTCTACGATAAAACTCATTGCATTAGTCTCCATGCAGCAGTGTATTATTAAGCTTTTTCAATCATCTACCCCATAGGTTACGGTAAGTGAGAGAATTACCTCTTCAAATATCTATCCCCTAGGTTGCGATAGATATGCGAATCTCAGGGTTATATTATTCATCCTCTAGGTTGTGATGAATAACATAAGCCCACCCTATTGTCTTTTATCCCCTAGGTTACGATAAAAGCACATGTTCATCCTCGTATTGTTTACTCCCTAGCTTGTAGTAAACATAACGAGATCTGCATAATCTATTTTATTAGTCTCCATGCAACAATGTGTTATCAAACTTTGTTTTATTCATCCCCTAGGTTGCAATGAATAGACAAAATCATTAAATCAAAACTTACTATATTAGTCTCCAAGAATTAGTAAGTCAACTTTTTCAAAACTTGTATTTTGGTAAATATGCAAAAGAAACTACAATCTCTTAGATACTGACGAGTTATTTGCGTCGTCGTATCAAAGTTAAAATGAAACTTTTGTTCAAACCCTAGTAAGATGATACATCATCATTTATGCCTACTCTTCATACCCATGGGATCTTTGTGCAAGGTATCCTTATAATCCTTCGGACAAATTTTGGGGTCTTCCAAAATTTAATAAAGTTCTGATTAGAACGTGCGAGACCTGTGTGTTCTTGCACTATTCAAACGAAAGGCAATTAGATAGGGGCAGTTGTTAAACCCCAAAATTTCCCTACTAATTTATAAATCTTGTATCCCTTATTAAATTTCAGAGTTATCATTTGCTTGAGATTTAAATCCATAAAAAGTGGGTTTTTGCCTTATTAAGAAATTAATGTGCTTTTCTAAATCAGAAAAGTCCATGTAAAACTTTAAGCCCAATAAAAGTTTCACTTAAAAGGTGTATCTTAGGTTAGAGGGGGGTTAGCATCCAATTTGCTAAGCCCACTTCACTTTAGGTTAGGGTTTCTTTTTGTATTTACTTTTGGTCTAGTTCAAAATCTTGAAGGGTTATATTATCAAAAATTATTGGGCCTTTCTAAATCAGAAGGGACCATGTTGAATTGAGGGTCCATTCACTCTCTCTTGCAGGGGGTGTTAGTTAAATTATGTTATCCCATTTAGAATTCTATAGAAGGGGGTATGCTATTTACTTAAGGGGTTTAGGGATTAATGAGGACCGGCCCACTGAATTATTGAGGCATGTTTTTAATAAGTTAAAGGGGGTGTATGTTTAAATCAGGAAGGCCCATAAGCAATTCATTTTTGTTAAGGCCCAATAAATTGATGCAATTAGGTTTGTTTCAGTTTTATTGTTTTTGGGTCTACATGACTATGGATAATTATTATATTATATTATTATTAAAATTATTATTGTATTTAATTAAAATTATATTTATTGTATTAATTGGAAAATCCTTTGATTAAAGAAAGGCCAAAACTTGAAACCTTCAATTGCACAACCCAAGCCCAAAGACCGAAACATGTACTGTTCAAATCATTGAAGAAGGAAACACTAGTTTTATGTTATAACATGCATTGTACAAATTAGGAAATACAAACACTTGTTTAGGGCTAAAAAACTACTACTGTTCAGATCAGGATCAAAACAAATCTTTATTCATCAAATTATCAAACTTTACAATAAAATCAAATCAAATCTTTTAAAAAGACTTACAAACATAACAGAATCAGTACAAGGCTTAATACAAAATCAATACAGAATAAAAACTAAATCTAAACTTTATACAAATTCACAATTAAATTACAAACAGAATCCGTGACAAATCCCTAAATTCCAAATATCTGCTATTAATCTAAAAAATAACGTCAATCACAAAAAAGTTTTCCTCATATAACTAAATCAAAACACTATAAAAACCTAAGTGTTCTAAGACAAAAGGAGAGGAAAAATTGAGAGGAATTTTTTTACATAAAAGAGTTTACAGAGATAAAGAAATTTGAAGAAGGCTAAGAAACCCTCGCTCGAATCTTTTCCAATGCACCACTCTGTAAGCCTAGGGTTTCAACATCTGAAACCCTAGACCCTTCAACCGCCGCCGCTAATGCCTCTAGTGCCTCTATTAAACAACCGACGTTGTACCTGTCGAACATGAAAGAAGAGAGATTATAAGGAGTTACACAGAGGAGGCGTAAAAACAATCACGATTGGAGGTAACGACTTAGATTTTATTTGTTTATTTCTTCATTTGATTCGCAGTTTGATTTGTGGGATAGGGTTTTAATTTAGGGATAAAGGTATAATCGCCATCTATTAAGGTTTATGGGACGGAGGCGATTTAGGTTGTTCTACGTTAGGGTTTCAGTGTTGTTGGAAAGAAGAAAGAAGAATAATAGGGAAGAAGAGGAGAGTGAACAAATGACGAGAGTAAAATGTAAAACAAAAATATATTATTCCTAATAATCATGTTCTTTGCACCCCACACGCACCCTCAACAACCACCACATGATCATAATCCGACGTACTTGAAATACATGTCCACGGTAGCACCATACAACTGCATGCATAGAGTCCAAACAAACTCCCAAACCCTTTCGGCCAGGCCCATTTACCACTCACACCTCCCTTCTATTTTGTTTTACTAACACACACACATTCAAACCCCCATCAGCTAATGGGTCAAGTCCAATATCTGGACTTGGGCCCTTACTCCCTGCACACCCCACTCTTACTGCGTAATGCAAACTCACACCCCCCTGCGTTGGGCCTAAATTCAGCATCTAAACTCAGGGCCCTGCTACATATACCCCCTATTTTACTTACCCAACTTAATTTACACCCCCCTGTGTTTTTAATTTAATTTCTTTTATTATTTTTATTATAATTATTTTTATATATTTTAATATATTTATAAATTATAATATTATATTTATTATCATAAATCAAATATTATTTTTTCGAAACTCATCCAAATACTTATTTTATTTCATTAAAATTGTTTTAATCATACATTAGTAAGATATTTTAATAATTAATACATTAAAAAATATTTAACCAACACCAAATCATTTTCAAAATAAAATTAACTCAACAATTAATTTTCAAAAAGAATTACGAGAATATTTTAATCGACTGCGTACTTCGTCTAACAACTCCACTATTTACACACCCAGACTAAGTACTAGTGGAATTCAAATATCTTCACAATCCATAAAAAAACACCAACCAACCGCGAACTACGAATTGAGACTTTGATTCCTCATAAGAGGATACGTAGGCATACAACTAAAACAGTGGCGAGTTCCCCTAATAAAAATTAAAACCCTATTTCCTAAAAGTTGCAATCCTAAACCCTGATATCCTTTTGAACAAGGTAGATGGGGGGTGCCTAACACCTTCCCTTCGTCTAAGAACGAGTCTAACAAACTTAGAATCTTTGTAAAAATTAGGGTTAACTTTTATATTCCCTTCCTTAAGATAAAAATTAAGGGTGGCGACTCTCATTTTCAAAACGGTTACAACACCGAGTAGTGCTTGGAGTGAGTGTTGCTTGATCGAGTCTTAGGAGTTTCTCTGATACGTAACACGGGATTTGGATATTTCCTATATTTTTGTGTTGTTTTTAATTGTTAAGTATCTTAATTCATAATTATGTTAAAGCACACATTTTGTGGAGTTTTTATTATTGTTGAAGCCTTAGCTCTATGGAAGTGAATTAATTCGATTTGTCACGTTGCTTTGTTGATTATTATGAATAAATGGAGTAATAAAGTGACTTGAAACTTTATGAATTTTAGAAATATGTGACACCCCATTTATGGACTTTTTTATATTTTGTATATCTCATTATAATTATCTTTATGGGAAAGTGGATTATTACAATTTGTATTAGAGCAGGTCGGTTCGTCCGGCCAGGTTGCTGAGTCAATAATATAGTGTGACAGTTGAATACCGTCAATGTGTTTCCTCTAACCATTGTTTGATGTTATAATGTGAAACAAAGTAATGGCTGGAAGAAACGGTACTGCACTTGCTGCTGCTTTGCAGGCTTTGGCTCAGGCTGTGCAACACCAGCCTAATGTTGGCGGGAATGAAGGATCTCATGTTTTAGAGACGTTCTAGAGGAACCATCCCCCTTATGTTCAAGGGTAGGCATGATCCTGACGGAACTCAAACTTGGCTCAAGGAGATCGAGAGGATCTTTAAAGTTATGGACTGTTTTGAGGCACATAAGGAGATATTCGGTACTCACATGCGGGCAGGAGAAGCTGATGACTGGCGGGTTAGTACTCGTAAGAGGATAGATGGTGAAGGTGAAAATATTACGTGGGTCGTATTCAACAGATAATTTCTGAGGAAGTAATTTCTGGAAGATGTTCGTGGAAAGAAGGAAATTGAATTTCTGGAATTGAAACAGGGAGATTTGTCGATAACTAAATATGCTGCTAAGTTTATGGAGCTGGCACAGTTCTACCCTCATTACATTGTGGCGAGTGCTGAATTTTCAAAGTGCATTAAGTTTTAAAATAGGTTGCGCTCAGAAATCAAGAAGGCAATTGGGTATCAGCAGATCCGTAAATTTTTGGATTTGGTGAATAACGACAGGATTTATGAAAAGGATAGCAAGGCTCACTACAAAATCATAAATGAAAAGAGATGCAAGTAACAATAGAATCGTAGGAAGCCTTACAATACTCCAACTGACTAAGGCAAACAAAGGGTTGCTAATGGTAGGATGACCAGTGGGGAAGATGCTCCTGCTGACATCGTGTGTTTTAGATGTGGGAAACTAGGTCATCGAAGTAATGCATGTACATGAGAGGTGAAGAGGTGTTTTCGTTGTGGTAGAGTTGGACATGAGATAGTTGATTGTAGATATAAAGCGGTAATTTGTTTCAACTATAGCGAAGAAGGACATATCAGTACTCAGTGTCAGAAACCGAATAAAGCTCAACCTGGTGGGATAGTTTTTGCTTTAGCCGGAACTCAGACATCTTGTGGAGACTGTTTGATCAAAGGTATATGTTTCATTAATAGTAATCCTTTAATTACTATTATTGATACTAGTGCTACCCATTTTTTTATTTCTACTGACTGTGTGAAAAAGTTGGGTCTTATTTTGTCTTCTATGAATGGAGAGATGGTTTTCGATACTACAAATAAGGGATCAATGACTACTTCTCTTATATGTTCGATGTGCCCTTTGTCGATCTTCGACAAAAAATTTGTTGTGGATTAAGTTTGTCTACTGTTGAGTGGTATGGACGTGATTCTAGGCATGAACTGGTTGGAGTACAATTATGTTCATATTAAATTTTACAACAAATCTATGCAGTTTTCTAATCTTGATGTGGAAGGGGGAACTGAACTCTTATATGCTAAATAGTTGAACAAATTGATGCAAGATGAAGCTCAATGTTCTCCTTGATGGCGTCCTTATCAATTGAAAATCAGGCTGCAGTTGATGAGTTGCAGGTTATGTGTGATTTTCCTAAAGTTTTCCCTGATGATATTCCAGATGTGCCGCCAGAAAGAGAAGTAGACTTTTTTATTGATCTTGTTACTGGTACCAAACCCGTGCCTATGGCGCCCTACAGGATGTCAGTGTCTGAATTGGAAGAGTTGAAGAAACAATTAGAAGACTTGCTTGAAAAGAAATTTGTGAGACCAAGTGTATTGCCTTGGGGAGCTTCAGTGTTGCTAGTGGAAAAAAAAAGATGATAGTATAAGACTCTATGTAGATTATTGATAATTGAATAAAGTAAAAATTAAAAACAAGTATCCATTTTTGAGAATAAATGACTTTATGGATCAACTGGTAGGCGTGAGTGTATTTAGCAAGATTGATTTGAGATTGGGATATCACCAGATTCGAGTCAAAGAAGGCGATATTCAAAATTCAGCTTTTAGAACTCGATATGGACATTATGAGTATTCAGTGATGCCATTTGGTGTTATCAATGCACTAGTAGTGTTTATGGAGTATATGAATCGTATGTTTCACACATACTTGGATCAGTTCATAGTCGTATTCATTGACGATATCTTGATATATTCCAAATCAGAGTAAGAGCATACTGAGAATTTGCGATTTGTATTACAAGTGTTTAAAGAGAAGAAGCTATATGCGAAGTTGTCAAAGAGTGAATTCTGGTTTGAGATGGTTAGCTTTCTTGGTCATGTTATTTCAGGTGGTGGTATTGTTGTAGATCCATCCAAGATAGATGTAGTGTTGCAATGGGAGACTCCAAAGTTAATTATAGAAATTGGAAGCTTTTTGAGCTTGGATGGTTACTATAGGAGATTCATTGAGGGCTTTACTAATTTAGCACTTTCATTGATCAGCTGACTTGTAAAGGCAAAGCATTTATGTGGGACATTTAGTGTGAGGAAATTTTCAGCGAACTAAAGAAGAAATTGACGACGACTTCAATTTTGACATTACCTAATCCTGAAGAATAATTCGTTGTATATTGTGATGCTTCTAAATTGGGTTTAGGTGGTGTGCTTATGCAGAATGATAAAGTGTTAGGTTATGCGTCAAGGCAATTGAGGATTCATGAAAGGAATTATCCCACTCCTGATCTAGAATTAGCTGCAGTGGTGTTTGTACTAAAGATTTGGAGGCATTATCTTTACTGATCCAGATTTGAAGTATTTAGTGATTACAAGAGCTTGAAATACTTGTTCGATAAAAAGGAATTTAATATGAGACAACGAAGATGGCTAGAATTATTGAAGGACTACGATTTTGGCTTAAATTACCATTCAGGTAAAGCTAATGTTGTGGCAGATGCTTTAAGTCAGAAATCGTTACATATGTATACCATGATGGTTAAAGAACTAGAGTTGATCGATCAGTTCAGAGACTTGAGTTTAGTTTGTAAAGTGACACCACATAGTATTATGTTGGGAATGTTAAATATTAACAACGACTTCATGAATAATATTAAAGAAGCTCAGAAAATGTATGTCAAACTGGTAGATTTGATGGTTGGAGGTAATTAGTCTGAAGATAGTGACTTCAAAGTAGACGCACAAGGTGTATTAAGATTTCGGGATAGAATTTGTATTCTTGATGACTCTGAGATGAAAAAGATGATCCTAGGTGCGACTAAGATGTACCGATACTTGAAGAAGTTGTTTTGGTGGCCCGGATTGAAATGATATGTGGCACCGTTCTTGTATGCATGTTTCACTTTTAAGAAGTCAAAAGTCGAACATCAGAAACCTACGGGGTTGTTGAAACCGTTAGATGTTCCGAAGTGGAAATGAGATAGTATATTCATGGACTTTTTGACAAGGTTTCCCAGAACTCCAAGAGGGCATTATGTGATTTGGGTGATTGTTGATAAGCTAACGAAGTCAACTCATTTTATTCCGATCGATATCAGTTTTTCGGTACCACAGTTAGTAAATATTTATATTTGTGTGATTGTGAAGCTTCATGGTGTTCTATCTAGCATTGCATCTGATAGAGATCCAAGTTTCACTTTTGGATTTTGGAATATCTTACATTATGCGTTAGGCTCTAAGATGAGATTGAGTTTAGCATATCATCCACAGACAGATGGACAATTAGAGAGAACTATTCAGTCGTTAGAAGATTTGCTGAGAGCTTGCGTACTTGAGCAAGGAGGAACTTGGGATAGTTATCTTACACTGATAGAGTTTACTTATAACAATATCTACCATTACATCATTGGAATGGAACCATTCGAGGCATTGTATGGTCGGAGGTGCAGAACTCAGTTGTGTTGGTATGAATCTGGATAAAGCATAGTATTCAGACCGGAAATTGTCCAACAGACTACAGAGAAAGTGAAGTTAATTCGGGAAAAGATGAAGACTTCACAAAGTAGGCAATAGATTTACCATGACAAGTAAAGGAAGGAACTTGAATTTCAAGAAGGAGATCATGTATTTTTGAGAGTCACACTGATGATCGGTGTTGGACGAGCATTGAAATTGAAGAAACTTACTACTCGGTTTATTGGTTCGTATCAGATTTTGGACAAAGTGGGAACTGTTGCCTATAGGGTGGCCTTACCACCTAAGTTTTTGAAATTTCATGATGTGTTCCATGTGTCACAACTTTGTAAGTATATTTCATATTCATCTCATGTGATACCGTAGATGATGTACAAGTGCGGGATAACCTTATGGTCAAGACTTTACCAATGAGAATCAAATACAGTGAAGTGAAAACATTAAGGGGCAAAGAAATTCCTCTCGTAAAAGTAGTTTGGGGAGAAGCACCTAGAGATAGTATGATGTGGGAGTTAGAGGGAGAGATGTAGGATTTTTATCCAGAATTGTTCACATAAGGTGATTTTCGAGGACGAAAATATTCTAAGCGGGGGAGAGTTGTAACACCCTATTTAAATATTTAGTCAATGTTTGTTGATTTTGAGTTATTTTGGCATAATTAAGGATAGGAAGGAATGGCTAAGGGTAAGTGAGAACTTAGTTTTAATTGGATAATTAGAATAAAACTTAGTCTAGGGTGTAATAATAATAATATTGGTGAATGATGGAATATACTATCATTACTAATGAAAATATTATTAGATATATGGTATAGTTACCAATAATAATATTATTATTATTAGTAATATTATAGTTATTATTATTATTATTCCATTATTATTATCTGTTAATTAGAATAAAACAATTATTAGAAGAATTGTAGGAACATTATGGGAGAAAAACTACTGTCATGTAGAAATAGAGAATGGAAGAGAAGGAAAAACTAGGGCAAGGGAGAATTCCATCATCTTTGAAGGATCAAAGCTCCAAACTTAGGTAACGGTGGAGAATAGGTTCTCTAAAGGGTGATTATAACATGAGAGGGTAGTGAGGGTTTGTTTTCCTCTTTAGTTTTTGTGTATAATTGATGTATGATTATTCTTTTGTTTGATTAATGTTATTTCTAAGTGATTTTATATGGAATTATGAATTGAATGATGCCAACATTGTGATTGTTGCTGATAATTGTTGTTGTTGTGATGATGTTCTATGAAAATCCCAATCTAGAAAATATAGGTTTAGGAAGATGATGAACAATGAGGATTTGGATGTAGAAAACTGTTATAGGATGATAGTTCAATGAAATTAGATAACACCTATAGGTTGTTATGTGTAAAAACATTGTTTTAGACCCAAATTAGGAGGTTGAAAGTGCTCTAAATGAGTGGAAATAATATTGATGCGAAAGAAGAATTTGGAATGTAGCAGAATGGCCATACGCATATGGTGGACGTTCCCAGGGGCCATACGTGTATGGTATGCGCCCTGTCCCCAAGTCAGCACAGCCTTCTGCCAGAACGGGTATGGTACAAGTAAGAAAGGAAGGCCATACGCGTATGGACTAACCAGTACGCGTATGGAAATGTTGGAGGGGTTTTTTGGGGGAAAACGCCTCTGGTGGTACGCGTATGATACGCGTATGAGATGGACGGGGAAGAAGCCATACACGTATGGTACGCCTATGAGTATGCTAAAATGCAGAAATCTCAATTTTGATGATTTCTTTCCCGTTTTTGCGTGTAGTGTAATTTCCCTTGATCTATAATGAATAGTATGATTTAGGTAGACATAGGAAGGCTAGTGATAATGGATATTGGATTATAACGTGGAACCTTGTGTGGATTCGTATATGGCATGATGATAATGATGTTGGTGTCCTTATTGGCAAATGTAGTGGGCTTATGCCTTGCAGTTGCATAGTTGTGGTGTTGCATGTTGATGATGCATGCATTAATTGGTGAGGGCTTTGCCCTGTTATTGGCCTATAATGATGTTATGTTGAAGGCTTATGACCTGTTTCTATCCTAGTTAGCATTATGTAGAGGGCTCATGCCCTGTTGGTACCACATGCATTTATTTGATGTCGATCTCATTGCATTGCATTATTGTTGAATTTATGTTGTGTTATGTGAATGACAAATGTGTTGTGAAGTATTGTGTACAATATGAATTGTTTGAATTACTACTCCTTAGCATGTGATAATGACCATCTATTTATTGAATGTAATTCTCACCCCTTTTTTGTTGTTGTGTTTGTGCTCCTCGGGGAGTATACATAACCAGGTATCCGAGTAGTGCTTTGAGTGAGTGTTGCTTGATCGAATCTTAGGACTCGCTCTAATACGTAACACCGGGATTTGGGGATTTGCTATGTTTTTGTGTTGTTTTTAATTGTTATGTATCTTAATTTATAATTATGTTGAACCATGCATTTTGTGGAGTTTTTATTATTGTTGAAGCCTTAACGCCATGAAAGTGAATTAATTCGATTTGTTCCATTGCTTAGTTGATTATTATGAATAAATGAATTAATAAAGCAAATTGAAATTTTATGAATTTTTGAAATATGTGACATCCCATTTGTGGACTCTAATATAGTTTGTATATATTATTATAATTATTCTTATGGGAAAGTGGGTTGTTACATTTTTAAGATCACATTCTTCATCATGGACATTCAACCCGCCTATTGTTGCCTTCTTGGAAGAAACATATTGCTCAATGGAAAATTGGTTATCGTGTGCAGAGAAGAAGACTATGTAGTCAATCACTTGAGCTCTTTCTGATAAATTGAGATCAAAGGGGAAGTGCATGAAACTCCATTCCAGGCCTTTGAGGTAGTCCAGGTTGTCAAAATTTCACGTCTTAAGGTGGTGAGGCCATAAGCCTATATGGCGTCCTTGAAACAGGCACACGCAGTTGTGGAGTCAGGACACCCCAAAGGTTTGGGACAGGTACTTGATTTACCCATCAAACGTGATAAGTTTGGCCTAGGGTACAAGACAAGACAAATTGTTCAGACAGTGACTCCAAAAGTTCAAGGGGCACCTAGTCCCATTAAACTCATTAGTGCTGGTACAGTTCAGGAAGAAGAAGCTAATGCTATCGAAAATGAAGTCGACCGTGATTATGATATAGACAATTGGATCCATCCCCCAGTCCGAGAGTAGAGGATTATCAATTGGTATTCTAAAGACGTCATCTCAGTCACTCGTCATCAAGAGTAATCTTATTTTTGCTTTCATCATGAATATTTCAAATAATTTGTTCCTTGTCTTTCTTTTTTACTTTTACGTTTTAAATAAAATGGAAATGCAATTTATTTTTCTTCTTTTACTTACATTCTGAAATAAAACATAAATCATCAAAACATGCAGATCCACTTCTACAATTATCATGGATACCATCATTAACGATTCTGATATGGCTCTCTATAAATTCGAGAATCCAATTTATTAAGCCAAAGAGGAAGGCGAGGAATATTGTGAAGTTCCTGAAGAGTTAGCCAAACTGCACAGGTAGGAAGAAAGGGTCATCAAACCACACCAGGAATCTCTGGAAGTGGTCAATATGGGCACTGAGACGGTCAAGAAAGAGGTCAAGATTGGGGCCACTTTTGAGGAAGGTGTGAAGAAAAGGTTAATTGCAATGCTCTAAGAGTATGTGGATGTTTTTGCTTGGTTTTATGAAGATATGTCGGGGTTGGATATGGACATCGTGGTGCACAAGCTACCTATGAGGGAAGGTTATCCTCCAGATAAACAGAAACTTCAAAGAATGCATCCTGATATGTCTAAGAAGATTAAGGAGGAAGTTCAAAAACAACTTGATGCGGGTTTTTTGAATGTGATTATTTATCCTTTGTGGATTGCTAATATTGTGCATGTGCCTAAGAAGGACGACAAGGTACACATGTGTGTTGATTACAGGGACTTGAACATAGCAAGCCCTAAAGACGACTTCTTGTTACCCCCACATTGATGTTTTTGTGGATAACACATTATATTCCAAGGTATTTTCTTTCATGGATGGTTTCTCCAGTTACAATCACATAAAGATGGCGCCAGAGGACATGGAGAAAACTACTTTCATCACCTCGTGGGGAACCTTCTGTTATAAAGTAATGCCCCTCGGTTTGAAGAACGTAGGGGCAACCTATCAGCGGGCGATGGTCACTCTCTTTCATGACATGATACATAAAAAGATTGAAGTATATTTTGATGACATGATCGCCAAATCACAAATAGAAGAAGAACATACGGTTCACTTGTAGAAAATGTTTGAAAAAGATCGAGGAAATTCATACTGAGGCTGAATCCGAAGAAGTGCACCTTTAGGGTGAAGTTAGGAAAGATGTTGGGATTTATTGTCAGTGAAAGAGCTATCGAGGTTGATCTTGTGAAAGTAAAATAAATTCAAGAGATGCCTAAATCGAGAACAGAAAAAGAGGTTTTTGGTTTCTTGGGGAGGTTGAACTACATTGCTAGAATCATCTCTCACCTTACAACCACATGTGAACCAATATTTAAGCTGTTAAGAAAAGATCAGTTGGTCAGATGGAATGATAATTTCCAAAAGGTGTTTGATAGAATCAAAGAGTATCTACAGGAACCTCTGACCCTTATGCCTACAATGGAGGGTAACCCTCTAATTATGTATCTCACAGTACTTGAGAACTCCATGGGTTGTGTAGTCGGTCAGCGTGACGAGACATGTAAAAAATAGTACGCCATCTACTACCTGAGCAAGAAATTTACAGACTGCGAGTCAAGGTACTCATTGCTTGAAAATACATGTTGTGCACTCGTATGGGCTGTTAAACGCCTATGGAAATATATGTTGACTCACACTACTCTCACAGGAAGAGTAGCCTGTTGGAAAATGATTTTAACAGAATATGATATCCAGTATACTACCTAGAAATCCATTAAGGGTAGTGTATTGGCAGATTATCTTGCTCACCAGTCTGTGGATGATGAGTATGAATCAATGAAATTTGAATTTCCCGACGAGGACATTATGTACATTCGGGACTGCAATTTCCCCGGCCTAGAAGAAGCACCTGAACCAGGATCACAATTGACACTCGTGTTTGATGGTGCTTCTAATGCTATTGGCCATGGTGTGGGGATATTATCACAACTCCTACATGTTTTCATCTTTCTTTCACAACCAGAATCTACTTTGATTGTACCAACAATATGGTTGAGTATGAAGCCTGCATCTATGGGATTGAAGTAGAAATTGATTTAAGAATCAAGATCCTTGAAGTATACAAAGATTCAACTCTGGTTATCAGTCAGATCAATGGAGATTGGGAGACACGTCACCCAAATTTGATTCCTTACAGGGAGCATGTCCTGAAGTTTATCCCTTATGTTGACGAGATCACGTTTAATCATATACCAAGGGAAGAAAATCATTTAGCGGATGCTTTGGCTACTCTGTCATCCATGCTTAAAGTTAAATGGGAAAATGAAGCCCCTTCTATCACAATCATGAGGTTGGATGAGCCAACATTCTGTTATGTTATAGAAGAGGAAACATATGAGAAGCCATGGTTCAATGACATCAAGAATTATCTAGAAACGCAAGAGTATTATGAAGATGCGTCTATTACAGACAAGAAGACTCTGCAGAAATATGCAGCCAAGTTCTTTATAAATAGTGGCATGTTGTATAAAAGAAACTATGAATCTGTAATGTTCAGATGCATGGATAGACACGAAGTAGAAAAAAATCATAGAAGAGGTGCATGGAGGCTCCTTTGAGACTCATTCCAGTGGACACACTATGGAAAATAAAATCTTGAGGGAAGGTTATTACTGGTCCACCATAGAGGTTGATTGTTACAATCATGCCAGAATTTTCTACAAGTACCAGATATATGCTAATAAGTTGCACGAGCCGCCCATGCCATTGAACATCTTGACTTCTCCTTGGTCATTTGCTATATGGCGTATTGATATTATTGGCCAAACTAAACCGATTGCTTCCAATGGACACCATCTCATTCTGGTTGCTATAGACTACTTACCAAATGGGTTGAAGTTGCATCTTATGCGAACGTCACCAAAAAAGTGGTTACTCATTTCATAAAGAAGGAAATCATCTATCGTTATGGGGTTCCTGAAAATATCATTAATGATAATGGATCTGGTATCAATAACAAGATGATGAATGAGCTATGTGAGATCTTCCATATTAAATAACACAACTCTTCTCCATATCTTCTGAAGATGAATGGTGTTGTCGAGGCAGCTAATAAGAACATCAAGAAGATTGTTCAGAAAATGGTGGTGACCTATAGGGATTGGCATCAGATGTTTCCCTTTGCATTACATGGCTATCATACTTTGGTTCACACTTCAATTGGAGAAACCTCATTCTATCTTGTATATGGTATGGAAGTAGTCTTGCCTGTGGAAGTTAAGATTCCCTTGCTAAGGATCATGATAGATGTAAAGCTTGATGAAGCTGAATGAGTTTAGAATAGACTTGATCAGTTAAACCTCATTGACGAGAAAAGATTGGCATCCATCTTTCACGGACAGTTATACCATATAAGGATGAATAGGGCCTTCGACATGAAGGTGTGTTCTCAGAATTTTTAAGCTGGTGACCTAGCATTGAAGAGGATCTTGCCTCCCAATAATACGGATGCCATGGGAAAGTGGGCTCCGAACAAGGTATATACATGGTAAATAAGGTCTTCTTAGGAGGTGCCATGATGCTTACAAATAAGGATAGAGAAAATTTTCCATACCCAGTGAACATGAACACAGTTAAAAAATACTAAGCATAAAATAGACCCGCTAAGTCGACGACTTAGGAAAAAATGGGTATCTTGACGAACCACAAAAAGGATAAGGTTCAGGCAAAAATTAGTGATAAAAAGAATTAATCAAAATAATTTAGTACACTCGCTAAGTTGAAAACCCGAAAAGGGCGACTTAGGCTAAAAAAAGGGTATCCTGGTGGTTCGAAAACCCGAAAGGGTGATAAAAGTTAGGGATTTAAAAGCGAATAACTATGGTCTGCGTTAGATCCATAACTGAATTATGATAGAAGTTGGTAACCCTAAAGGGTAGGAATTAGTCCAATTGTCTTCTCCAAAAAGCAAAGTATTGAGATACTTCGAAGACATGAGAGTTATAGCAGAAGCGTGACTCGATGGGAATCCGTGATCGCATTGCCATTTTTGTATTTTCTTATGTGTTATATACGGAATTACCTCTTTTTAGGAATTGTCTCCTGATGTAAATGCCTATTTACAGGCCAATCAATCAATAAAACTTTCATTTTTGATTAAAGCTTATCTTTGTTTTTATTTTTACTGTTTTGTTTACAAAAAGTTCCAAAAAAATTTGTGAACATTTACATATAAAAAACATTGAGTTCTATATAAAACATGATGTAAACAATTAAAAATTGCTTGATACGTCAAATGCCCAGGATGATGGCTAAAGTTGACACATTGTACCTGGGACATGTTGATATGTTTGTCTTATAGGGATCATCATCCATTCGTGAAGGTTTCGTACCAGTCCAAAAGCAGAAACTCTCGAGGTCATTACCATAAAAGTACTTTTTCCAAGTGAAATATATACGGGTCTACTTTTCTCCAATGGAGTATGCACTTCGACTTTCTTCCTGATATTGTTTTCAAGAAGTTGCTCCCCAGTAAAGTTGTGTTTGGTTGAAGGCCTTTCGAGGTTTTCTTCCCTAGTATAACTCGCACTTGTGAGAGTTCTCTTAATAATTCTCTTATTCTAACGGTGATGGAAGATGTTGTATCATCCCCAGTGTAAATTAAGCTTAAAAGAGTTCTTGTTTAAGAAGTTCTCTCCCTCCAAGTGAAGATTCGTTCCTCAACGAAGTTCTTCATTGAGTTTCTCTTGTTCAAGAAGTCTCATTATCTCTTGTAGATGTTGTTTTCACCAGAGCTCTACACGAGGAAATATTTATTCCCCAATGAAGTATTTCTTATCCCTAGAGAGGAGGTAAAAGATCTATCCCCTTGAGTTTAAGAGTGGGTTGAAGCCAGAGTTAGCTCTCTTCAGTGGACTGTAATTTATTTTTGTAACGTCCTTTCTAGAGTTCACTTTTTGGTGTCATCTCTCCTCGGAGTTGGCATGTTCGATTTGCAATCTTGCACCACAGTTTATAGCCAGTGGTTATTAACAATCCACATTGTTATTCTTCATAGAAGACCAGATTTGCAAGGATTTCTTTTCAGCACTTCCTTGGTTCTCCTACATTTTCTTATGGTGTCTGTTGTTCCCTAGTGGAACATCCAACATGCATCATTACATTGCATCTTATTAAGTGCATAGTGTTTCCGTTATTATGGAACAATACGCCATGGAAAAATTGAAACATGCATTGAAGCATAAGTCATTTTTGACATTCACCTGATATAACCTCGTCGTTACATCCTTTGAAGGTGATCCCCACTTTTTTCATTTGGTATCTAACCTTGATATCTCTTACCCTCAAGTAACTTTTGAAAACCAATAAATATTGGAAATCCTTTCTATGATCTTATGATTACTCATATCTTCGATAACAGCCCTTTCGATCGGTCTCTTTTCATTGTTAAGTTTGCTTTCACCCGATGTTCTTTTCTTAGGAATCTATCTTCAGCTAGTTTTCCCTGTGTACCCATCTTCGGCCGCATAAATTTCCAATATTGGTTGATAAGAGCCCTCTTAGGTCAGTCTCTTTTCATTGTTAAGTTTGCTTTCTCCCAACATTCTTTTCTTAGGAATCTATCTTCGGCTATTTTTCCTTGTGTACCCGTCTTCGGACGTGTACATTTCCAATATTGGTTTATAAGAGCCATCTTTGGTCGGTATCTTTTCATTGTTAAGTTCACCTTTGCCCGTTGTTATTTTCTTAGGAATCTATATGCGGCTAATTTTCCTTGTGTACCCATCTTCGGTCGTGTACATTTCCAATATTGGTTGATAAGAGCTCTCTTTGGTCTATCTCTTTTCATTGTTAAGTTCACCTTTACCCCGTGTTCTTTTCTTAGGAATCTATCTTCTTCTAGTTTTCCTTGTGTACCCGTATTCGGCCACGTACATTTCCAATATTGGATGATAAGAGCCCTTTTCGGTCGGTCTCTTTTCATTTTCAAATTCGCCTTCGCCCGACGTTCTTTTCTTAGGAATCTATCTTCCACTAGTTTTCCTTGTGTACCCATATTAGGCCGCATACATTTATGATATTGGTTGATAAGAGCCCTCTTCGGTCGCTTTCTTTTCATAGTTATGTTCGCCTTCGCTCGAAGTTCTTTTCTTAGGAATCTATCTTCGGATAATTTCCCTTGTGTACCCATCTCTGGCCACGTGCATTTCTGATATTGGTTAATAAGAGCCCTCTTCGGTCGGTCTCTTTTCATTGTTAAGTTCGCCTTCTCCCGATGTTCTTTTCATAGGAATCTATCTTCGGCTAGTTTCCCTTGTGTACCCGTATTTGATCGGGTACATTTTCGATATTGGTTGATAAGATCCCTCTTCAGTCGGTCTCTTTTCATTATTAAGTTCACCTTTTTCATGGCATCCTTTTCTTAGGAATCTATCTTCGGCTAGTTTTCCTTGTGTACCCATCTTCGGCTGTGTAAATTTCATGAATCTAATTCTATCAATAACCCCCTATGAGTCCTCTTAGGTGGGTCTCTTGTGTTTAACCTCCACCCGTGAGTGGTATTCTTCTATAAAAAAAATAGAAAAGAAAAAAGAAGAAAATAGAAAAAGTACACAACATAATTTCCCGTGGTTGCACCCTGAGTGAAACTTTTACGGTTCTTTCGATATTAAATCCCCTTTTACCTCAAATGATCGAAAGATATTACTTTTATCACCTTCGAGCACAAGATAATTGAATAGGGGCAGTTGTTGTATCCAAAAATTCGTCCTCTTGTGGTTTATACCCTTTAGGCTTATGCTTCATCATCATACACATCATTTGCATTGCATTAACTCAATGGTATGGGATCAAAGATTTTAACTATGTGAGTGTGTACCACTCAAGAGAAGAAATTTTACATACAAGGATTGGAGATGTGAAATATCATCATCATGAGTATCATCTCAATGCACAGGACATGTTGGTTCAAGAGATTTTCAGGCTATCTCAGAGGAATTAGGGTATTGGGGCATTGATCCTCACCTCATATGTATGTGATACCAATTGGGGTTTTGATCAAGAGCGTATTTTGACTGAATTTTTGAATTAAAGATAATTCCATGGTCTTCTATGTGTCTCAAAGTATCCATATGTGGCTTATTGATCTTTCGATTTCATCGAAAAATCAAGATTGAATGAATAGGAGAGGATTGAAGTGTGTTTGATCAAAAGTCAACAAAAAGTCAAAGTGTGGAAAGGTGGAATGTTTTGGTCAAATTTAAGGTCAAAAGCTAAAACGTGAGGAAATATGATCATTTGTTGAGAAAATTCGATGAAAGTGGTCAAAGGTGAGGGGACTTAGAAATTTTTACTCAGTCTTAAGGATTTTTGTGCTCATATGGCTATATTGTCAGCTCTATATCTCATTCATTTATGTTCAGAAAATTTCAAATCCATGCTCAAATGGAAGAGGAGATTGCATACTACGAGTTTGTCGCTGAGAGGTCATTTCCAAAAGTGCCTAAATCTTTAGATATGGAGCTTGGAAGTTGAATGATCTTAATAATGAAATGTTCAATACTTAGTGAAAATTTGAGTTGGTGATCAGATGTAAATGATATTAATTCATGAGTACCTAACTTGATGATTAAGGCATTGTCTCAAGATCATTTCAAAATTAAATATGCTCAACTATCCTTGCTCTTTCACATGGTACCAAGATTACCCAATTTGGTTCACTATTGAAGAAGCTGGAAGATCTAGAAGTTGAGAACATGAACTGAGTGAATGGTTGACAACACTTAGAGGAATTGTTGACATTACAATCAGATGCAACATCATGAGTTCAGGTACATTTTAGAGCATGCTACAAGATTTTTTTACAAGAAGTGTTCAACATGAGACTTGTTCATACAATTTTTCTCTCCATCTTTTGTCTTGGGATCTTGACACGAGAAGGCTTAAATCTAGAATTATTGAGCCAATAAGTTGGGTACATGGCCACGAGTTCAATACTGAAATACCTGGCCAGAATTGCATTAGGTGATATATTTTGCGCATCTGAAGCAACATAGATGATGTACCCAAAAATTTTCCCTCCCTTTTTCTCAAGACATTTCTTACAAAAGTTCTCAAATGCTCAAGGATTCTCAAGAGTAGATCAGACAAACTTACCTCCTAAGCACTGGGTCCACAACTAGGATTTTGATATTCTCAAGGAAAATTGGACTTATAATGCCTCAAGTGACTTGCATGGTTCATCATAGGTCTCCAATAATGCTCATACCAAGATTCAAGTCTTGCATCACAAATTTGATCAGTCAATTGCTCAAATGACTGAAAATTAACTATATTGGATAAAAAGTCAACTGTGGTCAACATACAATCAAAATTCAAGATTTTTGGTCAACATCAAAATTTTGAAGTCATATTCATAATTTGATCAAGGTTTGATCATAATTCCTCAAGAAAAGCCCTCAGATCACCAAAGGGGCAAAATTATCAAAATTAGGGTTTTGACTGAGAATGATTGACCATTGACTTTTGACCTAGTACATGACCTAATGACTTGAAGCATGATCTCAAGGATTCAAATATAATATCTTGACCTAATTACATGGATCAAAACATTTCCAAAGATACAAATGACTAATAGTTGGAAAATTGAATTGATTGATGAAAAAGTCAATTGTCACATAAAAGTCAAACTTTGACTTTTTGGTCAACATTGAACTTCAAAAATCAAGAATAATCAAAACATTCAAATTTATCAAGCTTGATCATCAAGAATCAACAAATTCAATAAAAGTCAAAGATAGAAATTTTCTAATACTTAGAAAAATTTCTAAGTGTTAATGCTTTGTTCTTAATAAATTCATTACTTCATGACTATTTTTCACTAAGATACAAGATAGTTCAAAGAAAACTTTCAACATGAAAGTTTTAGACCATGATGAATTATAAAACTTTGTCATTGATGGTTGATGTCCAAAAAATTCTTGGATTAGGAGATATAGGCCCATAAAGTCATGACATTTTTATCTAACAATTAGTGAAATTTTCAACAAGTTTGGTCTGATTTTTATCCCAACTTCTTGACAAGTTTTCACCAAGTTCCAATTTGATTTAGCCAAAATGGTAAACATGCAAGTTGTAGACAATGTTTCAAGCTTTCCAAAATGTCCAAGAACATATTTTTATCATGCTTGAGCTAGGAGATTTGAAGGCATGAAGTTGGACATCCATTCTTGAAATACAAGGAAATTTGTGATGAACATGAGATCAAATCTCCAAGACATGTTGCATAAATCTTGGTTTATATGTTTATAACTTGAAAATATCACCATAATTAAATGTTTACACAAACCTTTGAGCTATTGTCCACTTGATTCAAGCATTGTCCAATGCATCTTGCCATTTAAGGGAGAAAGGTACCATTTCCATTCATGTAAAGAAAGGCTTTTACAAAAGTCCACTCCTTGAGCCTATAACTTATTTCTTCTGCACACACTCAATCTACAAAGTCAGAAGCAACATGTTTAAAGTGCTTAACCACTCTATGAGACAAAGTACAAGGCATTGGAACCATGTTCTTCAAGTTTTCTTCATTTACAATCCAACCAAAACATAACTTGTGACATTGACAAACTGATTAGCCCTTTCCCTCAACCTTTTCTCTATAAATGTAGAGCTCATTTTCAAGCCATAACACGAATTCACAAGCCCACTAAACCTCTCATACACTCTCAAACCCAAATTGTCCATAAAACTCATTTCTTGAGTTTCCAAAATCCACTTCTTTGAAACTCTCAAACCTTGCAACTTTTGTCAAACAAATCATCCAAACACTTCATATACATCATGTATAAGTGATCCAAACACCTTTTTTGCCACTATAACTCCATTATCAACATCCATCATTTTCAAAATCCAACTTTGCAACATGACTTGATTAGACCGATCCAGACACTCTCAAGGCAAAGTAAGAGTTGCAACATACTCACTAAGGTCCCAGGAAGCTAAAGCAATCATCATATTGCTTCTGGAAGTCGTGTAGAGGACATTGAATTTTTGCATCAAGAGGTAAGTTTTTCCAACTTTGAAATCTTGATACAAGCATCATTTTCACTTACTTTTAAAAAATAAAATGTAGATATCATGTCTACGAAGCTAACCATATCCTTAAATTTCATTTTAATTTACTGTGAGATGAGAATTTTGAAACTGAATTTTTTGAACATTTAGGTTTTCGTTTGGTACCAATAGAAAATTCGTGAAAATATTTGAGTTATAGCTTCAAAAAATTATACCATTAGATTTCTTGCGAAATTCTAAGCAAGTTTGGTTTTTATATCTTTAAAAACGGTTGAGAAATGAGAAATTTAGAATTTTTTGGAAATTATATGTTATAGTTACTGTTACTGTTAGCGTGCAACATGGAAGAAGAAGAAGCTTGCTGGAATTCTCAAATTTTCGTGACTTGGTTTATTTTATATTTAGTTGAAACCGTTTTATAAATGGATGTAATAGCCACCTCAGTGGTAAACCATGTGTGCCTATTGTTGTACCCCAAAATTTTCCCTCCCATATTCTCCAAGATTTGTCAAGAATCATCTTCAAATGGTTCAAGATTGCTCAAGGATTGCACAGTCCAAATACCTCCTAAGCCAGCTGAAATTAGGGTTTTGGTTCCTTCAATGAATTTAGGGTTTTCAATGGCTCAATCAAGTCTCATAGGCCCATATACATCCTCAAGCACCTACATGTCAAGTCTCAAGACTCACAATGCCAGTTTGCACAGTCAAAAGCTTCATTTGATCCACAGTCAACTGTAGGGGTAAAATGGTCATTTGACAGTCAAAAGTCGTAATTTTTGGTCAATATCTTATTTTGAGTACACAATCATCATTTGAAAAAGTCTTGATCATGATTCCACAAGGATAGCTCAAAAATCATCAAGATGCCAAAAGTTACTATTTTTGGACAATAGAAAAGTCAACTGTATCTTGACCAAGGCATAACTTTTTCATGGTTCATCATAAAAATCCCATCCAATGCTCATTTTGAAGGGGATTACATTTCCTACAACTCATGTTCACATTCAAAGTCCAAGAAATGCTCTCACAAAAAGTTATCAATTTCTACATTATAGGTCAATTTCAAAAGTCAACAAAAATGCACTTTAAGTCAAAGACCATAACTTGATATTGGTAAATCCAAATGACATGGGACCAAAGGCATTGGTTAGAGGACTTCAATACCTTTCCAAAATGTCCAAGAACATGTTCATATGATCAAAATTGAGCAAGATATGCATTGGAGAAGTTGGGAAATTTTTGTGAATTTGCAAAAGTCAACTTTGCTCAAAACACTTTGTTTTTGCTAATGGGCCTCAAATTTCTTCTTGAAACTTTATCCAAGGCCTATGCACGACCCATCAAGCTTAAATTGATTTATTTTCTTATTTTTTATTAATTAATTGGATTTTTAATCAATTTTAATTCATTTAATTAATTTAAATTGTAGGAAATATCAAAATATGTTTTTTCAATCTTTTCATGAAGCAAATATGACCTAAAAGAGCTGGCAAACTCGTGTGCACATCAAGGGGACAAGAATCTCCAAATTTAGCAAGTTTTTCTAATTAAAAAGATTCAAAAATATTTGATTTTCAATCAAATATTGAATCATCATTCCAATGGATCTTTGTGCAAAGATTTGACCTAATTATGTTCTACTATATATACATAAGCTAACCCTACTCATGCATACGTGAAATTGCTGCAAACAAAGCCATAAGCATATTGAAAAAATTCAAGAAAACTTGAAAACTTATTTCCATATTCCAGGCTAATTCAAAGCTTTTTATTGATTCTAACACATTGCAGGGGTCCCCAGGAACGTGTAGGAATCAAAGCCAAGCGTTGAAGCTCAAGAAATCACCAAGAACAGTTTCACAGTTTGCATATTTTTTTCATAATCGTAACTCATGATTCATGCATCATTAACGTGATTTTTTGTGTGTTTTGCATTGCTAGAACTCCTATGAAGCTAATGGTACAGGTTAATTGAATTATAACACGCAGAATCACAAATTGCCATTGGCGAATTTTAGGGTTCATGAGTTCTCAAATTGGGGCTTTACAACATAGGAAAAATTAGAACCTTTAAGGCATGTGGTTGAACTCGTCAAGACCAGACAAATACACTGGGACCATCGCGAAATATTTATATTAATCATACGCCTATTCGCTATTTTTCTTGGTTGCAGGTTGTGGGGGTTAAAAACCCCCGCTATCTATTTGTTTTTTACAGGTACAAGGGAGGACGATGATGAGGTGTAAGCGTATGGTTGGGCCATTCAAATGAGCGCGCGTTTTCATGTTGTTTACAGTATATGTATTAATTGTCCAATATAATATTTGTTCATTATTATAATAACAAATGAAGGCACATGGTGTAGTGGAAGATGAGCTGGCTGAGGATCATTGGGACCTGGGTTCGAATCCCAGGTCCCCCAGAATAATTGTTTCTATTTTTTCCAATATGTTCACATGCAGGTTCCTTAATAGCGTTCCACCATACGCTCTCACATCCCAAGCGCCAAGTGGCCACAAGCATAGATCTGATGGCCATAGGATGAAGGACCATGGTATTCCCAGTCAATGCAGGCGTGGACGAGCTAGAAAGTCAACAAGGCTTGTGAAACAAATGGGCCACAAAGTTCCAGGATTTACCTCCTAATTGGGCCATCACCCCCCCTGGTTTACCTTTTTCTTATTTTCTTTCTTTTTATTTTCTTTTATTAATTATAATTATTATTATTATTATAACTCACAAATTAATTTTTTATAATAAATTCAGAAAACTAAAAAATGTAATTATAATAATAATTATTATTATTAATTTCACCTTAATTTAATTATTTTTGTAAATAAATACTAATATAACTAATTTAGTTTTAATTAGGTTAACTTTAATTATTTTTCATAACAAATAAAATTAACATAGAATTAGGGTTTTGACAACTTTTAATTTCTTTTATTTTTATTTTCATTAAGACATTAAAAAACTAAAAAAATACTTTTTTTCTTTTAATTAATTAATTAATTAGTTTTAGGTTTAATTAAATACAAAAAGGACAAAATTCATTCTTTTCTCAAAAAGGGTCAAAACCCTAAGACTTTCTCCAATTCAATTTTTCTCGCGTATATTTATTCTCGATTCTTATTTTGATCATATTTATGTAACTGTTCCGGGGATGTAATAGATAATTAGGCCTTTTATCGCTTTCTTTATTTTCTCGCATTTACTTTTTCAAAAGGGTTTGTTTTTGGCGATGTAAATACCCGACGCCTTGTAATAGCGTAGATTTACTTTCCGCAATTTACTTTCCGCACAATTATTAACTGTTAACTATGCATGACAAGACTTGCCTGAAAATTAAAATCAAAACGTAGCTCACCATGACATGTGCAAAGATAATTAAATTGAAACCTGACACACGTGCACATGCCACTCCTAGGGTACGCCTCACTTGGTTGCCTCGACGTGGTCATTGAGTATATGGTGTTTTAGAGGTCGCCCTCCCGTCTAAAGATCCAAGTTGCCTCAAAACGGTTGCCTCGGATAAAAAGGATCTAAGACATTAGGGTTACCGCTAAGGCGTCCTACTATTGCTTTGGTGACCACACATGTCCCATATAATCGAATTGACCCGAATAACTCCGACGACGGTGCTACCTACTTATCAATAGTGGGATAGTACTATCTAAAGGACATTTACACAGCTTAATTTCTTTTGAGTAGGTAGAGGTTCTAAGGTACTTGCTCTTTCAAAACAAAAACAACTTTTCGCACCTACACTTTTCTGACAAAAGTTTTCAAACAGACACTTCATACACTCTTGAGGACTGATACAAGAGTCAAAACGAAGTTTTCAAACAAACTTTTTTCAAAACCCACAAACACAAGAAAAGCAAACATTTTTTGAAAACATAGTGAGCAAGTACCTAAGAGCTCGTGGATAACCACGGATAGAATGGGTGCTAACACCTTCCCTTTCTATAATCTACCTCCCGAACCGAGAAACATCTCGAAAAGGAATTTTGTTGTGCTTTTGTCCTTTCCTTGTTGGAGAAAATAAAAGACGGTGGCGACTCTTGCTTACCGCGACATTTCGCGAACCAGCATTCTAAAACAGTCAGTTCTATTTCCACCGATCACAGAACTGGCGACTCTGTTGGGGAAGATTAATAAGTGAGGTGTACCTTAGGATTAGATCATTCTATGTTTTCAATTGTATGCCTTGTTTTCTTTAATATTGTGGGCTTGCATCGGAGTTTCATAGATCCTAACCCGGATCTGGGGAATACCCTTTAGGTAGCAATAAACTGTGAGGGACCTATCCGGCGTAGACCGACACGGGTGAAGCAGTAGCTACGTTGGTGTGACACCTTGGTCTGTACCGATATCCCTTGTGTTGGAACAAGGAGAATATGGGTCTTCTGAGGAGTCATTAAGCATCAACCGACCTTAGAACCTTAAATTGACCCAACTTGGCCATAGAACAGTAGCAGTATGCTACACTCATTGAGGCTAAACTCTCGCGATGGTTCCGGCCGCAAGAAAAGATTGCGAAGCTGGAGTTATGACCGATTGAGGGTAGTCAGTGATATTGAGATCCTCTAGAACCCGGTTACTATTTATAGGACAGGTTTTGAGCCAACCAACTTCAAGAGGGTAATGCCTAAACTCCATGCCAGCCTAAACTTAAGGCTATATGTGTGACTTGTGTGCCTTCAAACTTGAACTACTTGCACATTCTTGTTATCTGACACATGAGTTCCTTGAAGGTTTTGTTTACGGTCCTTAATCTGGACTTATTACAGGGCTTACTTACATCCCACACCTTTGCATCCATGTACATAACATCATACGCATCATAACATCATAGCATAGCATTTCCTTAACCATTTCAAGGATCTCAAGGGCTTGTGATGCAGGTCATGATGAACCAACTGTCTAACAAGGGGCAAGGGGGATTTATTTTCCTCTAGCCAAGGTTGTGCGGAGATCAAAACATGATAACTCGAGTCAGGGGCTATGACCCACTCGATATGGTGAGCTTTGACTCTTGAAGAAGGACTCCCAACAACATGAAGTTCCTTCAATCAAGCAACAAGATTCAAATTCTAACAAGTTCCTCTGTTTACCCCGCAAGATCCTTGAAAACATTGCATGCATATCATACATATCATTGCATTACAGGTACTCTTTTTACAGGTCACTTATCTTCTTCGCTGTTTATTTCAGCAATCATCATGTCTACTGAACCTTCCGCTGAACAAGCTATCCAGGCCCTCCAGGCCCAGAATGCCCAGTTCCAGGAGTTGGTTATGAGCCTAGTCCAGGGTCAACAGGATTTAAAGACTCTGATTCTGAAAGAAAGAAAGAAGAAGAAGAAGAGGACCGTTTTGTTCAACACTAGACGCAGATCTAGGAATGGGTTACAGAATGAGGTTGAACTGACTACCTCATCTGTGGGCAAAGATAGCCCCCAAGAGAGTATGGTTCCTAGTCCCGTAGTCTCCGACAACGAGACAGATTATGAAGAAGAACAGTATCCTCCTGCTGAGGATAAGTACAAACAGCTGGAAGACCGGTTAAGCGCTATGGAGATACAGAAGGTGCCCGGTCTGGACTTCGAAGATCTAGGTCTGTCCTCTGGGGTGGTGATTCCCCATAAGTTCAAGGCACCTGCTTTTGCAAAGTAAGACGGAGCTTCCTGTCCTAAGCTGCACCTCCGATCGTATGTAAGGAAGATCCAACCTTATACAGCTGACAAGAATTTATGGATCCATTTCTTCCAGGATAGTCTTTCAGAGACTCAACTCGAGTGGTTCTATCAGTTGGAAGGAGCCAATATCCGCAACTGGGAGGACCTTGCTGTTGCCTTTTACAAGCAATACCAGTATAATGCTGACCTTGCTCCCAAGCGCACTCAGCTTCAGGGGATATCTATGGGTACATGCGAAGGCTTTAAGGACTATGCTCAAAAGTGGAGAGACCTTACCGGAAGGGTGCAGCCACCTTTAACTGATCGCGAACTCGTTGATATGTTCTTGGGGACCCTGTCTGGTCCATTCTTTAACCATTTGATTGTAAATTCTTCAGCCAGGTTCACAGACCTTATCTTGACTGGTGAAATAATTGAAGCTAGCATCAAAAGCGGGAAGATTCAAGAAGCTACACCTTTCGATGCTCAGAAAAAGCCCTACAATGGGAAGAAAGAGTCCAATGCTGTGCATGGTAAAAAGAGTCATCATGATCAACATGTAGGGGCAACCCAGATCTCCGATCCCACGACTGTTCAACAAAGACAGAGCAATAGGCGTAGGGTAAGATATCAAGAAAGGAAGTATACTGACATTAACATGCCTTTGTCTCAAGCGTTACAACAATTGCTGAAGGCGAAACTGATCACACTAAAGGATCCTCCTCAAAATCCTGATACTTCCTCTTCCAAGTATAACCCGAGTGTGAGATGTGCCTACCATTCTGACAGTCCTGGGCATGACACCGACGACTGTTGGAGTTTGAAGAACAAGATCCAAGACTTGATTGATGCCAAGGAGATTAAGTTTGATCACTGATCCTACACCAAATCATTGAGAATGTCTTTTGTTCATTAGAATCTTCAATTTGTAATTTTCTTTTGATTGTTTAAACATTTATTCATGTCAAACTTTGTTACTTTATCAATGCATTGCATATGTCTATTTTGAATCAATCCATTCGTATTCACTATATTCAAATTGCTTTTTTGTGATGATAAACTCTCGATTAAAAATTCTAAACCTTTTGAGGGAGGATGACGAAAACGATACCACGATCTTTACAGTATGCTTTTGAACAGACCCCGCTGATGAGGTACAAGCATTGTTTCAAATCCTAAACAGTGGAGTTATAAGGAAGATAATCCCTAGTCAACCCCTTTGAGCCAAAGAAGTTGGAGTTTTTTCTTTTCAAAAATTAAAACCCTTAATTATAACCTGGGGCAGGGTAGTTTTCTCAGTTGATCCAGGTGCACAACGAATGACACCAAAGAAGTCCTTCCGAAACAAGAGACAGTGATGGTTCCCTATAATCGTCAAGACAGGCAGTCGTTATCTTTCAAAAATAAAAACCCATTAAGTCAAAACCTATGAAGGAGACTTATAAAAAACTGGGGCATCCCGCTGACTGTAATCACAAAAGAAACAGTTCAGGCAAAAGACAGGGATAATAAAATCAAAAAGAAAGAGGTCCTACAAACCCTACACAAAAAAGAAATGACTGCCTATTCAAAATAAACTTTCAGTATCCGAACCATCACCGGAATATCAGAGCAAAGACTCAAACAGAATCTAATGCACGATTAGCAGAGTTTAGGATCGAAGAACATCACGAAGAACGGGTGGGTACAAATAAAATTTGAGCCTTTATCCTTTGTTTCTTAAACCGTGAACCAGGCCACGTTATAACCCTTAAAAGTCCTAGCTGAAGCATGGGTTAGTTCGAAAGCATACTGTTACAAAAGGTATCCTGACTCCTGTAGGGCTTGCTGTAAAATCCTGAGTTGACATCACATTTTACAAAAAATTCGTTTGTTTTACTGAAAATGCATTTTCAAAAACTTCAAGACAGACATAAGCTTTGCATTTTTAAATAACATTGTTTGCATATGACTATTTGTTCAAACAGCATAGAAATTCGCACGATGAATATCCAGTGAACAAAAATCTTCTCAACAAAAGGGTCATCTCAAGTGGAAGAAACACTTCCAACCAAGGGGCAGACATGGTCATTGTCCATCATCTGGGGCAGTCAAGTCAAGATTCAAGGAATCTCTCAAAATGCCAAATAGCCAGGGGAAAATCTCCGCCTGAGTCACTTGGGGCATTGGACGTGAATTCCAGCAACGAATCTTGCACAATCAGACGAAGATCTTCTGGTAGTATGGTAACACAACACTATCAACAGTGACGACTCCCTACATCCTGAGAGTATGGACATAGTCAAAAAAATACTACGCATAATCAAAGACACGCTAGGTCGACTGGCCTAGGCAAAAATAAGGGCTTCCCGGCGAACCAAAAGGGTTCGGAAAAATAAGGGATGAAAATGAAAAAATCTGTACACCCGGCAAGTCGAAAACCTGAAAAGGCGGCTTGGGCAAAAAAGGGTATCCCGATGGACTGAAAACCCGAAAGGGCGGTCCAGGCAGAAGTTAGGGATCAAAGCGTACGACTATGTCCCATCATCTCGTCACGTGCTTACCAGAAGAAGATTTGTCAATCGACAGTTATCAAGGACCTCATAGGCCTTCTTCTCCCACAGAAACTGGGGAAATAAGAATTATCCGAACTGTACAAGCTGCGCTGTCCACCGAGGTACCAAGGTAAGTTCAGTTGAAGAATATGACTTCACTCCCCGTAGAGTAAGACAAGATTCAGCAATACTCTCCCTAAGCAGAGTTGGTCTCCCATCAGCCCTAAAAAGGCACAGTATCCCCAGCAAGTCAGAAACACTCTCCCCAAGCAGAGTTAGTCTACCGTCAGTCCCAAAAGTTGGGTATCTCCAGAAGATCTTAATATTCCCCAGCGGAGTATACAGATATTCCTCAGCAAGCATCCCCGACAGTCTCAATATTCCTCAGCAGAAATATAAGATTGTTCCCCGGCGGAATACAGACACCACAGTGGAGCCATTTCCCAGCGCAGTCCCAAAAAGAGTTTCCCTAGGAGAGTTGAACCATCTCCCCAGTAGATTCTGGAAGCTTGTCCCCTGCAGAGTACAAAAATCTCCCCCCAGACATATTCAGGAGGTTATCCCCCACCAGAGTCTAACTGGGTTATCCTCGGCAAATTGCAACGGAAAGATCGTCCTCAGCGAAGTTCTTCCTATCCCCAGCGGAGTTCATCAAATTCCCCAACAAAGCTTATCAACGGAATCCCCCAGCGTAGTTATTGTTAAAATCTCAGCGAAGCATCTCTTCCCACAGAGTAATTCCCCACAGAGTAATATCTTCACCAGTTTATTCCTCAACGGAGTCATCTTCTCCTACCGGTTTATTCTTGCAATCATCTTCGTTCATTATCCCCAGCGGAAACGAAGGACTCTACTCTTCAACATCAGCCCAGGATTTAACAAGCTCCCGGCATTCGTCAAGGATTTATTTTCCCAGACGAAAATACATTCGTAAACATTTCACATGTCATACCTCCTGCTCACATACATGATAAAGTGCATACGACACGATCTCATTTATTTTTGAGAACATCATGACATTATGCATTTCATACATCATGACACTGCATACAACTAATGTTTTTCCTTTTCAGGAAAAAGTCAATCAAAGGATGATTGCCATCAACCTTTTGAAGTCCCAGATCAAAACCTGTATCTAGCCAGGAAATATCTGTGGATGATTGATTGTAGATTCGATACCTGTATCTAGCCAGGAAAGTTATCTACATGAAGAGATTGGAGATCAATACCTGTATCTAGCCAGGAAGTCATCTTTCTTTCTCAGGTCAGAGATCTACACCTGTATCCAACCAGGAAAGCTATCTCGACCAACCTTTTTGAGTTCCAGATCAACACCTATATCTAGCCAGGAAATATCTGTGGATGATTGATTGTAGATTCGATACCTGTATCTAGCCAGGAAAGTTATCTACATGAAGAGATTGAAGATCAATACCTGTATCTAGCCAGGAAATCATCTTTCTTTCTCAGGTCAGAGATCTACACCTGTATCCAGCCAGGAAAGCTATCTCGACCAACCTTTTTGAGTTCCAGATCAACACCTGTATCTAGCCAGGAAATATCTGTGGACGATTGATTGTAGATTCGATACCTGTATCTAGCCAGGAAAGTTATCTACATGAAGAGATTGAAGATCAATACCTGTATCTAGCCAGGAAGTCATCTTTCTTTCTCAGGTCAGAGATCTACACATGTATCCAGCCAGGAAAGCTATCTCGACCAACCTTTTTGAGTTCCAGATCAACACCTGTATCTAGCCAGGAAATATCTGTGGACGATTGATTATAGATCTATACCTGTATCTAGCAAGGAAAGTTATCTGCATGAAGAGATTGAAGATAAACACCTGTAACAGGCCAGGAAATTATCTTTCACTCTCAGGTCAGAGATCTACACCTGTATCCAGTCAGGAAAGCTATCTCGACCAACCTTTTTTAAGTTCGGATCAACCCCTGTATCTAGCCAGGAAATATATGTGGACGATTGATTGTAGATCTATACCTGTATCTAGCCAGGAAAGTTATCTACATGAAGAGATTGAAGATCAATACCTGTAACAGGCCAGGAAATTATCTTTCACTCTCAGGTCAGAGATCTACACCTGTATCCAGCCAGGAAAGCTATCTCGACCAACCTTTTTTAAGTTCCGTATCAACCCCTGTATCTAGCCAGGAAATATCTGTGGATGATTGATTGTAGATCTATACCTGTATCTAGCCAGGAAAGTTATCTGCATGAAGAGATTGAAGATCAACACCTGTAACAGGCCAGGAAATTATCTTTCACTCTCAGGTCAGAGATCTACACCTGTATCCTGCCAGGAAAGCTATCTCGACCAACCTTTTTTAAGTTCCAGATCAACCCCTATATCTAGCCAGGAAATATCTGTGGACAATTGATTGTAGATCTATACCTTTATCTAGCCAGGAAAGTTATCTACATGAAGAGATTGAAGATCAATACCTGTATCTAGCCAAGAAACCATCTTTCTTTCTCAGGTCGGAGGTCTACACTTGTATCCATCCAGGAAAGCTATCTCGACCAACCTTTTTGAGTTCCAGATCAACACCTGTATCTAGCCAGGAAATATCTGTGGACGATTGATTGTAGATTCGATACCTGTATCTAGCCAGGAAATTTATCTACATTGAGGAGATTGAAGATCAATACCTGTATCTAGCCAGGAAATCATTCTTCTTTCCCAGGTCAGAGATCTACACCTGTATCCAGCCAGGAAAGCTATCTCGACCAACTTCTCTTAAGTTCCAGATCAACACCTGTAACTAGCCAGGAAATATCTGTGGACGACTGATTATAGATTAATACCTGAAACCAGACAGGACAACTATCTACTTGACCATCATCAGACAACCCTACACTGGTTCCTTCTCTTCCAAGATGCAGTTTTACACAGACTCATCATCAGGAAACCCTACACAGGTTCCTTCTTTCAACCTACCAAGTTACAATTCAACAAACAATCTCCAGATGGCATCTTTAAGCCCATCTCTACAATGATCCATTACATTTCCAAATGGCATCTATAAGCCCATCCCCGACAAGATTCTGTCACATCTCCAGATGGCATCTATAAGCCCATACTCCTATCCATCATATCTCTAAATGGCATCTGTAAGCCCATTCCCGACATCACATTGCTGATACTCCACTATGCGAGTGCAAATTTCTGTGCACTCTAGTGTTCAATCATCTTCCACCTTCGGATCACGAAAGGCACGCAAGTTAATCTAAATCCTCAGGTTTAAGAAGATTGAACAGGGGCAACTGTTGTACCCCAAAATTTTCCCTCCCATATTCTCCAAGATTTGTCAAGAATCATCTTCAAATGGTTCAAGATTGCTCAAGGATTGCACAGTCCAAATACCTCCTAAGCCAGCTGAAATTAGGGTTTTGGTTCCTTCAATGAATTTAGGGTTTTCAATGGCTCAATCAAGTCTCATAGGCCCATATACATCCTCAAGCACCTACATGTCAAGTCTCAAGACTCACAATGCCAGTTTGCACAGTCAAAAGCTTCATTTGATCCACAGTCAACTGTAGAGGTAAAATGGTCATTTGACAGTCAAAAGTCAGAATTTTGGGTCAACATCTTATTTTGAGTACACAATCATCATTTTATCAAGTCTTGATCATGATTCCACAAGGATAGCTCAAAAATCATCAAGATGCCAAAAGTTACTATTTTTGGACAGTAGAAAAGTCAACTGTATCTTGACCAGGGCATAACTTTTTCATGGTTCATCAGAAAAATCCCATCTAATGCTCATTTTCAAGGGGATGACATTTCCTACAACTCATCTTCACATTCCAAGTCCAAGAAATGCTCTCACAAAAAGTTATCAATTTCTACATTATAGGTCAATTTCAAAAGTCAACAAAAATGCACTTTAAGTCAAAGACCATAACTTGATATTGGTAAATCCAAATGACATGGGACCAAAGGAATTGGTTAGAGGACTTCAAGACCTTTCCAAAATGTCCAAGAACATGTTCATATGATCAAAATTGAGCAAGATATGCATTGGAGAAGTTGGGAAATTTTTGTGAATTTGCAAAAGTCAACTTTGCTCAAAATACTTTGTTTTTGCTAATGGGCCTCAAATTTATTCTTGAAACTTTATCCAAGGCCTATACACGACCCATCAAGCTTAAGTTGATTTATTTTCTTATTTTTTATTAATTAATTGGATTTTTAATCAATTTTAATTCATTTAATTAATTTAAATTGTAGGAAATATCAAGATATGGTTTTTCAATCTTTTCATGAAGCAAATATGACCTAAAAGAGCTGGCAAACTCGTGTTCACATCAAGGGGACAAGAATCTCCAAATTTAGCAAGTTTTTCTAATAAAAAAGATTCAAAAATATTTGATTTTCAATCAAATATTGAATCATCATTCCAATGGATCTTTGTGCAAAGATTTGACCTAATTCTGTTCTACTATATATACATAAGCTAACCCTACTCATGCATACGTGAAATTGTTGCAAACAAAGCCATAAGCATATTGAAAAAATTCAAGAAAACTTGAAAACTGATTTCCATATTCCAGGCTAATTCAAAGCTTTTTATTGATTCTAACACATTGCAGGGGTCCCCAGGAACGTGTAGGAATCAAAGCGAAGCGTTGAAGCTCAAGAAATCACCAAGAACAGTTTCACGGTTTGCATATTTTTTTCATAATCGTAACTCATGATTCATGCATCATTAACGTGATTTTTTGTGTGTTTTGCATTGCTAGAACTCCTATGAAGCTAATGGTACAGGTTAATTGAATTATAACACGCAGAATCACAAATTGCCATTGATGAATTTTAGGGTTCATGAGTTCTCAAGTTGGGGCTTTACAACATAGGAAAAATTAGAACCTTTAAGGCATGTGGTTGAACTCGTCAAGACCAGACAAATACAATGGGACCATCGCGAAATATTTATATTAATCATACACCTATTCGCTATTTTTCGTGGTTGTAGGTTGTGGGGGTTAAAAACCCCCGCTATCTATTTGTTTTTTACAGGTACAAGGGAGGACGATGATGAGGTGTAAGCGTATGGTTGGGCCATTCAAATGAGCGCACTTTTTTATGTTGTTTACAGTATATGTATTAATTGTCCAATATAATATTTGTTCATTATCATAATAACAAATGCAGGCACATGGTGTAGTGGAAGATGAGCTGGCTGAGGATCATTGGGACCTGGGTTCGAATCCCAAGTCCCCTAGAATAATTGTTTCTATTTTTTCCAATATGTTCACATGCAGGTTCCTTAATAGCGTTCCACCATACGCTCTCACATCCCAAGCGCCAAGTGGCCACAAGCACAACTCTGATGGCCATAGGACGAAGGACCATGGTATTCCCAGTCAATGCAAGCGTGGACGAGCTAGAAAGTCAACAAGGCTTGTGAAACAAATGGGCCACAAAGTTCCAGGATTTACCTCCTAATTGGGCCATCACCCCCCCTGGTTTACTATTTTCTTAATTTCTTTCTTTTTATTTTCTTTTATTGATTATAATTATTATTATTATTATAACTCACAAATTAATTTTTTATAATAAATTCAGAAAACTAAAAAATGTAATTATAATTATTATTATTATTATTATTATTATTAATTTCACCTTAATTTAATTATTTTTGTAAATAAATACTAATATAACTAATTTAGTTTTAATTAGGTTAACTTTAATTATTTTTCATAACAAATAAAATTAACATAGAATTAGGGTTTTGACAACTTTTAATTTCTTTTATTTTTATTTTCATTAAGACATTAAAAAACTAAAAAAATACTTTTTTTCTTTTAATTAATTAATTAATTAGTTTTAGGTTTAATTAAATACAAAAAGGACAAAATTCATTCTTTTCTCAAAAAGGGTCAAAACCCTAAGACTTTCTCCAATTCAATTTTTCTCGCGTATATTTATTCTCGATTCTTATTTTGATCATATTTATGTAACTGTTCCGGGGATGTAATAGATAATTAGGCCTTTTATCGCTTTCTTTATTTTCTCGCATTTACTTTTTCAAAAGGGTTTGTTTTTGGCGATGTAAATACCCGACGCCTTGTAATAGCGTAGATTTACTTTCCGCAATTTACTTTCCGCACAATTATTAACTGTTAACTATGCATGACAAGACTTGCCTGAAAATTAAAATCAAAACGTAGCTCACCATGACATGTGCAAAGATAATTAAATTGAAACCTGACACACGTGCAAATGCCACTCCTAGGGTACGCCTCACTTGGTTGCCTCGACGTGGTCATTGAGTATAGGGTGTTTTAGAGGTCGCCCTCCCGTCTAAAGATCCAAGTTGCCTCGAAACGGTTGCCTCAGATAAAAAGGATCTAGGACATTAGGGTTACCGCTAAGGCGTCCTACTATTGCTTTGGTGACCACACATGTCCCATATAATCGAACTGACCCGAATAACTCTGACGACGGTGCTACCTACTTCTCAATAGTGGGATAGTACTGTCTAAAGGACATTTACACAGCTTAATTTCTTTTGAGTAGGTTGAGGTTCTAAGGTACTTGCTCTTTCAAAACAAAAAAAAACTTTTCGCACCTACACTTTTCTAACAAAATTTTTCAAACAGACACTTCATACACTCTTGAGGACTGATACAAGAGTCAAAACGAAGTTTTCAAACAAACTTTTTTAAAAACCCACAAACACAAGAAAAGCAAACATTTTTTGAAAACATAGTGAGCAAGTACCTAAGAGCCCGTGGATAACCACGGATAGAAAGGGTGCTAACACCTTCCCTTTCTATAATCTACCTCCCGAACCGCGAAACATCTCGAAAAGGAATTTTGTTGTGCTTTTGTCCCTTCCTTGTTGGAGAAAATAAAAGACGGTGGCGACTCTTGCTTACCGCGACATTTCGCGAACCAACATTCCAAAACAGTCAGTTCTATTTCCACCGATCACACCTGTAACCTTTGGGACATGGGTTTGAGCCCCAATGGTATCCTTTTGCCATTTTTCTTCATTTTCAAACTTATTTTTTTCACTTCTTTTCATCATTTTCAACTAATTCTTTTTGCACTCAAACTTAACTCTTTTAAGCTGTTTCTTTTGCACACTCTTAGTTTATCACCTCTATTTTACGAATAAAAAAAATATCACAAAAATTATTTTTATTTCATTATTTTTCAATGAAATCAAAATAGGTACTTTTTAGGTTTTTTTAAAGACTTCCTTCTTATCATTTTGATTAAATTTTCAACTTTGCTCCAAAGCTTGATTTTATAATGATAAGTCTTGATTCACATGAGATATCTTGACACTTGAGTAAATTTTGTATGATAGCTTAAGCCTTTTTTAAGAATTTTCTCAACCAAATTCATATTAAAACATGAAACAAATACAAAATCAAAATATATGCTCCATGATTCTCATCTTGGTTGTGATGCATATACTAGTTTCAAACATACCAACTCCAACCATTTTATTCATAAAAAATACAAAAAAATTCCGATTTCTCCTTTTCCTTATTTCTTATTTATATTCCTAGATAAATTGTATAGGATGCAACTATTTCGTCTGTAATAGATAATTAGGATTTATTGCTTTCCTTCCCATTCACAAATTTGTAACCCTCATTCCCGAAACGTTGTAATAGCATAGGACATTTAATTTCTACAATTTATCACTTTCCTTATTTTTGTTAGTAATTAAGGTTTGTATGGCAATATTAAAATCAATCAAATCAAAAGTCTAATTCAAGATAAAATAATTGAATCAAACACACTTTGCACACTTATACCTCTAGGGTAACCTCACTTGTTACCTCAGATAAAAAATAGTCATATCCCTCAAACATGGGATGTTTTAGCAAAGACCCTTGATTAAAAGATCGTAGTCCCTCGATGAACCTTCGATGTTGCCTTCGATAAACGATCTTAGTCCCTTACGACTATTGCTAAAGCATCTTACAAGTTGCCTTATATGACTGTACGATGACCCACGCTTGTCCCTCACATCCAATGATAGGGCTTCCTACTAACTAATGGTAGGATAGCACTCTCTAAAGGAGGAGGAAAAGAACAAAAACTTTTTGAGTAGGTAGATTGCTTGTAATCGCTTACTCACAAACTAAAACAATTTCCACACTTCACACTTTCAAAATAACTATCTTCAAAACACTTTTCAAAACAAACATTTTGTATACATTCTCAACGATACGAGAATCATTACAAAATTGCCTTACATTGGCATTTTCAAAACAATTATATTTAAAACACTTTACAAAACAAACATTTTGTATACATTCTCAAAGATACGAGAATCATTACAAAGTTGCCCTACATTGGCATTTTCAAAACATCTTTCCAAATAATCTCTTTAAAACAAGTATTTTCAAAATAACATTTGATATACATTCTCAACGATACGAGAATCATTACGAAATTTCCGCACTTAGGCATTCTCAAAATATTTTCAAACATACACAAACACAAAGAATATTTTCAAAGTGAGCTAGCAATTAAGAGCCTGTAGATAACTACGGATGAAAAGGGTGCTAACACCTTCCCTTTTCATAACCTACCCCCCGAACTCAAGAAAATTATCAGAAGGTCTTTCCTGTTCTTTTCACCCTTTCCTTTATTGGATAAAAGAAAAGTCGGTGGCGACTCTTGCTATCCGCAACATTTGCGATAAAACACAAAACACCAAGTCAGTTCTCCCACCGTATTACAGAACTGGCGACTCTTCTGGGGAAATGATACTAAAAGTGGGGTTACCTCAAGAGCTAGATCACCATTATTGCTTTACTTTTTTTCCTTGTTTTCTTTATATTTCAGGATGTGATTAGGTTTATTTCTTGTATAGATCCTATACCCGGATCTGGAGCATTTTAGGTAAGTAGAAATAGATCATGGAGACTGTATGGCATAGACCAATATGGTTGAAGCGATGGCTATGTTAGTGTGACACATTTATTGGTATCGGTGTCTCTTGAGTTGAACCAAGGAGAATACGAGGCTGTTGTGTGGTGTCATAAAGCACTAACTGACTGTAGAACCTTAGTTGAACAACTTAGCCATTAGAAAGTAGTTAGATAGCTGGCTTTGGTGCAGACTAAAGTTGGTTAATACTTGATACTACACTCATTGAGATCGTACTTTCGGGATATTTTGGTCGCAATTCTGATGCTTGTGCTGAAACAATGTTCGATGAAGAAAGATTAATGATATTGAGATTCCTAGAACTCAGTTACTTCGTTTAGGAGAGGTTGAGCCAACTAAAACATCCAGCGGGTACTTACCTATAAACCCCATGCAAGCTTAAAACCTAAGGCCTTGTGTGATTTGTTTTCATATGATTAATTGTTCAAACATGACATCATAACATCATGCCATATCATTTTCACTAACCATTTCAAGGACCTAAGGATTTATATTTGTTTTGTTTTGTAGATTATGGCTTCCGCTTGCAGAAACACTATCTGAATCAGCTTTGTGAAGATACCTTCTCAACTTAAGGAGTTAGTCTCGGGATTTCCCAAAGGTTCTCCATTCATCAAAAGGCATGGTAGAATACTCATTTTGGTTACCTTGGGTTTTGAAGAAGATATGATGAGTGTTTTGTTCCAGTTATTTGACCTTGTGCATCATTGCTTCACCTTTTTTGATTATTAGTTAGTTCCCACAATGGAGGAGTTGTCTCAATTACTAGAAGTACCTGTTCTCAATCAAATACCTTTCACTGGTTTAGAAAAAGATCCATAACCTGAAGAAATAGCATCAGCCTTACGTTTGAAGCGGTCCGACATTGTAGCTAATTGGGAAACAAGGAGTGGAGTCAAGGGTTTCCTGGATAAATTTCTGTTAGAGAAGGCTCGACTGTCTTTGAAGGATTTGAATTTTAAAGCTTTTAAAGAAATCTTGACTCTTCTAATCTATGGGTTAGTACTGTTCCCTAATCCAGACTAACTCACAAATGTGAACGCTGTCAAAATGTTCCTGTCTCGTAATCGTGTGCCTACTTTGCTTGGAGATATTTTGCATTCTCTTCACACTCATACTATGAGGAAGAGAGGGGCTCTTATGTGTTACATATCGTTTCTATCTATGTGGTTTATTTCGCACCTTCCCCGATACGTATTAAAGAATGAACAAGGTTGAGGTGGTCATAAAGGATGATATCGCTCTCTCATTCGGATATTCATTGGTGTTCCCGATCTCTGGAAGATGTTACTATCATTAACCGCTATGGGGAATTCCCTAATGTCCCGCTCCTTATAATTAGGGGAGGTATTACTTACAACCCTTCTCTGGCCCTATGAAAATTTGGTTATGCTCGAAGAGATGGTCCTTATGACGCACTTATCCAGGGTATTGTGTTCGACTATAAGAACGATTTGCAAGGTTATCGTCAAATATTTGTACGATCTTGGGGCATGGTAAGAAAGATTGATAACAAGACTGTAGGACATAAGAATTCTATCCCTTTGGAGCCATATCTCAAGTGGGTACGAGCTCGTGCTCAAAACCTTATGATGACATATCCCGATGTCTTACCAGTAATTGTGGACCCTATGGCCGAGGGGGATATTCCTTATACCATTATTCATCCAAACATGCCCACTGGCCTCAAAGAATTGCAGAAATCATGGATTCAACTCAATGTAGAACGACACACCTTTTAAGCTCAATTCTATGCAAGCGAGAAGAAAGTGTTGGAGCTCACAAGGAGACTTCACGAGGAGAAAAGCCTTAACGCATACATCGATACAAAGAGGAAGCATCAGTGGGAGACTTGAGTCTTAGGTTTAGGATTTCATTTTGTTTTCTCTTCTAGACCCTTTTCGCTTTTTCATTGTAAGCCCAAGGGGCCATTGTAATTTTTGAACTTATTAATGCAATCTTTATTTCTATTTCCTTTTTTGGCTATCAAATTTAAATCTCCTAAGGTCCTTGAAAACATTGCATCCATATATCATGCATCATCTCATAAGCAGGTTTTCCGATACAAGTTTCCTCATCTATTTACTGTTTATTTCAGTATAAGATGGCTCTCGAGAAAACCGTCAAAGATATGCAAACTCAACAAGCACAGTTTCAAGAGACTCTTCTGAACCTAGCCAAAGGGCAACAAGAGATGATGGCGCTCCTCGTCACGAAAAAGAAGACTAAGAAGCAGGCTGTTATCCTTAACATGGGGAAAAGGTTCAAAGGTCATGTCGGACTGGCTCAAGTAGAAGAGGTTTCCTCTAAGGAAGAAGACAATCAAGAAGATGATGTTAGAAACACCAGGGATCGGGGTGGAAATAACCAGATTTTTGAGGATGAAGACTACTCCGACGAGAAATACCCTCCTGCGAATGACAAATACAAGCAGCTGGAAGACCGACTCAAAGCCGTGGAAATTCAAAAAGTGTCTGGATTGGACTTTGGAAACTTAGGTTTGATCCCAGGAGTGGTCATCCCTCACAAATTTAAGGTCCCTGTCTTTGAAAAATATGATGGGGTCTCTTGTCCCAAATTCCATTTGAGGTCATACGTCCAAAAGATTCAACCCCATACTACTGATTAGAAAATGTGGGTCCACTTCTTTCAAGAAAGTTTGACCGGTACTTAGCTCGAATGGTTCTATCAACTAGAAGGAACTAATATTCGTGCTTGGGAGAACTTGGTTGCTGCCTTCTACAAATAATACCAATACAATACTAACCTTGCACCAACTCGCGCTCAATTACAGAGTATGACTATGGGCTCGAGCGAAGGCTTTAAGGAGTTTGCTCAAAAATGGATGGATCTGGCTGGAAGAGTGAAACCCCCTTTGGCTGACCGAGAATTGGTGGACATGTTCATGGGAACTCTGACGAGTCCATTCTTTAACTTGCTGATTGGGAGTTCTTCATCAGGGTTTACTGAGTGATTTTGAATGGTGAACAAGTTAAAAGTGGTATCAAGAACGGGAAGATTCAGATGGCTACTTCCTCTAGTAATTTGAAGAAACCATTCATTGGAAAGAAAGAAACCAACATTGTCTATGGCTATAGGAGTCATAGTAAGAATGATCATCATCTGTCTGTAGGGGCCGTGTTAAGCTCTAATCCAAAACCTTTTCGACCACAACAACTAGGCAATAAACGTAGGTCAGATACTCAGGGGAGGAAATTCACCAGGATTAACATGCCATTGGCTCAAGCATTACAACATCTATTGAAAGCACAATTGATTACAATGTGGGATCCTCCTCGGAATCCCAAGACTTCATCTCTGAAGTATAACCCAAATGCAAAGTGCGCATACTATTCCAATAGTCTGGGGCACGACACCAATGATTGTTGGGCCCTAAAAAGAAAAATCCAAGACATGATTAATGCAAAGGAAATTGAATTTGATCCTCCTGAGACCCCTAATGTGATTATTGCGCTCATGCCCAGTCATGGTAAAGGTGTTAATGCTATTGATGATGTTTCATATGTCTCCACCATAAGTGACTTGACCACTCCCTTGATGATTGTTAAGAAGAATCAGTTAAGAGCCGATTTATTTCTGGGTTGTCCTGAAAATTGTTACCATTGTGCTTCCCAAATTAATGGTTGTATGTGGCTAAAGAAGGGTATTCAACATTTGATTGATAGTCTTAAAATTATGTTCAAGAAAATTTCTTCCGTGAAAAGTTTGCGTGAAAGTATATCTTAAGAATTGAGACTTGAAGATATTTCTATAATTACAATTTCCAATACTCCTATAAGGATCACCTCTAGAGGACCTATAAGGATTCCTGCTGAGCCAAGAGTAGCTCCCTGATCATCATTGCACCGGGGCAGTCCCATATTCCTCTGACAAAGTTATTCCCCAGAACTATGGGGCGGAAGTTTATTATCATGGTGTCAAGCAAGAGTCATGGATTATCTAAGATGAAGATTATGAAGTTATCAATATTACTGTTGAAAATATTGTCGGAACTAGTAAAGTTACCCGAACAGGAAGGATCTACTCCCCAAAGATCTCTCCTCCAAAAACTACAATAACACCTGTTCATGTTCCTGCTGCTAGGTCAACTACTAACGCCCGGGGAAAAGAGAAAGTGATTAAGCCTGCCCAGACGGACGCACCTTCAAAATATGTTACAATTGAAGACCCCACTAAAAAAGAGATGGAAGAGATATTGAATATCATTTGTAAAAGTGACTACAAAATAGTTGAACAACTGGGGCAGACACCCTCCAAGATATCCATGTTATCCTTGTTATTATGCTCTGAAGCCCATGCTCGGGCTTTGTTGAAATTTCTGAAGAATGCTCATGTACCACAAGAGACCCCTGTTGATCAATTTGAGAAATGTGTTGCAAGCCTAACAACTTATAATTGTTTAGGATTTTCTGATGCTGAATTAACTACGGAGGGGAAGAATCATAATAAGGCCTTTCACATCTCTATTAAGTGTAAGGGCACTACTTTGGCGCATGTGTTAGTCGATACAAGTTCTTCCCTGAATGTATTATCGAAAGGTGCTATGGATAGATTGGACTATAAAGGGATGGTGCTGAAACCCAGCGATATTGTGGTAAGATCCTTTTATGGGTCAAAAAGGATGGTGCACTGGGAAGTTGACCTTCCGATCAAGGTGGGATCTCAGGTTTTCAACTCCACTTTTTATGTAATGGATATTTGCCCGGCCTATTCCTGTTTGCTAGGACGCCCCTGGATTTATGGGGAAGGCGTTGTTATCTCTACCCTACATCAAAAATTGAAGTATCCAGTGAAAGGGAAGATCAATACAGATTGTGGAGAAGAGGAATATATGGTCAGTCATTTGAATTCTTTCAAATATGTTGAAATGGATGGCGAATTCATTGAAACTCTCTGCCAGACATTTGAAGTAATCCCTCCAATGATTGTCGTTGCTAAAGCTAGTCTTGCTGCTCCCAATATTACCAAAGACACACCAAGAATGGCTTCTCTGGAGGATGCTAGGGCTATGATAGAAGAATGTGGTTGTACTATCTGGGGACAGCTTCCCTATATCCCCGACAAGTTCAACAACTTTGGTTTTGGTTTCTCCTCAAAGGCTCAGAAGGAGGTTGGACGTGTTTGTGTTGGAGGATCACCTTTCCGTATTAGCAATAATGAGGTCAATGCTCTGTAAGACACTTAAAGTGATGCTGACTTGGACAACTGGATATTCCCTACCATTGGTGGTGGACTCAACAACTGGCAGACTAAACACTTTAAACCAATCTCCTTCAGCGAGGAGTAATAGCTATTTCTGTTTTTATCGTTTTAAGAAATTTGGTTATGTAATTTCTCTTTAAACAATGACTTTAAACCTTGTGTCTTGCTCAGGGCACAATGGTCCATTTGTTAAGGGTCGTCATTTCATACATCATATCTTCATTTAATGAAAACATTGGATGTCTTGCATTCAAATTTTGTGTTCTCTGTCTTTCTTTTGATTTATTTTCACTTTCAAATAGCTATGTGTTCTTACACACACACACACACTACATTGCAAATTCTCATCCACTTCGGATCTCGTTGATAACGATTCTGCTATTGTTGTTTATGACATTGAAAATCCAATCTACCAAGTCGGGGACGAAGGTGAGGAGGATTGTGAAATACCTTGAGAATTCGCTAGACTCTTAATTCAAGAAGAAAAGGCTCTCCAACCACATGAAGAGATAGTCGAAGTGGTAAAGTTGGGTTCCGAGATAGATAAGAAGGAAGTCAAGATTGGTGCCAACCTCGAAGACAGTGTCAAGAGCATATTGATTCAGATGTTGCACGAATATGTTGAGGTCTTTTCTTGGTCATACAAAGAGATTCCAGGGCTCGATACATATATTATGGTTCATCGTCTGCCGATGAAAGAGGGTTGTGCTCCAATTAAAAAAAAAGTTCATCGCATGCGTCCCGAGATGTCTGAGAAGATCAAAGCCGAGGTCATGAAACAGTTCAATGCAGGGATCTTGGCAATGACGTCGTATCCTCAATGGGTTGCCAATGTTGTTCCAGTACCAAAGAAAGACAGTAAGGTACATATGTATGTAGATTACATGGATCTGAATAGGGCAAGCCCCAAAGATGACTTCCCACTTCCACATATTGACGTCTTGGTAGACAACACTGCTCAGCACAAGGTATTCTCCTTCATGGACAGTTTCTCAGGCTATAATCAGATCAAGATGGCGCCTGAAGACATGGAAAAAACTACCTTCATCACACATTGGGGAAAATTTTGTTGAAAGGTCATGCCTTTTAGGTTGAAGAACACAGGGGAAAATTATTAGAGAGCCATGGTAGCTTCATTCCATGACATGATTCATCATGAGATAGAAGTCTATGTCGATGATATGATAGCCAGGTCACAAACTGAGGAAGAACATCTTGACCATCTACACAAGTTGTTTGAGAGGTTGAAGAAATATAACCTAAGGCTGAATCCAAGAAAAAAATGCACCTTTGGGGTGAGGTCTGGAAAACTCCTAAGTTTCGTCGTCAATGGTAAAGGTATTGAAGTCGATCCTCAAAAAGTTAAGGCTATTCAAGAAATTTAGGCTCCCCATACTGAGAAGGAGGTCAGAGGTTTCTTAGGATGACTAAACTACATTGATTTATTCATCTGTCATTTGACTGCTACTTGTGAGACAATCTTTAAGCTACTGAAGAAAGATCAAGTAGCCAGATGGAACGATGACTGTCAAATGGCTTTTGATAAAATCAAGGCGTACTTACAAGAACCTCATATTATGATGCCACTAGTTTAAGGGAGACCTCTAATCATGTACCTAATAGTACTAGAGAACTCAATGGGGTGTGTGATGGGGCAGCATGACGAGTCTGGTCGAAAAGAGCATGCAATATACTACCTTAAAAAAAAGTTTACCGATTGTGAAACAAGATATTCACTGCTCGAGAAAACTTGTTGCGCTTGGGCATGGGCTGCTCGTCGACTAAGAAATTATATGTTGATTTATACTACTCTATTGATCTCTAAAATGGATCCCATCAAATACATATTTGAGAAGCCATCTCTCTCCGGAAGAATAGCCCGATGGAAAATGATCTTAACGGAGTATGACATGCAGTACACCACTCATAAGGCAATCAAAGTAAGTGTATTGGTAGATCATTTGGCACATCAAGCTGTAGATGACTATCAGTCTATGCACTTCGAGTTCCCGGATGAGAACATCATGTTGATTGCAGATTGTGAAGAACCTGGACCGTATGAAGGACCTGAGTAAGGATCCCGGTGGACTATGGTTTTTGATGGAGCTTATAATTCACTTGGAAATAGAATAAGTGTTGTGATCATCTCTCCCACAGGTTTCCATACGCCTTTCACTGCCAGACTTTTCCTTGATTGTACCAACAACATGGCTGATTATGAAGTGTGTATCATGGGCATCAAAGCTGCTATTGACATGATAATCAAATTCCTGAGTGTGTATGGAGATTAAGCCTTGGGGATCAGTCAAGTCAATGGAGAATGGGATACAAAGCATCTGAATATTATCCCTTACCGGGAACATGTGCTAACCTTGATTCTATACTTTGAAGAGATTACCTTTGAGCACATTCCAAGGGAAGAAAATCAATTGGCAGACGCCTTAGATACCATGTCATCCATGTTCAAACTTAGATGGGACAACGAGGCTCCCAAAATTACCATTGAAAGATTCGATGAACCGGCACACGGCTACGAAATTGATATTGATGGAGTAGAAGAGAAGCCCTGGTTTCATGAAATGAAAAGGTACCTCGAGGCTCAAGAATACCCTGAAGTGGCATCTATCAATGACAAGAAATTCCTACATAGGTTCTCAGCTAAGTTCCTCCTAAGTAATGGAATTCTATACAGGCGCAATCATGATTCAACTCTGCTTCGTTGTATGTACAAGAAGGAAGCAGAGAAAATTATGGAGGACATGCACGAAGGCATATTTGGTACACATTCAAGTGGACATGCCATGGCTAAGAAAATATTGAGAGTAGGTTACTATTGGTCGACCATGGAAACTGACTGTCATCACCACTCAATAACTTGTCATAAGTTCCAGATTTATGCTAATAAAGTTCATGTGCCTCCAGTACCTTTGAATGTCATGACTGCTCCTTGGCCATTTATAATGTGGGGAATCGACATGATTTTAGAAATCAAGCCTACTATATCTAATGGACATCGCTTCATTCTCGTCGCCATTGACTAATTCACAAAATGGGTTGAAGCAACTTCATTTTCCTCAGTTACCAACAGTGTTATGGCCCAGTTCATCAAGCATAACCTCATCTGTCGATATGGTATCCCTGAGAGAATCATCACTGGCAATGGTACCAATCTTAACAACACTATGGTCACTAAACTTTGCATGCAATTTAAGATCAAGCACCATAACTCTTCTCCATATAGACCAAAAATGAATGGCGCAGTGGAAGCCGCCAACAAGAACATAAAGAAGATTGTGCAAAAGATGGTTGTGACTTAAAAATACTGGTACGAGATGTTACCATTTGATCTTCAAGGCTATCGCACTTCAGCATGAACATCAATTGGGGCAACTCCATTCTCTTTGGTCTATGGCATGGAAGTTGTTCTGCCTGTTGAAGTTTAGATTCCTTCTCTGAGGATTATGAAAGATGCTGACTTAGACGAAGATGAGTGGATTTAGACTAGGTTGGATCAGTTGAATTTGATTGACGAGAAAAGGATTGCGATTATCTGTCACAGTCATATGTATTAGAAACGTATGATCAAGGCATTTAACAAGAAAATTAAGCATCAGGTATATCAGGCTGGTGACTTTGTAATAAAGAGCATCATTCTACCACAAGGTGATCCCAGGGGAAAATGGACTTCCACCTACGAAGGGTCATTTATTGTCAAGAAAGTATTTTTCACGCGGTGCTATGATACTAACCACTATGGACGGTGAAGATTTCCCACACCCTGTGAATGCAGACATAGTCAAAAGATACTATGCATGAAAATAACCTGCTAGGTTGACTGACCTAGACAAAATAAGGGCATCTCGGCTAATCAAAAGGATTCGGGTAAAATTTAGGGATATATACAAAGGATTGTACACCTAGCAAGTCGAAAACCTAAAAAGGCAGCTTGGGAAAAAAGGGTATCCCGGTGGACTGAAAACCCGAAAGGGCGGTCCAGGAAAAAGTTAGGGATTAAAAGCGTACGATTATGTCCCATTGGACCACTTATAACAATCTTTATTACCAACGTCAAGTTCAAACGGTGCAAATCGATTTAATCAACTTCTTCTGATAAAAAAGGAAGAGATGTTCGAAGACATAGGGGCAATAGCATAGTTGGGACCCAACGAGACCATTTCCACATAGCTATATATTTTGCTTTCATTTTATACTTTTTCATTTCATGACAACTTCCTCTTACTAGAATTTTCGTCTCTTTGTACAAAATCTCATGTTTATAGGCAAATTATCAATACAAATACACCTTAAGGTTCAAACTTTTGTTTTTTCTGTTTTGCTTGCAAAAACGTCCAATGACTAAAATTGAATGAACATATGCATATTAACATGATTAACTGTTAGCAAATATATGCGTAAGAACAGGAATAGGCATTTACTCAAGATTCTAGGGGTTGGGATGACGTTCAAGCTGTCTATAAATTCCCACATAGCCACTTCTATGAGACTTTCCCACATAGTAGTCTTCACAAATTCATCCCCGATAAGGATACATTCCCGTATTTTCCGCAATCTACGGAGCTCCAATCAGTACAGTTCATGGAAATTCTCTTCCACAACTGAGTTTGAAAACTGTAAAGTAAATTTCCCCATAAGAGCTTGTTTCCTCAGCAGAATACTTCTCCGTCAACATGGTTTATTTCCCCAACAAATTACAATCTCCTCAGCATGAGTCTATTCCTCAGATCACTATGAATCACTGGAAAAATTCCTCTCCTCATGAAGTCACCACTATCCTCGGAAAGTCACTACGAAACCTGGAACCAGACCAGATATCCGTCAACTTTATCCTCCCCAAATGATTCAGAAGGTTATCCATCTCTTTTATCCCCAGTCAGGGAATATAAGAATTATTCTCCCCGGATGAGTCAGAGGGTTATCCATCTCTTTTATCCCCGGTCAGGATATATAAGAATTAAATTCCCCAGTAGAGCAATGGACGACCAAGGTTCCTAAACTTTTCTCCCCAAAGAAGAAGTCAATATTCCCCTACAGATTTTCTTCAAACAAAAGACAAGAATCCCCAACAGAAGCATTCTAGACAAGATTAAAGATACACACACTCTTCATCCCCAGCAATAGTCAGGGATTTATTTCCCGAGACAAAATATTGCACGGGCTTACAAATACACTTCAAAACGCATATAGTGTCGTCTCATTTATTTTGAGAACATAATTATGCAATTCATTTCATACATCATGACATTGCATACAACTAATTCTTACCTTTTCAGGAAAGATCAATCAACAGACGAATATCATCACCAATAGGTCCATTATTAATTCCCAAAATAAGACGGGGTGAATATCTACGTGATGAATACTTCCTTCAGACATCTTATGGTTCATATTAAATTGACCAAAGATTTATTCTGATACTTCTTCCAGTAGATCTTTTTTGGCTCTGATTAAATCGACCAATGATTTATTCTGATACTTCTCCCAGTTAAAGACGGACGTAGATATCTTCTGGCGCAGATTAAATCGGCCAAAGATTTATTTTGATACTTCTTCCAGTAGATCTTTTCTAGCTCATATTAAATCGACCAAACATTTATTCTGATACTTCTCCCAGTTAAAGACGGATGTAGATATCTTCTGGCTCAGAGTAAATCGACCAAAGATTTATTCTGATACTTCTCCCAATAGACATTTCCTAGCTCAGATTAAATCGACCAAAGATTTATTTTGATACTTCTTCCAGTAGATCTTTTCTGGCTCATATTAAATCAAACAGATTTATTCTGATACTTCTCTCAGTTAAAGACAGACGTAGATATCTTCTGGCTCAGATTAAATCGACCAAAGATTTATTTTGATACTTCTTCTAGTAGATCTTTTCAGGCTCAGATTAAATCGACCAAAGATTTATTCTAATACTTCTCCCACTTAAAGATGGACGTAGATATCTTCTGGCTCAGATTAAATTGACCAAAGATTTGTTCTGATACTTCTTGTAGTAGACATTTTTTGGCTCAGATTAAATTGACCAAATATTTATTCTGATACTTCTTCCAGTAGACATTTCCTGGCTCAAGTTTAGTTGACCGAAGTTTATTCTGATACGCCTTCCAGTAGACATTTTCTGGCTCATATTAAATCGACCAAAGATTTATTCTGATACTTCTCCCAATTAAAGTCGAGCGTAGACTTAGTCTAATTTCTCTATCATCAGTTACTTTGGATGGCATCTAAAAGCCCATCTCAAACAAATCTTCATTACCTTTCCAAATGGCATCTTTAAGCCCATTCCCGACATAATCAACCAACAACATTACTTCGTACACAAGCGAGTGCAAATTTCTAGGCACTTATGTGTTTAATCATCTTCCAACTTCAAGTCATGAATGGCAAACATGTCAATCTAACTCTTCAGGTTTAAGAAGACTGGACATTATTAGCTATTGTACCCCAAAATTTTCCCTACCTTTTTCTCAAGACATTGTAAAATCAAGCTTCTCAAATGAACTTTTGTTTTGATGAAGACAAACCATGAGGGACAAAGAAGGCAAAGATTTTTTATCAAGCTAAAAGCATCTATGGACAAAGTCTTCAGTTTAAGCTCTTAGAAAATTTCAAGGTATAATGATAATACTTAGTTTGAACTTAAGACATAGATGCTCAATGGTAAAAAGAAATATTTTATATTGTCCAAATCCTTACTCAAGTTTTTCTAAGCTAAAAATCACTTTTCACTTGAGTGCAATCGATTTGCATATTAGTGCAATCGATTGCATGCTTCAATTTTTCAAATCATTTGCTACTGTTTCTCAGTGAAATCGATTTCATGCTTAAATTTTTCAAAACATTTGCTACAGTTTCTCAGTGCAATCAATTTGCATTGTTTGTGCAATCGATTGCACTCAATCAATTTTTGCTACTGACTTCACATGCAATCGATTTACACTCTTGTGCAATCGATTGCAAACTCAAAACTTTTAAAACTCTAGCTATTGAAACCTTGTGCAATCGATTTACACAAAGGGTGAAATTGATTGTACGCTGCATGATTTTGAAAAACAGCAGCTTTGCACATGCCTGTTCATAACACCTTTTCATGGAAACCTTTCACTCAATCTTGGCAATTGTTCATGATTCATTTACGGAACTTTATGTTGTTTCAAAAAGGCTCTATGAACATATAAATACTCATTTACAAAATCTTTTTCAACACCTCTTCAAAATATATTTTCTGAATTTTCAAAATACAAACTCAAGATTTTCTTCACTTTTATACATAAGTTTTCTGCACACTTTCACATATTGTTAACCAGAAAACTTTAAGCATTATATATATTGAGTCATTGTATACTATTAATATTGGAATATGTTGTACCCCAAAATTTACCCTCTCATTTTATCAAGATTTCTCCTCACAAGACTCTTTGGACTCAGGACCAGATTAGGGTTTGCTCTGCTCAAGACATCTCATTGCACTGTTGACTTGAAATTAGGGTTTGAGTTTGCACAATGATTTTTGGACTTCCAATGCCTCATGTGACTTTCATACTTCATGTTGGACTTATAAGATTTCCCATACCAAGTTTCAAGCTTTGAATCAAAAAATTTTGCCCAGTCAATTGGACAGTTGACCTAAAAATCAGCTATATTAGGGAAAAAGTCAACTGTGGCCAATTTACAGTCAAACCTCGTAATTTTTATCCATATAAACATTATAGACTCATATGAACCATTTGATCAAGTTTGGACCAAAACTCCTCAAGAAATTTGATCAGATCTTCAAAAGGGCAAAATGGTCATTTTTAGGGTTTTGACTGCAGAAGGGCAATTTCTGATTTTTAACCTAGCCAATGGCAAATTGGGTTCAAGCATGGATTCAAGGACTCAATGGCATCATCTTGACCTAATTACAAGGTTCAAAAGATCTCAAAAGCATTGGATTGACAAATGAATTTTCCAGTCAACTGATCAAAAATCAACTGTACACTGAAAAGTCAAACTTTGACTTTTTTGGTCAAAATCAAGTGCCAAGGGTCGTTTTTCATCAAGATGTGTCAAAACATGAAACTTGTTCACCAAGAAACCTAATTTTGAAAATTAGGGTTTAAAATGGAAAATTTTCATAACTTAGAAATTTTCTAAGTTATGAAAATTTCTTATTTTTTCCCAACTTTTTCACCATGATGAAATTGGTTTCAAAGAAAACTTCCAACTTGAAAGTTGTAGTCTTCCACAAAATCTACAAATTTGATTCACAAAGTTTTCCAAAAATATGCATGGATCTCAAGTTATGATTTTGTGAATAAGGGTCCAAAAACTTTCTAACTTAGTGAAATTTTGTCCTAGTTTAGGCAGGATTTTGACCTATCTTCATGGCAACTTTTCACCTAGTTCCAATTGGAATCTCAAAATTCATTTCAAATATGGATTATAGAGCATATTACAAGCTTTCCAAAATGTCGAAGAACTCTCCAAAATCATTTGTGGTTAGGTAGAATCGAAGGATTGAAAATGGCAAGATATCACTTTCATCCAAGGCATTTTGCACATTGATACAAGTTGCAATTCTGTCCAACCATGCTTGTACTTGGTTTACAGGTCCTTAAACCCTTCCAAACTCATAAATTAAATGCCAACACATTGGATTAAGGCTTTATTCTGAGCTTTAGAGCAATGTACAAGGAATTAATCTAAAAATGGCAAAAAGGCAACATTGCCACTTTGATAAAGCTTGCTTTATGTCAAGTTGTTTCTCTTGAGATGTGAACCCAATCTTTTGCATAAAACCAACTCCAAAAAGATAGGGAAAAGCATACCAACTATCAGCAGGCTTGGAGCTAGCAAGTACAGGCCATAGCATTGTCAAAATCACCTTTTACTTCAAAACCAAGCAGTTGTGCAAAATGTCAACAACTTGGGAATCTGATATAATCAAGTCTTTGTAACATTTCAAACAAGTTCTACACATGGCCTAAGGTCAGAAACATGAGCTAGCAAGTTCTCAAACCCACCAAAACACCAAAACACCAAGTTCTTGCAAAACAGGGCAGGCCCTGCAGAATCACTTCCATCTTCACATTGCCTCGTGCGTTTTTCCCCAAACCACTTCAAACACTTTCTAAACAACCTACCTAAACTATCCCAACCATTCCCAAGCCACTGTAACTCCATTTGCACACTTCACCATTTTTGAATTCTGAGTTTGCAGGTTGACTTATACAAGCATATTCAGGCAAGTTCAAAGTAAACTAAACATTGGGAAAGCTCAAAGAAACATAAAGCAAGCTCACAAGTATCTCAGGCCTCACTCACAACCCCTACATTTCCATACTCGAGCTTGACTAGAACAGGTATTTCACAAACTTCTATCTCCTTATTTAGGAATCATTAGCCTTAGGTTTGTGAAGAAAAAATGTAGTCCTCATTGCCCTTGAGTTGTACATATGCATAGAATTCATTTATGTTAACTGAGCTAGGAGTATTTGATAGTTCAACTTTCTGAAAAAACTAGGTCAAGATTTAGGGCCAATGAAATTCTCTCTGGTCTTTGAGAGTTAGATTAAGTTTTTTACATGGTTAGAATCGTGTGATCAAGAGTTATAACTTTCATGTTGCAAGTTTTTATTTTTAAGCACAAATGCAGGAGTTAGCAGTTTGAACATGGCGCGCATTTTTGTTGTTTCTGAAGGACAGGGATGAAGACAACTTGGGCTGGGCTTAGTTCTTTTGACTATTGACACCCCCTGTTTACTTCCTACACCCCCTTGGCCCATTGATTTTTTTTTTATATTTTCCATTTCTATTTTCATTTCTGACTTTTATTATTTTTTCTAAATATAAAAAATCATCAAAAATATTTTCTTAAATTTTCACATTTTATTTTATTATTTTTAATATTTTTTAGCATAAGAATAGTTATTAAATAATATATACTTTTATTTTCTTAAATAAAAACTTGTAAATATTATAAAAATATAATATATTTTTATTTTTATTATTTTTTACACTTAAAATATTATTTTCTCACAAATATTATTTTTAACATCTTTGTATATATTTTATTTTCTTGTACATAAAAAATAAATAAATAATAATTAATATAGATATTTTCTTTAAAACCAAAATTAGGGTATCTTCACCCTTTCCAAAAATAATCATATTATTTTCCTTTTTTTAAGACATTAAATAATTTATTTTACATACATAAAATAAATACAAAAACATTTTGCATATTTATATTCATTTGCATATTTAAATAATTGTCTATTTATTTATTTTATACAATGAATTCAATTTGGTTGTAATAGTTGAATTAGGGTTTTATTTTCTTGCAAATATCCCCTTATTCAAATTTGTATCCCCCTCCCCATATCAATGTTGTAATAGTTGTAGATTTACTTTTACGCATTTTATCGCTTTAATATGCATGATTAGTAAATTAGGGTTTTGTATGATAACCAAAATCAAAACAAAATAGCTTTACTAATGCAAGACAAAAATGCATGAAAAATGACAACACAATGCACACAAGCACCCCTAGGGTTTCACCCACTTGTTGCCTTAAAAACATGGCCATGGTATGCATGTTAAGTATCTTGGCAAAACAAAACAAAACAAAAGATCATAGTCCCTCGATGACACTATCTTGGTTGCCTATACAAAAATGATCTAGTCCCTAAAAAAAACTTGCTAAGATACTTGGCAACATTGTTATCATGGTCATACGATGACCCGCGCATGTCCTGTTCAACATCCAAACACAAGGTTGTTTACCAAATACAATGGTAAAACAACAATGTCAAAGGGTTAAAAATGTGTAGGAAAGACTTTTGAGTAGGTAGGTAGATGCTCCTAGTTACTTGATCAAACTTGCAAACATCCTTGCTATTTTCAAAAACACACAACACAATTTCAAAACATTTCCCAAAAAAAACTTTCAAACATTGAAACATTTTTCAAAAGACAAACACCTTTGTATATATTCAAACAAGAATCATTACAAAGGTTGCCTAGACAAAGGCCTCTTTTCAAAATACTTTCAAAACCACACACAAAAGCACCATTTCAAACAATTGAAAAGCAAAAGTAAGTGATCTAAAACAAGTAACTAAGAGCCCATGGAATACCATGGATGAAAAGAGTGCTAGCACCTTCCCTTTTCATAATCTACCCCCCGAACACAAGAAAACATCTCAAAGGTATTTCATGTGCTTTTTGACCTTTCCTTTGGATAAATAAAAAGTCGGTGGTGACTCTTGCTAAACCGAAACATTTGTAAACACAAACGCAAAACCTCAAGTCAGTTCTCCCACCGCATCACAGAACTGGAGACTCTGCTGGGGAAATGTACAAAAGTGGGGTTACCTTAGGGTTTTAGATCACCTTTACATGCTTATCTTTCTTGACTTGATTGCTTTAAATTTGGTTCTATTGTTTGGGTTTGAATCCTCTACCCGGATTTGGGAAACATTCATAGGTAAATAGCAATACATTGTGGAAACTGTGCGGGGTATACCGACATGGTTGAAGAAATAGCTATATTAGTGCGACATATTTGTGGGTACCGGTAGCCTTTGAGTTAATCAAAGAGAATACGGGGCCTCTGAGTGATGTCATAAAGCACTAATGGACTTTTAGAACTTTTACTTGACCAACTTGGCCTTTTTAGGGGTAGTGAGATGATCGGCTTTGGTGTAGTCCGAAGTTGGTAGATACTCGATACTACAATCATTGAGGGTTATTTTCTTGGAATATTTCGGTCGCCAGTAAAGTGGATAAACTGAAACAATGAACACAGAAAATAATCTAGTGATATTGAGCTCCTTAGAACCCGGTTACTATTTATAGGACATGTTGAGCCAACTAAACTTCAAGAGGGTACTTACTTATGAAACCCCATGCTAGCCTGTGTTAGAACAAAGTTTGAATCTACTACCCTATATTTAAGTTTTGATGATAACAAAGTGAAAAGATATAGTATTTATAAGTTTCATGTATGAACTATCTGCTGCCTAAAATTATTATGTTCTGACTTGCAGATACTCTGATTGATGTAAGCAAGATCACATCTATTCAGCATCAGAATTTGGTTCTTGACACCAGCATCATAAGTTGCCATATCAGAATGACAGAATCAGATGATCAACTCACGTACATGCTGAAGCCTGATGAACAAGACTGCGCTCAACACTCTGATAAAGAAACACAACAGTTCATCAGCAGCGAAGCAGAGTCAGAATGAGCCAAGCCAGAACTTGCATTAAGTAAGCAACAGTATTGTGCATTGAAAGCAAATTAATTCCAACGGCCTCATTCCAGACAAGATCTGCTCGATAAGGAAAGTTTGTTATTAGCATTGAATCAAGAATATTGCATCCAACGTTCATCATCTCAGTGCTATATAAACAAGACTTTGAAGATTGAAATGGCTAATGCTCTCCAAATCTCTACACGCATAAAAGCTAATCAAAATCTTCTTTCTCTCAGTTTTGCTAAACCACACATTCTGATATTCTATCATTGTTTAGCAATCTAGTTTCTAAGCTTCAATTTGTGTATACATCACAGTTGTGATACAGTTTTGTAGAAAACATTCACACACTTAGTTTTATCTCTTTGTAAGAAAGTGTTACCTTGACAAACCGGGTTGTGGTTTGGATCAAGAAGGCTTTAGCAGTTGTTAAAGCAGTCTGTAATATTCAGTTGAATATAGTGGATTAAGACCTCGTTGGAGAGAGGCGAAATCACCTTGACGGGTGGACTGGAGTAGTTTGAGATCAAACGAACCAGGATAAAAATATCTTGTTCATTGCATTAGATTTCAGTTTTACAATTCAACCCCCCCTTCTTGTGTTTTTCACCACTTCAATTGGCATCAGAGCTCCTGGTTCTGAGCTAAAACACTTAACCGTGTCAGTACAAGATCCAGCGTTAGAAAAACACAATGGCAGGAAACAATTCTCACATCAGCAATGACAACAATGAGGACAGAGACAGATTCAGCGGCAAACCTCCAGTCTTTGATGGAGAAAACATTGATTACTGGAAAGACAGAATTGAAAGCTTCTTTCTGGTACATGATGCTGATCTGTGGGATATGGTGACAGATGGATACACGCACCCTGTGAATGCAAGTGGTCAGAAGATTGATAGAAAAACAATGTCTGATCCACAAAAGCGTGACTTCAAGAATCACCACAAGGCCAGAACCATCCTCCTCAGCGCCATCTCCTATACTGAGTATGAAAAGATCTCCAACAGAGACACAGCAAAGAATATTTTTGACTCACTCAGAATGACGCACGAGGGCAATGTTCAGGTCAAAGAAACAAAAGCTCTGGCGCTCATTCAGAAGTATGAGGCGTTCAAAATGGAAGAATCTGAATCCATTGAAACCATGTTCTCTAGATTCCAGATTCTGGTAGCTGGTCTCAAAGTTCTGGACAAAGGATACTCTACTGCTGACCATGTCAAGAAAATCATCAGAAGTTTACCCAAGCAGTGGAGACCTATGGTTACAGCTCTGAAGCTAGCTAAAGATCTCAACAAAATCACTCTGGAGGAACTTATCAGCTCCCTCAGAAGTCATGAGATAGAGCTAGAAGCTGATGAGCCTCAGAAGCAAGGTAAGCCTTTAGCATTAAAATCTAACAAAAAATTTGAGTCTAAAGTTTTGCAGGCAGTTGAAGAAACATCTGATGGATCCTCATCAGAAGAAGACGAACTCTCTCTCCTCTCCAGAAGAGTAAATCAACTGTGGAAGCAAAGACAAAGGAAGTTCAGGAATCCCAGAAGATCTGATCAGAACGAGTCTTCTTCCAGATACAGAAGGACAAATTCTTCCTCTGGATACAGAAGATCTGAAGGCTCCTCCAGTAGCAAAAAGCCAAACACCAAAGACATCATCTGCTATGAGTGCAATGAGCAAGGACACTATAAGAGTGACTGCCCAAAGCTTCAGAGGGAAAAGCCCAAAAAGAAGTTTGGAATAGAGAAGAAGAAAAGTCTCATGGCTACATGGGATGACTCTGACTCGTCTGAAGCTGACTCAGAATCAGATGATGAGAGGGCAAACATAGCTCTCATGGCTAACATCTCAGAAGATAGTGAAGCTTCTGAATCAGACTCAGAATCAGACACTGAAGAGGTATTTCCTAACTTTGCTGTTAACTTTACAAAGGCTGAACTTGTTGAAAGCCTTAATGAGATTCTGGAACGGTATCAGCAAATTAGAGTTAAATTCAGAAACCTGAAAAGGAATCTTGAATCTGACTCTAATAAGACTAAGTCTCAAATTGGAAAATTCTGAGCTGAGAAATAAGATTTCAAAATTAGAAAACACTTTACAAAACTCTCAGAAGGAACCAATTTCTGAAACTCCCAGCAACACTGATGATATCATCAAGGAGTATGATCACAGTTTCCAGAAGTTCCTAGCTAAAAGCATAGATAGAAGCAGAATGGCTTCAATGATCTATGGAGTTAGCAGAAACGGCAGGAAAGGAATAGGATACCAAGGTAAGGTTCCTACACCAAAGAATGTCATGGACTTAACCATTAAACACACTCCTCTGAATTCACATTTTGTATATGGTCACACACATGATATCAAATACACTAGCAGTAAGCACTCTGTGAAACCAAAATTCAACCAGAGTTTTGGTAAAACTAACAAATCAGGACCCAAGAAAATCTGGGTACCTAAGGATAAAATAATACATGTTGCAGATATCTTTAGCATCAAGTCAGAAACACCAGTCATGGTACCTGGACTCTGGCTGCTCACGACACATGACGGGAAGAAGGCATATGTTCCAAAGCCTGGAACTTAAGCCTGGAGGCCACGTTGGCTTTGGAGGCAATCAGAGGGGAAAGATAATTGGCCCTGGAACTGTAGGTAATGGAAATCTTCCCTCTATTAATAATGTTCTGCTAGTAGATGGATTGATGCATAATCTGTTATCCATAAGTCAATTAAGTGATAACGGTTATGATATAATCTTTAATCAAAAATCATGTAAAGCTGTTAGTCAGAAAGATGGGACTATCCTGTTTAATGGTAAGAGGAAAAACAACATTTACAAAATCAAACTTTCTGAACTAAAGAGTCAGAATGTAAAATGTCTTCTGTCTGTTAACAACGAGCAGTGGATCTGGCACAGAAGATTGGGGCATGTTAGTATGAGAAGAATATCTCAGATTAACAAACTCAATCTGGTCAGAGGATTTCCTAATTTGAAGTTCAATTCAGATGCTCTGTGTGAAGCATGTCAGAAAGGAAAATTTGCAAAACCTTTTTTTAAATCCAAAAATGTTGTTTCTACCTCTAAGCCATTAGAACTTCTGCACATTGACCTATTTGGACCAGTTAAAACTGCTTCAGTCAGTGGTAAGAAGTATGGGTTAGTAATCGTAGATGACTATAGCAGATGGACATGGGTAAAGTTCTTAAGACACAAGGACGAGTCACACTCTGTGTTTGTTACCTTCTGTAACCAAGTTCAGAATAAAAAGGATCTTAGAATCGTTAAAGTCATAAGTGATCATGGTGGAGAATTTGAAAACAAATATTTTGAGTCATTCTTTAATGGTAGAGGCATTCTGCATGATTTCTCTTGTCCTAGAACTCCCCAACAAAATGGAGTTGTAGAACGAAAGAACAGAACATTGCAAGAAATGGCCAGAACCATGATCAATGAGACAAACGTTGCTAAGACCTTCTGGGCAGAGGCAATAAACACAGCGTGCTACATTCAGAATAGAATCTCAATAAGACCTATTCTGGAAAAGACTCCATATGAATTGTGGAAGAACAGAAAGCCCAACATTTCATATTTTCATCCATTTGGATGTACTTGCTTTATATTAAATACAAAGAATTATTTGAACAAGTTTGACTCTAAAGCACAAAAGTGTATTATGTTAGGATACTCTGAACGCTCAAGAGGGTACAGAGTATACAATACAGAAACACAGATTGTGGAAGAATCAATCAGTGTTCGTTTTGATGACAAGCTTGACTCTGAAAAGTCAAAGCAGAATGAAGTTTTTGCAGGTATAGAAATTGAATTTACAGGTTCTGAAGACAAGTCATCAGAAGCTCTCAACACAGACTTTTCTTCAACGTCTGAAAGGAGCACTGCTAGCAATCCTACAACAGCTGCTGATCAACCTCAGAAGAGATTACCCAGAAGCAGCTTGGATCACCCAGAAGAGACTATCCTAGGAAGAAAGGAAGATCCAATCAGAACAAGAGCAAGCTTCAGAAACTCTGAAGAAACACTTATGGGACTTGTGTCTCTGATTGAACCTTCTTCTATTGATGAAGCACTTCTGGATAATGACTGGATTCTGGCAATGCAAGAAGAGCTGAATCAATTTACCAGAAACGACGTATGGGATCTCGTTCCCAGACCAAAAGGATTCAACGTCATTGGAACAAGATGGGTGTTCAGAAACAAGCTAAATGAACAAGGTGAAGTCATCAGAAACAGGGCACGACTGGTTGCACAAGGTTATAGTCAGCAAGAGCGGATAGACTATACAGAAACCTTTGCCCCAGTCGCCAGGTTAGAATCTATCAGACTTTTAATTTCATTTGCTGTTAATAGAGGCATCACTCTATATCAGATGGATGTCAAAAGTGCATTCTTAAATGGTTATATAGAAGAAGAAGTTTATGTACACCAACCCCCTGGTTTTGAAAATACAAAACATCCAGAACATGTTTTCAAACTAAAGAAGTCACTGTATGGTCTGAAACAAGCTCCCAGAGCTTGGTATGAAAGGCTAAGTAACTTTCTGTTAGAAAATGAATTCACCAGAGGGAAAGTGGACATTACTCTATTCTGTAAATCAGTTAAGGATGACATCTTAGTCCGTCAAATTTATGTTGATGATATTATTTTTAGTTCTACTAATCCTTCTCTTGGAAGAAAATTTGCTAAGTGTATGCAGGCAGAATTTGAGATGAGCCTCATGGGGGAACTGAAATTCTTCCTAGGAATTCAGATCAATCAAACACCAGAGGGAACTTACATTCATCAGAGCAAATACATCAGAGATCTTCTGAAGAAATTTGACCTCTCAAAATGTAAGCCATCAAAGATTCCAATGCATCCCACGTGCATTCTGGAAAGAGAAGAGGTAAGCAAAAATGTAGAACAGAAAGTCTACAGAGGTATGATTGGTTCTCTCCTCTATCTGACTGCTTCAAGACCTGACATATTATTCAGTGTTTGTATCTGTGCTAGATTCCAATCAGATCCTAGAGAATCTCACTTAACAGCTGTTAAGCGAATTTTCAAGTATCTGAAAGGTACTACTAATCTGGGTTTGTTTTATAGAAAATCTAGTGATTACAGCTTAGTAGGCTACTGCGATGCTGATTTTGCTGGAGACAGAGTGGAACGTAAAAGTACTTCTGGAAGCTGCCAGTTTCTGGGAGAAAATCTGATCTCTTGGTCCAGAAAAAGGCAATCAACAATTGCACTATCAACAGCAGAAGCTGAGTACATAGCAGCAGCAGGATGTAGCACACAAATGCTCTGGATGAAAAGTCAGCTTGAAGACTTCCAGATTTTTGAGAGTAACATTCCTATACTTTGTGATAATACTTCTGCTATTTGCTTAAGTAAGAATCCCATTTTACATTCTAGAGCTAAGCATATAGAAATAAAACATCACTTCATTAGGGACTATATTCAGAAAGGTATTTTGAACTTAAAATTTATAGATACAGACCATCAATGGGCTGATATCTTTACTAAACCCCTTTCAGAAGATAGGTTTAATTTCATTCTGAAACATCTCAGCATGAAAGTGTGTCCAGAGTGAAAATGTTTTAATTCCATATATTTACCTTCAGAATGTAATTGTTTTACTGTGAACTTCTGATCAATCTCCTTTCAGAAAGATAGAACATGCAGATTGTATCAGATGCAAGTCTAAAGATCTGAGAGTCTAACCTCAAAGACAGACGTGTTGATCACTACATCAAACAAGTGTCATCCAATCATCAGCATATCTCTGAAGCAGAACGCGTGCACGCTTCTGAGAAGGCAAAGCGCTGATTGGGTGCACTGAGACACATGTCTGGTAACCGTTTTTAAGTATCTTTCTCAAATCCCCCAAAATCAGCAAGCATTTAATGAAAAGTAATCATGCTTTTAAAATGCAATCATGATTTTTCTCTCTCTTAAAAAACGTTTATCTTTTCAAAATATTTTTGAAACTCTATTTAAACACATTAATCTCTCATTCTCATTCTTTACGTTTTCTCACTAATACTCAAGCATTTTCTTCATATTTCTGTGTTCATCTCTTGCAAAACCTATTTTCCTCAGTTTATTCTCAAAACCCTTTTAGTGTGAACATGGAAACCTCCAGCAATGCTTCTGCAGGTCCTCAGAAGAAAGCATCATCTGAGCAATATCAAGTGCCATTCAGAACTCTCCTCACTCCTGTGAAGAATCTTGAAGTGCTTTCTGAATTAATCACTGATTTTGGAAGCTTGAAGGAGAACGGTTTTGACCTAACTGAAGAAGTTAGGGCACATAAGTGGGAAAGGTATTTTGACAGGTTGGTTGGACCAACATTCCCAATGCTAGTCAAGGAATTCTAGATTCACGCCAAGGCTTCAACACATCTAGTCACCTCCTTTGTTATGGGGAAGAAGATTGTGATCACTGAGGATCACATTGCAAGGTTAATCGGTTACAGTGGCGGTGGCGTCCGTTGTGTGGACATGGTTGAAAGATGTGCTGATGTAGGTGTGATAGGTGCAAGGATTTTCACTCATGGGGTGCCCAACAGCAAGATTAAAGATCTGAAGGATCATTACAGAGTTTGGGCTAAGATAATTCTGGGGTGCTTCAACCACAGGAAACCAACCAGTTCTCTTGATTACATAAATGTGGATCAGCAGTTTCTGATCTACTTTATTGATCAGAAGGTAAAGATCAATCTGGCTCACTTCCTGTTCAACCACCTCAGAACAAGTGTGAAGGAAACCAGGGAAGAAGAAAGAACCAAGAGGGATTGGATACCCTTTGGAAGGTTGATATCAGATATTCTGACAGAGAATAGGCTGATAGAGCATCTGATAGAAGCTCAAGAGCTAAGCACTATTGAACCAACAGTTGGGAAACCTCTGAATGCAAAGAACTTGAAGAAGATGAAGCTGATAGAGAATATTCAGAAGGAACCCAGAGCTACTCCTATTGCTGATAACACCAGCAGAAGAGTGCCTCTGAGTGACTTTCCGTTATTTTCTGAAATAGAATCCAAACTAGAGGTGGTTCTCAGATATTTGGATGCGTGCAAGGCAGATGGTTCAGATCCAAATCTGATTATCAAAGCTCTGCATCAACCTCAGCAAGAAGTGACTCTGAAGAAAACTAAGAAGAGGAAGGCACCATCAGAAGGATCATCCCAGCAGACACCCAGGAAAAGAGGTAATTCATCTGCTGCCTCTGTTTTAAATTCTTCTACTATTCCAGCATCTATTCCTCCTCAAACCTCTCATAGAATCTCAATCCCCATCCCTACCATAGATGAAACCGTACCAGAAGAGGACCCTTCTGAGGCATTAAAACTCAGAAGACCCAGAACCAAACATCCCAAACAACCAACAATCTCAACAACATCAGCAATTGACCAAGTGCTGTCTGACATTGATCAACACACTTCTGATCAACCAATCTCTAAACCACAAATTGTTCCTCCTCCACAACCAGAACAACAGCAATCTGCTGAAGAACCAGAACAACAACAACAACCACTCTCACCAATTCCTGAAGAACCCATTATCCCTGAACAATCAGAAAATCCAACAACTTCTCCTCAACCAGCAATTCCGTCTCCCTCTCCCCAACCAGAAATTAATCCACCATCACCTCAACCAGAGTTTCATCACTCTGAAACTCCTTCTCCTCAACCATCTGAACCTCATTCACCTCAACCATCACCTTTGGCAATCCAGCTGCCAGGTGGAACAACTATCACCTTAGCACAATTGCCATCCTCATCAGAATCTACACCACCAAATACTCCCAAAACACCACCCAGTCCAATCATAATCTCTGATTCTGATACTCCATCTCCAAAACAAACAGCTTCCCAGAAAACCTCCGAAAACCCCAGCAGGACTTTCATAGACTTAACAAGTCTTGACCGTCTTGCTGATCTGAAACATAAAATTGCCATCCCAAAACCAAAACAACCAGATGTTGGCTCTGGTATTATGAATTTTGAAACAGGTGTGCTGCAATGGATTGCTTCTTTGAAGCAAATCTGTCCTGGAATGATTGACCCAGCTGCTTCTGATCAGCTCTGGTCACAATTCAGACTTTGGGTACGTGCTGAAGCCCTCAAGTTGCAGGATATCAACTATGAGCAGGCACAACAAAATTCCAGCAAGCTTCTGAATGAAGTTGGAAGTCAGCTTCTGAAAGAAGACGTGCTCCCTCTGGATAGTGAACCTTGGTCTGAGAAACAGCAAGCTGCAAAGGTGCAATCAGAAGAAGACAAGACCATTCAAGCTGAAGAAAGTCAAGCAGAAGATGTTGCTGAAAGCTCTCAGAAGCTTCCTGCTTCTGATGCTTCTCAAGCTGCCTTGGACAGGCAGACTCTGGAAGAACTAAGGCTGAATGACATGCGTCTGCAGCAGCGGATGGATGAAAGCGACCAGAAGATGAAAGAAAGAATGGATGTGCAGGATAGCAAGATTGACACTGTTGTCAGCATGGTGCACAAGCAGAATGAGACTGCTGAAAAGATCCAAGCCATGTTGGAGAACCTGTTCACACGCTTGCCTCCTCAACCTTAGTCTTTTTTCATTCATGTCCTTTTTCATGTTTTCCTTGATTTTCTGATGTACTACTTGAATGTGTTTTGTACTATTCTCATGTTTTGATTCTGAACTCTTTTAATATAACTAGTTTTTCTGATCTTAATTGTTTTAGCACATCACTTACACTTTTTGATTGCTGACAAAAAGGGGGAGAACAAGAATGATATTTTAAACAATAACGGCTAACTAGACAGAAATTCTCAAACATTCTGACTCTATTACTTGAAAATGTTTTTTCTATTTTGCTTAAAGTCTACAGGTACAAGGAAGCTCCTGGACACTCTGAAGACTAGAAGCCCTGATCACTATGAAGCTCTGATCCGCTCTGATACTCTGATCCAAAGCAAAGCTCTGACAAGAAAAGATCTGAAGCTCTGCTCTGACATGCTGATCTGAAGCTTCTGATAGTCAAAGAATCTGATACTCTGACGTTCAAAGAAAAGCAAAAAGATCTGATCCTGAAGAACACGTGTAATCAAAGGGAAGTAATAAACTCAGGGGGAGTATCTCTCAACTCTGATATCTCTTTACTCCTTATCCTTTTACTTCTTACTCTGATGCATATCTCAGATACCTTTTCACATTATTTTCATTTAAAAATATCTAGTTTTCGTCATCATCAAAAAGGGGGAGATTGTTAGAACAAAGTTTGAATCTACTACCCTATATTTAAGTTTTGATGATAACAAAGTGAAAAGATATAGTATTTATAAGTTTCATGTATGAACTATCTACTGCCTAAAATTATTATGTTCTGACTTGCAGATACTCTGATTGATGTAAGCAAGATCACATCTATTCAACATCAAAATTTGGTTCTTGACACCAGCATCAGAAGTTGCCATATCAGAATGACAGAATCAGATGATCAACTCACGTACATGCTGAAGCCTGATGAACAAGACTGCTCTCAACACTCTGATAAAGAAACACAACAGTTCATCAGCAGCGAAGCAGAGTCAGAATGAGCCAAGCCAGAACTTGCATTAAGTAAGCAACGGTACTGTGCATTGAAAGCAAATTAATTCCAACGGCCTCATTCCAGACAAGATCTGCTCGATAAGGAAAGTTTGTTATTAGCATTGAATCAAGAATATTGCATCCAACGTTCATCATCTCAGTGCTATATAAACAAGACTTTGAAGATTGAAATGGCTAATGCTCTCCAAATCTCTACACGCATAAAAGCTAATCAAAATCTTCTTTCTCTCAGTTTTGCTAAACCACACATTCTGATATTCTATCATTGTTTAGCAATCTAGTTTCTAAGCTTCAATTTGTGTATACATCACAGTTGTGATACAGTTTTGTAGAAAACATTCACACACTTAGTTTTATCTCTTTGTAAGAAAGTGTTACCTTGACAAACCGGGTTGTGGTTTGGATCAAGAAGGCTTTAGCAGTTGTTAAAGTAGTCTGTAATATTCAGTTGAATATAGTGGATTAAGACCTCGTTGGAGAGAGGAGAAATCACCTTGACGGGTGGACTGGAGTAGTTTGAGATCAAACGAACCAGGATAAAAATATCTTGTTCATTGCATTAGATTTCAGTTTTACAATTCAACCCCCCCCCCCCCCCCCCTTCTTGTGTTTTTCACCACTTCAGCCTGAAACTAGGATCTTGTGTGATTTGTTTGTACATATATACTTGTGCATAACATCATAACATCATGAAGCATCATATGCATCCACTAACCATTTCAAGGATTTGGATCTTCATCTTTGTTCCTGTTTTGTAGGTAATGAATTCACTTCGCTGGAAAACGATTCAAGTCAACCTTGTAAGAATTCCTCCTCAACTCAAGGAGCTAGCTTTAAGGATTCTTGAGAATTCTCCATTCACCGAGAGGCATGGGCGTCTTCTCAACTTAGTCAACACCAACACTGAGGAAGACATGGTGAAAGTTCTCTTCCAGTTCTTTGACCCCTTACACCACTGCTTCACATTTCCTGATTACCAGCTTGTGCCTGCTTTGGAGGAATTTTCTCAACTCTTGAGGATTCCTATTCTCCATCAACTACCCTACAACTGTACGGAAAAAGATCCAAAGCCTGGAGACGTTCCTCAAGCCCTACACTTGCAACCATCTGATATCATAGGCCATTGGGAGACTAGAAGTGGTGTCAAGGGTTTCTTGTCAAAGTTTCTGTTTGAGAAGGCTCAAAGCTACTGGAATTCATTGGACTTACAAGCTTTTGAGGAGATTGTAGCTCTTCTCATCTATGGGTTGGTCTTGTTCCCTAACCCTGACCAGCTTATAAATGTCAGTGCTGTCAAAATTTTCATGACTCGCAAACCGGTTCCTACATTGCTTGGGGATATCCTCCACTCATTTCACACTCGAACAATGAGGAAAAGAGGTGTTCTCATGGGCTGTACTCCTATACTGGCAAGATGGTTTATTTCTCATCTTCCCCAATCAGTCTTGAGGAATGAGCAAGGTTTGAGGTGGTCACAACGATTGATGTCTCTTACACATTCAAATGTTCATTGATGTTCTCGATCCCGAGAAAATGTTATCATCATTGACCGTTGTGGAGAATTCCCTAATGTCCCTCTACTTGGCATTAGGGGAGGCATTACCTACAACCCTTGCTTGGCTCTGAGACAGTTTGGGTATGCCCGAAGGGATGGCCCACATGACATGCTGATTCCAGACGGTTTTTGACTTCGACAAAGGTTCATCCGAGCTTGGAGAATGCCCAAAAAAGTGGACAGTAAGACCTTGGGACACAAGAATTCCATCACCCTTGAGCCTTACCTCAAGTGGGTGCGAACTCGCTCCTAAAGTCTTATGATGCCTTACCCCTACATTCTTTCTGTGATCAAAGAGCCTATTATGAAAGGAGAGGTTCCATACACCCTCCTACATCCTGACATGCCAACATCACTTGAAGATTTGCAAAGGAGTTGGATACAACTCAAGGGAGAGCGCGATACTTTTTAAGCCCAATTCTACGCCAGTGAGAAGAAGGTTTTAGAACTTACTCGTCAACTTCACGAAGAGAAGACTCTGAACACCTACATTGCACCAAAGAGGATGCGCAACGTCTTTTTACATTAGAATTTTGTATTATTTTGCCCATGGGGCATTGATGTACTAACAAATTCAATCTTATTAACATGACGTGTGTTCCTTTTTGTTTAAAACAAATTTGAATTTCTGAATCCTTGAATGCATTACATGAATACATATCATTCATCATATGCATAAACAGGTCTTCACACCAGGTTTCCTTATCTCTCTGATGTTTATTTCAGCAAGATGGATATATAGCAGACGGTTAAAGACTTACAAGCGCATAATTCCCAGTTTCAACAACTACTTCTGACCTTGGCAAAGGGGCAGGAGGAGCTTAAAACCTTGCTAGAAAAGGAAAAGGAGAAAAAGAAAAAGAAGAGAGTTGGTGTGGCTACCTTGTGTAGAAGATTTGAAGGTCAAGTTAGAAGGGTTCTGGATTTCCCCTCAACATCTGATGAAGGGGTAGGAAAAGGAAAGGGAGTTGTGGTACCATCTGAGTCTGAAGAAGAAGAAGAAGAAGAAGAGGATGAAGACTATTCTGAGCAGCAGTACCCTCCTGCAGACGACAAGTACAAGAATCTTGAAGAACGTCTGGCAGCTATGGAGGTACAGAGGGTACCTGGGCTTGACTTTGAAGATCTAGGGCTGGTCTCTGGAATTGTCATTCCCCCTAAGTTTAAGGTGCCTATATTTGCTAAGTACGATGGTTTGTCTTGTCCAAAGATGCATCTGCGATCTTACGTCAGAAAAATCCAACCGCATTCTTCTGACAAGGATTTGTGGGTCAATTTCTTCCAAGACAGTCTTTCGGGGACGCAACTGGATTGGTTTTACCAGCTAGAGAGGTTTGATATGCATAATTGGGAGGATTTGGCGGCCGCCTTCTACAGACAATATCAATATAATGCGGATTTAGCACCAACCCGTACTCAATTACAGAGTATGGGCATGGTCTCAAATTAAGGTTTCAAAGAGTATGCCCAGAAATGGAGAGATTTGGCGGGACGAGTACAACCACCTCTATCTGAGAGGGAGCTGGTAGATATGTTCTTGGGTACACTGTCAGGCCCCTTTTTTAATCACCTGATTGGAAGTTCGTCTGCGGGGTTCACCGAGTTAATTCTGATTGGTGACAGAGTTAAAGCCGAAATCAAGAGAGAAAAAATTCAAAAGGATGCATCTGCTTCTGCTGCCATCAAGAAGACTTTTCCAGCAAAGAAAGAAGTCTCAGTTGTCTACTCCCAAAGAAGTCAAGGAAGAGTTGAGCGCCGGCCAGCAGTGGGGGCTGTAATGATTCAGAAGTCTGCAGCTGATCAGCCTAGAAAGAATCAACCCAGAACCAACCAAGCAAGAGTGGAAAGGCCTGCACAGAAATACACCCGGATAAACATGACCCCTGCTCAGGTTCTACCCCATCTCTTGAAGTTAAACCTTGTTAGTCTAAAAGAGGCCCCGAAGAATCCGAATACATCTTCCCCGTTCTACCATGCGAAATGCCAAGTGTGCTTATCATTGAGACAATATAGGGCACGACACCAACAATTGTTGGGCCCTCAAGAACAAGATTCAGGATTTTATAGATGCTAAAGAAGTTGAATTCGACGCCCCTGAAAAGCCTAATGTGATCTCTGCTCCAATGCCAAAGCATGGCCACAATGCCCATGCTGTTGAAGAAGATCTATTTGTTGCTACTGTTGATTATTTGATAACTTCGCTACCGATAATCAATTTGAATTTGCTGAAGGCTGGGATTTTCCCAGGATGTGAAGAAGATTGCTACCTTTGTTCATCCTTACCGACCGACTATCCGTTGTTGAAGTTAGGCATCCAGCGCCTAATGGATAATCAAGAAATCCTTTTTGAGAAGACTCCTGTTACACCGACTCCTATCAATGATGTTTCGATAATTACCATATCCGGAAATCTTTCCAAGGTCTCCAAAAGACCTGTTAAGATTACATCTGATCCGAACATTGCACCTTTGAAGATAACCATGTCAGGGCCCATCACGTACAAGTCCAACAAATCAATACTATGGAACTATGGGGGAGACATCTTTTACCACGGTGTTAAACAAATTGAATCAACTGAAGAGAGCTCTGATGAAGAGACTTCCGACATTCGAAACATTGCTGGAACGAGTAAAATTATCCGCAGTGGAAGAATCTTCTCTCTGGAGATTGCGCCTCCAAAGGAAATCTTTGGACCCTCAGCCGCTCCTAAGGTTACTCCTGTACCGATCAATATACCTGCGAGAACTCCAGTCATTGAAGAAGTTGTGACTGATGTGGTTGTCCCCTATGCTATTGCTGATGATAGAGGGAAAGAGATCCAAGAAGAGCCCGTCAGGACGAGGGCTCAGCCGTTTATCATCCCTGAAACCATTCAGAAATAAATGGAAGAGATTTTGAAAATAATCAAGAAAAGCGATTATAATGTTGTGGAGCAACTGGGGCAAACCCCCTCAAAAATCTCTATGTTGGCTTTGCTGCTTTGTTCAGAAGCTCATGCCAAAGCTCTGATCAAATTCTTGAAGACGGCCCATGTGCCCCAGGAAACCTCCGTGGACCAGTTCCAGGAATGTGTAGCTAGCCTAACAGCAGACAACGGTCTAGGATTCTCCGATGCCGATTTAACATCAAAAGGGAGAAAACATAATGACGCTTTTCATGTTTCGGTGGAATGCAGAGGGACTACTCTAGCACATGTCCTGGTAGACACTGGTTCATCGCTTAACGTTTTTACCAAAGAAGGCATTGGATAGGTTGGATTGTGAAGGTCTAACTTTGAAGCCCAACAACATCATTGTCAGAGCCTTTGATGGTTCCAAAAGGATGGTCCACGGGGAGGTGAACATCCCAATCAAAGTGGGAACTGAAACCTTCAACTCCACATTCTATGTCATGGACATCCGTCCTTCCTATTCTTGCTTGTTGGGAAGACCCTGGATTTATCATGCTGGAGCCGTCACTTTAACTCTGCATCAAAAGCTCAAGTACCCTGTCCAGGGGAAAATTGTAACTGTTCACGGCGAAGAGGAATACATGATAAGCCATCTAAATTATTTCCGCTATGTTGAATTGGATGGTGAATTCATCGAGACCCCCTTTCAGCATTTTGAAGAGGTAGCTCAAGAGATTACGGCAACCAAGACATTGCCTTCTGTACCCATGATTACCCGATCTCCGCCTTGGATGTCGTCTCTCAAAGATGCAAAGGTTGTGATTGAAGAAGGAGGAAGCATAATCTGGGGGCAGCTTCCCGACTTTCCTTTCAAGGAAGACAAATTCGGCTTGGGATTCACTTCTTCTGCTAAAAAGGTTGTGCGTCGCTCCCGTGCTGGAGGGCCACCGGTGAAGATCACCCATCATGGAGTCAATGCTTTGGAGGATAGCGAAGAGGAGAGCAATCTGGAAGACTAGATTTTCCCTACTGTTGAAGGAGAACTGTGCAATTGGGAGGAAAAAGACATTGTTCCCATTACTTTCATCAATCAGTAATTTATCTTTCAAAAATTTCTATTGGTTTGTAATAATTCCTAAACAATTCGTACACTTTTTTCCTTGTGCCCTACCCGAGGTACATAGGTCCATTTGTAAGGGTTTGTTTTTTCATCTTCATATGCCATTTTAATGAATCATGGACATTTTCACATATAAAATTTTGTGTTCATTGTCTTTCTTTTTGCATTTTATTTGTTTAAAGATGGCTATCCCTTACACACACCCACACTTACAAATGCAGGTACCCTTCCACTCTAGATTCCATGGGTAACAATTCTGCTATGGCCTTCAGTGACTCTGAAGATCTGGTCTACCATACCGAATACGAAGGTGATGAAGACTGTGAAGTACCTGGAGAATTGGCTAGACTACTACAACAGGAAAAAAGGGCCATCCTACCTCATGAGGAGTTGTTAGAGACAATAAACTTGGGAACTGAGGAAGACAGAAAAGAAGTTAGAGTGGGTGCCAACCTAGAGCCAATTGTCAAGGAGCGCTTAGTTCAGTTGTTGAATGAATATGTTGAAATCTTCTCCCGGTCCTATGAAGACATGAAGGGACTTGATACAGATATTGTGGTTCACCGCCTCCCCACAAGAGAAGATTGTCCACCAGTTAAACAGAAAGTTCGCCGCATGAGGCCTGACATGTCTGAAAAGATCAAAGCTGAAGTTATGAAGCAGTTCAATGCTGGATTTCTTGATGTTACATCCTATCCATAATGGGTTGCTAACATTGTGCTCGTGCCTAAGAAGGACGACAAAGTTAGAATGTGCATGGATTATAGAGACTTAAACAGGGCTAGCCCTAAAGATGACTTTCCACTACCGCACATTGATATCTTGGTTGACAATACATCTCAGCATAAGGTATTCTCTTTCATGGACGGATTTTCAGGGTACAACCAGATCAAAATGGCCCCTGAAGACATGGAGAAAACTACTTTTGTTACACAGTAGGGTACGTTCTGTTATAAAGTGATGCCATTTGGACTGAAGAATGTCGAGGCAACCTATAAACGCGCCATGGTAGCTTTGTTTCATGATATGATACATCATGAGATATAAGTCTACGTAGACAACATGATAGCCCGTTCACAGACGGAAGAAGAACACCTCGACCATCTGCAAAAGCTGTTTGTCAGGTTGAAGGAGTACAAGCTCAGACTGAACCCTAACAAGTATACTTTCGGAGTCAGGTCCGGTAAACTCTTGGGTTTCATTGTCAGCAACAAAGGCATCGAGGTTGATCCTGCCAAGGTCAAAACTATACAAGAAATGCCTGCCCTTCGCACTGAGAAGGAGGTCAGAGGTTTCTTCGGACGCCTAAACTACATTGCAAGGTTCATTTCTCACCTAACATCTACCTGTGAGCCAATCTTCAAGCTGTTGAAGAAAGATCAGGTGGTTAAATGGAATGATGACTGTCAAGTTGCTTTCGATAAAATTAAGGAGTATTTGCTGGAACCTCCTATCTTGATGCCACCCATCGAAGGAAGGCCGTTAATCATGTATCTAACTATCCTAGAGAATTCAATGGGGTGCATATTGGGCCAACATGACGAGTCTGGCCGAAAAGAGCATGCCATTTATTACCTTAGTAAAAAGTTTACCGACTGTGAGACCCGATACTCATTGCTCGAGAAAACTTGCTGCGCTTTGGTATGGGCTGCTTGCCGGCTAAGGCAGTATATGTTGACACATACCACTCTACTGATCTCTAAGATGGATCCGATCAAGTACATCTTCGAGAAGCCTGCTTTATTTGGAAGAATTGTAAGATGGTAGATGATCCTGACCGAATATGATATACAGTACACGACCCAGAAATCTATAAAGGGGAGTGTACTAGCTGGCCATTTAGCTCATTAGGCTGTCGAAGATTACCAATCCATGAGGTTCGACTTCCCCAACGAGGATATCATGACTTTGGACAACGTTAAAGACTTCAGACCATATGACGGACCTGAACAAGGATCCCGATGGACCCTGTACTTTGATGGTTCCTCTAATGCACTTAGGAATGGTATCGGTGTTGTACTTATCTCTCCTGAAGGTTGCCATACACCTTTCACAGCCAGACTCTGCTTCAGCTGCACCAGCAACATGGCCGAGTATGAAGCTTGTATCTTTGGTCTCAAGGCTTCTATAGACTTGAAAATCAAATCCTTGATTGTATTTGGGGACTCCGCTTTGGTTATCAATCAAATCAAAGGAGAGTGGGATACTAAACATCCAAACCTCGTCCCTTACAAAGAACATGTCTTGACATTGCTGTCACATTTCGAGCAGATTACCTTAGAGCACTTCCCGTGAGAAGAGAATCAACTAGCAGATGCTCTAGCTACAATGTCTTCCATGTTTAAACTTAACTGGGATGATGAGGCTCCCCAAATCACCGTTTAACGGATGGACGAACCTGCACATTGTCACGAGATTAATACCGAAGAAGTAGTGGACCGACCGTGGTTTCATGAAGTCAAAAGGTATCTCGAGGCTCAAGAATACCCTGAAGGAGCTTCAGTCAACGACAAAAAGTTCTTAAGGATATTTTCAGCTAAGTTCTTCTTGAGCAATGGTATTCTATACAAGCGCAATCATGTTTGCATCCTACTCTGTTGTGTGGACAAGGTTGAAGCTGAACAAATCATGGCTGAATTGCACAATGGTACCTTTGGCACTCACTCAAGCGGACATACGATGGCTAAGAAGATTCTGCGGGCAGGCTATTACTGGTCTACCATGGAAGCTGATTGCCATCAACATTCCCGAACATTCCATAAATGCCAAATCTATGCAGATAAGGTACATATACCTCCAGTTCCTCTCAATGTCTTAACAGCTCCTTGGCCATTCGCTATGTGGGGAATCCATATGATTGGAGAGATCAAGACTACAACATCCAATGGACACCGCTTTATTCTAGTGGCCATTGATTACTTTGCCAAGTGGGTCGAAGCAGCTTCCTTCGCCTCCGTTATAAAGAATGTGGTTTCCCGCTTCATAAAGCAGAACCTCATTTGCCGGTACGGCATCTCCGAAAGGATCATCACCGACAACGGTACAAACCTGAACAACACTATGATCACCGCTTTGTGCGAGCAGTTCCAGATTCAACATCATAATTCATCTCCCTATCGGCCAAAGATGAACGGTGTTGTCGAAGCTGCTAACAAAAATATCAAGAAGATCATACAAAAGATGACAGTCACCTACAAGGACTGGCATGAGATGTTACTGTTTGCTCTGCACGAGTACCGTACCACGACACATACATCAACTGGGGAAACACCCTATTCTTTGGTATACAACATGGAAGTTGTTTTACCTATCGAGGTTCAGATTCCCTCCTTGAGAATCATGAAGGATGCTGGTTTGAGTGAAGACGATTGGATTCAGACCCAGCTTGATCAACTTAACTTGATTCATGAAAAGCGACCTACTGCTGTTTGCCATGGTCAGACGTATCAAAAACGTATGATCAAGGATTTCAACAAGAAAGTCAGGCACCAGACATATCAAGTCGGGGACCTTGTAATCAAGCGGATCATCTTGCTGCAAAGTGATCCTAGGGGAAAATGGACTCCTACCTACGAAGGACCATTTGTGATCAAAAACATCTTTTCTAGTGGGGCAATGATATTAACCACCATGGACGGCGATGATCTGCCGCACCCTGCAAACGCAGACATAGTCAAAAGATACTATGCATAAATGACCCGACAAGTTGAAAACCCGAAAGGGCGACTTGGGAAAAAATGGGCATCCCAGTTGAAATTCTGGCAGCAGATACTTAATGTCACAGTGAATGTTATGACACCGTATCTGACACACTTCAAGACAGTAAATTTAAAATCAGTAAAGAACACAATCAACTGTTTACCCAGTTCAAAGTGTAACAATGCCTACTCTGGGGGTGTTGCACCCTAAAATTTTCCCTCCCATATTCTTCAAGATTTGTCAAGATCAACCTCCAAATGGTTCAAAATCTCTCAAGGGTTGCAGAGTCCAATTGCCTCTAACACAGTCAAAATTAGGGTTTTGGTTCTTGCAAGGAAGTTGAGGTTTTCAAGGGTCCAATCAAGTCCCATATGCCTATATACATTGTCAAGCATCTACATGTCAAATTTCAAGGCTCACAGCATCAAATTGCATAGTCAAAAGCCCTAATTACTTCACAGTCAATTGCAGGGGCAAAATGGTCATTTGGCAGTCAAAAGTCAATATTTTTGGTCAACATCTTATTTTGAAGCCACAATCATCATTTGATCAAGTCTTGATCATGATTCCACAAGCATGGCTCAAAAATCAACAAGATGCAAAAAGTTGCTATTTTTGGACAAATGAAAAGTCAACTGTAACTTGACCAAGGCATAACTTTTTCATGGTTCATCAGAAAAATCCCATCCAATGCTCATTTTGAAGGGGATTAAATTTCCTACAACTCATCTTCACACTCCAAGCCCAAGAAATGCTCTCATAAAAAGTTATCAATTTCTACATTATAAGTCATTTTCAAAAGTCAACAAAAAGGCACTTTAAGTCAAAGACCATAACTTGAGATTGGTGAATCAAAATGACATGGGACCAAAGGCATTGGTTAGAGAACTTCAAGACCTTTCCAAAATGTCCAAGAACATGTTCATAGCTTCAAAATTGAGCAAGATATGCATTGGAGAGGTTGGGAAATTTTTGGGAATTTGCAAAAGTCAACTTTGCCCAAAACACCTCATTTTTGCTAATGGGCCTCAAATTCCCTCTTGAATCTTTACCAAAGGCTTATGCACGTCCCATTAAGATTAATTTGAATTATTTTCTTATTTTTATTAATTATTTGGATTTTTAATTGATTAATAATTCATTTAATTAATTTAATTGTAGGAAAATATCAAAACATGGTTTTCAAATCTTTTTGTGATGCAAATACACTTAGGGAAAGCTGACAATTCGTGTACACATCAAGGACATCAAAATCTCCATGATTGGCACGGTTTTATCAAAGAAAAAGGTTGAAAAATATTTGATTGGCAATCACATAATGAAACATGAATGCAATGGATTTTTGGGCCTAAAGTTGACCTAATTCCCTTCCCATATATGCAAGAAACCTAACCCTATTCAGAAGAACGGGCAAGAGCTGCTGAAAACAATATAACAAAATTCCAAAAGTTCAAGAAAATTGGCAAACTGAATTTTCACTTGCAGGATAATTCACACCCTTTTCTTGGTTCCATCACGTTACTGACATTGCCAGGAACCTATTGCCATCAAGAACAAGCCCTAGCACTCAAGGAAACGGCCAAACAGAACCACGGTTTGAACAAACTTTTCCATAATCGAAATTCATTTTTTGTGCATCATTGACATGTTTTGATTATTGATTTGCATTACTAACATCATCCTGAAGCTTTTGGTATGGATTAATTGTGTTGAAACATCTTGAATCGAAAACTACCATGGACGAATGCTAGGGTTTCAGAGCTTTCATATTAGGGCTTTTCTCATACTATAAAATTAGACCTCAAGACATATAAACTCGTCAGGACAAGATGAATTCATTGATACCATCGCGCCTTTTTTATGTTATCTGTAACTCTAATTGCTATTCTTGGCAGTTTTGGTTTGTGGGGGTTAAAAACCCCCGCTATCTTGTTTTTGTTTTACAGGAAAAGATGAAGAAGACGAGACGTGGAATCATTCTGTTGGTTGGTTCAAACAATGGCGCGCGTTTTTTAATGTCCAAGCATAATTGAGTTTTTAATACATTATTTTCATTAGCCAGTATAATAACAAAGTGTGCAAAGTAGCTTGGTGGTTGGTGGCGTGGCTTGCAATCGTTGGGACCTGGGTTCGATTCCCAGGTCCACCCAAATCTCAACTATTATTTTTCATAACATCTTCCTGTGCAGGCTTTGCAATGATGTCCATCATATACCCTCAGTGCTCCATATGCCAAGTGGCCATGATCAATAATCTGAAGGCAAAAAAATGATGAACGTTGTACTCCCCAGTCAACCAGCAAGCGCCTGATTATGAAAGTCAACAAGGCTTAGAGTTTTCTTGGGCCAGAAATTCTCAAACATACCTCCATTCTGGGCCAACATACCCCCATTGGTTTGCTATTTTTTTATTTTTATTCTCTTCTCTTTTAATTCTTTTAATTATTATAATTGTTATTATTAATTCACCAACAAATTAATTTTAATAATAAATTCAGAAATCAAAATTGTAAATATTTTTATTGTTTATTATTTTTTACTATTAACTATTAATTTTGTAAATAAATACTAACCTTTAATTTAGTTTAATTTAGGTTTAATTTTAATATTTTTCTCAATAAATAAAAATTATGTAGAATTAGGTTTTGACAATTTTCATTCATATTTTCTTAATTATCATTATTATTATTTATTAATCATTATTTTTGTACATAAAAATGTAAATTAATTAATTTAGTTAATTAGGTTAACTTTGACCTTTTTTTTTATTAATAATTAAAATAAACTTAGAATTAGGGTTTTCTTTTGACTTTTAATTTCTTTTATTTTATTTTTATTAAATATTAAAAAACATAAAAAACATTTTTCTTTACATAATTAATTAGTATTAGGTTTAATCTTAATTAATTGCAAAAGGACCAAAAACTCATATTTTTTCAAAAGGGTCGAAACCCTAGGATGACCTGATTTACTTTCCATTCGCGCGTTATTATTTATTTGATTATTATGTAACTGCTTCCAAGGATGTAATAGTAATTAGGATTTACCTCTTTCTTTACTTTCCGCACTTTATCAAAACGGGTTTTTGTTTTTTGGCGATGTATAGACCCGCGCCTTGTAATAGCGTAGCTTTACATTCCCGCACTTTAATTTTCCGCACTCCTAACTGTTAATAAGCATGAAAGACTGAATGACAAATTAAAAACAACTCGTAGCTCACAATTGCATGATCAAAGATAAACATAAACTGAATTGAACACACAAAGCACATGTCACTTCTAGGGTACGCCTCACTCGTTGCCTCGAACGTGGTCGTCAAGTATAGGGTGTTTTAGAGGTCGCCCTCCTGTCTAAGATCCAGTTGCCTCGAAACAGTTGCCTCGGATAAAAGGATCTAGGACATTAGGGTTACTTCTAAGGTGTCCTACTATTGCTTCAGTGACCATACTGTCCCTTAATCGAATTGACTCGAACACCTCCAGCGGTGGTGCTACCTACCTCTCAATGGTGGGATAGCACTATTTAAAGGACGCTTACACAGCCTAATTCCTTAGGGTAGGTAGACGACTCATGGGTACTTGCTCTCTTCAAAAACAAACAAAACATCTTTTCACACTGACACTTTCAAACAAAAGTTTTCAAAACAAATTTTCATACACTCTTGAGGACAGATACAAGAGTCACTTAGAAATCTTTCAACGAAACTTTTTCAAAACCCACACACATCTGAAAAGCAAACACTTTTGAAAACATAAGAGCAAGTACCTAAGAGCCCATGGATAACCATGGATAGAAAGGGTGCTAACACCTTCCCTTTCTATAAATCTACCTCCCGAACCGAGAGACATCTCAAAGAAGGAATTTTGCTGTGCTTTTGTCCTTTCCATGTTGGAGAACATAAAAGACGGTGGCGACTCTTGCTTACCGTGACATTTCGCGAACCAGCTTTAAACAGTCAGTTCTATTTCCATCGATCACAAAACTGGCGACTCTGCTGGGGATTCCGTTAAAAAGCGAGGTGTACCTTAGGATTAGATCATACTTATGTTTTCAATTGCTTGTTTTGATTGCTTTAATATTGTGGGCCTGTTTTGGGAGTTTCATAGATCCTAACCTGGATCTGGGGGAAACCTTTTAGGTAGCAACAAACTGTGAGGGAACTGTGTGGGGTATACCGACATGGTTGAAGCAGTTGCTACGTTGATGTGGCACTTTGGTGAGTACCGGTAACCCTTGAGTCAAGTCAAGGAGAGTACGGGGCCGCCGTGTGGTGTCGTGAAGCATCAACTGACCTTAGGAACCTTACTTGACCGTCCTGGCCTCTTTAGGGTAGTGAGATGACCGACTTTGGTGCAGTCCGAAGTTGGTTGATACTCGATACTACACTCATTGAGGGTTGTTTTCTCGGAATATTTTGATCGCCAGTTCATTGGCTAAATCAAAACAATGAACATAGAAAACAACCCAATGATATTGAGCTCCTTAGAACCCGGTTACTTTTGATAGGACAGGTTTTTGAGCCCACCAACTTCAAGAGGGTAGTACCTGAACTTCATCTGGCCTAAACTTTAAGGGCTGTCTTGTGTGACTTGTGTGCCTTCAAACTTGACTACTTGCATACTTGTTATCTGACACACGAGTTTCTTGCAGGTTTTGTTTATAGTCCTTAATCTAGGCTCATAACAGGGTTTACTTACATCACTCCACGCATAGCATAACATCATACCATCATACCATTGCATACATCCTACATAAAGACTAATCCATTTCAAGGATCTCAAGGGTCTGTGGTGCAGGTCATGATAAACCAACTGTCTAGCAAGGGGCAAAGGGGATTTATTTTCCTCTAGCCAAGGTTGTTCGGAGGTCAAAACATGATGACTTGAGTCAAGGGCTATGACCCACTCGATATGGTGAGCCTTGACTCTTGAAGAAGGACTCTCTACAATATGCAGTTCCTTCAATCAAGCTACCGGATTCCAACTCTAACAATTTTCTTGTTTACCCCCCGAGATCCTTGAAAACATTGCATGCATATCATACATATCATTGCATCACATGTACCCTTTTGACAGGTCACTTATCTTCTTCGCTGTTTATTTCAGCAATCACCATGAATCCTGAATCATCCAATGAACAAGCTATCAAGGCCCTCCAGGCCCAGAATGCCCAGTTCCAAGAGATGGTTATGAGCCTAGCCCAAGGTCAACAGGAATTGAAGACTCTGCTTATGAAGAAGAAGAAGAAGAGGACTGTGCTGTTCAACCATAGACGCAAATCTAGGAATGGATCACAAAATGAAGCGGAGCTGACTACCCCATCTGTTGGGAAAAACAGTCCCCAAGAGGGAGAGGTTCCTAGTCCAGTGGTCCCCGAAAACGAGACCGATTACAATGATGAACAGTACCCTCCAGCTGAGGACAAATATAAACAGCTAGAAGACCGGCTAAGTGCTATGGAGATACAGAAAGTGCTCGGCCTGTACTTCGAAGATCTAGGTCTATCCTCTGGGGTGGTGATCCCACACAAGTTCAAGGCACCTGCCTTTGCAAAGTACGACGGAGCCTCCTGTCCTAAGCTGCACCTCCGTTCATATATAAGGAAGATCCAGCCCTACACGGCCGACAAGAAATTGTGGATTCACTTCTTTCAGGATAGTCTAGCAGGGACTCAACTCGAGTGGTTCTATCAGCTGGATGGAGCCAGTATCTGTACCTGGGAAGACTTGGCTACTGCGTTCTATAAGCAGTATCAATATAATTCCGACCTCGCTCCTATGCGTACCCAACTCCAGGGTATGTCACTAGGGACGGGTGAAGGATTCAAGGAATATGCGCAAAAGTGGAGAGACCTGGATGGAAGGGTGCAGCCACCTTTGACCGACCGTGAGCTCGTGGACATGTTTCTGGGGACCCTGTCTAGTCCATTCTTCAACCACCTGATTGGGAATTCTTCTGCTGGGTTTACAGATCTGATCTTGACTGGGGAGAGAATTGAAGCTGGCATTAAAAGCGGGAAGATTCAGGAAGCTACGCCTTCTGATGCTCATAAAAAGCCTTACCACGGGAAGAAAGAGTCCAACGCTGTGCGTGGTAAAAAAGGCCGTCATGATCAACATGTGGGGGCAACCCAGATCTCTAATCCTATGCCTTCTCAACAAATACAGGGGCAGCAACGTAAGGAGGTCGCACCCAAATGATAGTTCACCAAGATCAACATGTCAATGGATCAAGGGCTACAGCAAATGTTGAAGGCAGGGCTGATTACCTTAAGGGCCCCTCTCCGGAATCCAAACACTTCTGCTCCTAACTATCATCCCAACGATAGGTGCGCATACCATTCTGATAGCCCGGGGCATACTACGGATAACTGTTGGGCTCTGAAGAACAAGGTCCAAGACATGATTGACGCCAAGGAAATCCAGTTTGAAGCACCAGAGACTCCAAACATAATCACTGCTCCTTTGCCAAATCACTGAAGGCTTTTGTTTTATTTGAATTTCCGAGTTGTATTTTTCTTTGCTTACACAAACAATTAATGTCATAGCAAAATCTTTTATTCCATTAATGCATCGCATATGTCTGTTTTGAATTAATCCAATTATATTCACTATATTCAAATTGCTTTCATATTTTCGTGATGATCAACGCTAAATTAATAATTCTAAGCCTCTTGAGGGAGGATGACGAAAATGATACCACGATATTTACAATATGCTTTTGAACAGACCCCGCTGATGAGGTACATGCATTGTTTCTATTCCTAAACAATGGAGTTATAAGGAAGATAATCCCTCGTCAACCCCTTCGAGCCAAAGAAGTAGGAGTTTTTATTTTCGAAAATTAAAACCCTTAATCATAACCTGGGGCAGGGTAGTTCTCTCAGTCGATCCAAGTGCACAACGAATAGCATCAAAGGAGTCCTTCCAATAGAAAAGACAGTGATGGTTTATATAATCGTAAGGACGGGCAGTCATTATTTCTCAAAATAAAAGCCCAACAAGTCAAAACCTATGAAGGAGACTTACAAAACTGGGGCATCCCACTGACTGTAATCACAAAAGAAATAGTTCAGGCAAAAAAACAGGGATAACAAAATCAAAAAAGAAAGAGGTCCTACAAACCCTCGACAAAAAATGACTGCTGTGATCGGTGGATCTGGAACTGACTATTTAACGCTGGTTCGCGAAATGTCGCGGAAGCAAGAGTCGCCACCGTCTTTTATTTTCTCCAAATGGAAAGGACAAAAGCACAGAAAAATTCCTTAAAGAGATTGCTCTCGGTTCGGGAGGTAGATTTATAGAAAGGGAAGGTGTTAGCACTCTTTCTATCCATGGTTATCCATGGGCTCTTAGATACTTGCTCATTGTGTTTTCAAAAGGTTTGTTTGCTTTTCAAGTGTGAGTGGGTTTGAAAAAGTTTCGTTTAAAGATTTCAGATCGACTCTTGTATCAGTCCTCAAGAGTGTTTGAAAAATTGCTTTCGAAAGCTTTTTGAAAAGGTGTCGGTGTGAAAAGTATTTTTGAATTTGTTTTTTGAAATTAGAGCAAGTATCTACGAGAACTTACCTACCCTAAGGAATTCGTCTGTGTAAAAGTCCTTTAAAGTAGTGCCATCCTTCCATTGAGAGGTAGGTAGCACCACCGTTGGAGGTGTTCGGGTCAATTCGAGTTTAGGGACATGGTGATCACCAGAGCAATGGGAAGACACCTTAAAAGCTACCCTCATGCCAGGTTACCGGATCATGAGGACTTACTAAGACATCCTCTACTCGACGATCACCTTTCGAGGCAAGGCAACAGTGAGGCGTACCCTAGGGGTGGTGTGTGATTTGTGTGTCGTTTTCAGATATTTTATCTTTTGTCATGTTATGAGTGAGCTACGCTTGTTTTTATTTATGTCATACATTCTTTCATGCCTTGATTAAACAGTTAAAAGTATTGCGGGAAAAGTAAAAGTCTAAAGCTATTACAAAAGGCGCGGGTCCACATCGCCAAAATTAAACCAGGACCCGATTTGACAGTAAATAAAGAAGTAAAGTGCGAGAAATAAAATGTCCGAGTTTACAAGGCTTTGGAAGAATTACATTAATATTAAACGAAATAAAATAAATATGCGAATAAGGATTAAAAACGAGGGCGTTGGACCCTTTTTGCAAAATTAAATTAAATGATGGAATTGATTAATTAAGAGAGAAAAGAAATTGTTTTTTTTTTTGATATTTTTTAGTATTTTATGATTTACATGAAAAAATTAATTGAAATAAAACGCTAACCCTAATTCTATTTTATTTTAATTTATTAAGAAAACATTAGAATTTAACCTAAATTAACCCTAATTTTTACATGCAAATTTAATTATGAAAATAAATAAAATAAATAACATTAAATATGAAAGAAAAATTAAAAAGGAATAAAAACATTAATTAAACCTAATTCTATGTTTTTTATATTTTTTATTAAAAGAATTAAAATTGCAAACCTAATTTAAAACTACATTCAATTACATGCAAATTTATTTAAGAAAATATTAAAACAAAAATATTTATTGTGTTTTTCCTTTTTTCTGATTTTTTATTGTATTTTGTGAAAATAATAAATTAATTAAACAAGTAATAATTAAAATAAAAATAGAATTAAAAATAAAGAAAGCAAAAATTATGCAAACCTAGGGGGTGGTAGTCCCCAAAGTGGAGGTATGATTATGGAAATTCTGGCCCAACAACCTTGGCCTGTTTGACTGTGGCCAGACACGTGCATGTGCGTTGACTCAACCTCATGGTGTTCCTCCAATCTGTAGCCCTTGGATTGCTCTCAACGTACGCGTGGCATGCTGGATAGCGGGACGTATCATGGACCACAACATTATGCCTGCATATGAACGTAAATTGGGAAAAAAACAAATGGAAAGGGTGAAGACCTGGGATCGAACCCAGGTCATTCACTTTACTAACAACTTCATTTGCCACTGAGCCACTACGTATGCGTTTAATATATAATAGTTAATAAACATTATAAAAGAAAAGAAAGTCAGTGGCCCCCAACGCGCGCGAAATTTGAATTGGCCTATCACGTCTTGCCACGATATCGTCTTCTTCACTATTCCTGAAACATAAAACATTAAGCCACGGTTTTATACGCGTTCTGTTAGGTATGCTTTGGAAAACTAACGACTAGCCCTCTAACGCTCATAAATTGAGCGCGAGGGTTCCATTGTCCTCGTCCAAATGCGCTGGTTTGAATGGTGGTGGTCAGGGGTTCCAATTTTTCCTCGTTTCAAAATCCCTAATCTGAAGCTCTGTAAACTCTAAAAATCAAACATGGCATAATCGTGTACACAGCATAAAAATATAATTAAAGCGTATGGTTAGCTTGCAAATACTTCACTGATCACGAATATATGAACAAAACGTCATGAAAGTGCATAGAATGCAAAACACGATAATGAAAAAAAAGTGAGAAAGGTTAGCTTCTGTACAACGATTCTTGAGGTTTTGATGAGCGTTTTTGATTGGAATATGTTCAGTGATGCTTGAGGAAGCTAATGAGATGAGAATTATGCCTTGAATCGTCCTAGAAAGTAGTTTTCAGATTTGAGTTTTAGACCAAATTTTCCAAGTTTGATAATGGCTTTTGGGCACAGCTCAGTGTGTGTTTGCATTAGGGTTGTGATTAGGCTTTTGTACTGAATGCATTAGGTCAAGAAACTTGCTCAAAATCTCTTGCAATCATGGTTTTGAAGATTTGATTTTCTAAGATTTTTTCAATCTTTTTCCATGTGTTTTTTGATGCAAATTGGCTCCAATCTCTCCAAATCTTTCTATATTGGGATATGCATGAATTATTGAGAATAAAACATGTACAAAAAGATTTGTTAGGTTAAGCTAAATATTTTTCACATATTTAATTGATTTAAGTGAATTATTATAAATAAAAATTCAAATAAATAAATGAAAAATGAAAAAATACTTCCCTTTGGGCCAAGTGGTCGTGCACATGTCATGGATGATGAATTATGGAAGAAAAATGGGCCCCTTAGCAATTTTAGGTCATTTGAAGTAATGTTGACTTTTCAAAATATCCAAAAATTTCCCAACTTCTACAAGGCATAACTTGCTCAATTTTTAAGCTTTTCTCATGTTCTTGGACATTTTGGAAAGGTCTTTGAGTCCTCTAACCAATGCCTTTGGTCCCATGTCATTTTGAGTTACCAATCTCAAGTTATGGCTTTTGACTTGAAGTCCCTTTTTGTTGACTTTTGGAAATGACCCATAATGTTGAAATTGATACCTTTTTGTGAGAGCATTTCTTGGACTTGAAGTATGAAGATGAGTTGTAGGAAATGTCTTTCTCTTCAAAATGAGCTTTGGATGGAATTTTTCTGATAATCCATGTGAAAGTTATGCCCTGGTCAATTTCAGTTGACTTTTTCAGCTGTCCAAATAAGGAAACTTTTGCATCTTGATGATTTTTGAGCCAAATTTTGAGAATCATGATCAAGCATTGATCAAATGATGTTTGTGGCTTCAAAATGATATGTTGACCAAAAATTTGAACTTTTGACTGCCAAATGACCATTTTGCCCCTATAGTTGACTGTAGTGCAATTAGGGTTTTGACTGTGCAATCTTGTGCTGAAAGCCTTGAAACTTGATATGAGGATGCTTGACCATATTTGTAGGCATATGAGACTTGATTGGACCTTTGGAAACTTCATTTTCTTGATCAAAACAAAAACCCTAGTTTTGACTGTATAGGAGACCTTTGCACTGTGCAACCCTTGGGGAATTTTGAAGCTTGATCTTGGCAAATCTTGAAGAATATGGGAGGGCAAATTTTGGGGTACAACAGTTGCCCCTGTTCAATCTTCTTAGACCTGAGGATGCAGATTGGCTGACGTGCCTTTCGTAATCCGAGGGTGGAAGATGATTGAACACTAGAGTGCCCAGAAATTTGTGCTCACATAGTAGCAGCGATGGTGGAATGGGCTTATAGATGCCATTTAGAGGTTGCTGGATAAGATGATTGACTTACAGATGCCATCTGGATGTTGATCGCGTAAGAGATTCCTTAGCGAGAACCTGCATACCTGCAAAAGAAACATGAGTACCTGACACGTTGCAAGAACTGGTTTTCAGATGCTTGGCATAGATATGTCCTGACTGGTTACAGGAGCTGAGTCTGGAGCTTCAAACGGCGATGAATGAACCAGGGATGGTTACTACCTTAGCATGAATGGTAAGAGAACCTTGGGTGATTTTAACTTCAACAACGCTCGTTGAGAAAATCTTGGTGGGGATTACCATCTTCGCAGGATCGGGAAGAGCACCATAGGCAATTATAATCTGAAAGGGAATTATCGCCTCACTCACCGTCGGAGAGGGAACCATAGGAAATTATAATCTGAAAAGGAATTATCACCTCACTCACCGTCGGAGAGGGAACTATCTGAGAAGGAATTATCACCTCACTCACCGTCGGAGAGGGAACCATCTGAAAAGGAATTATCACCTCACTCACCGTCGGAGAGGGAACCATCTGAAAAGGAATTATCACCTCACTCACCGTCGGAGAGGGAACCATCTGAAAAGGAATTATCACCTCACTCACCGTCGGAGAGGGAACCATCGGAAAAGGAATTATCACCTCACTCACCGTCGGAGAGGGAACCATAGGAAAAGGAATTATCACCTCACTCACCGTCGGAGAGGGAACCATAGGAAAAGGAATTATCACCTCACTCACCGTCGGAGAGGGAACCATAGGAAAAGGAATTATCACCTCACTCACCGTCGGAGAGGGAACCATAGAAAAAGGAATTATCACCTCACTCACCGTCGGAGAGGGAACCATAGGAAAAGGAATTATCACCTCACTCACCGTCGGAGAGGGAACCATAGAAAAAGGAATTATCACCTCACTCACCGTCGGAGAGGGAACCATAGGAAAAGGAATTATCACCTCACTCACCGTCGGAGAGGGAACCATAGGAAAAGGAATTATCACCTCACTCACCGTCGGAGAGGGAACCATAGAAAAAGGAATTATCACCTCACTCACCGTCGGAGAGGGAACCATAGGAAAAGGAATTATCACCTCACTCACCGTCGGAGAGGGAACCATAGAAAAAGGAATTATCACCTCACTCACCGTCGGAGAGGGAACCATAGGAAAAGGAATTATCACCTCACTCACCGTCGGAGAGGGAACCATAGGAAAAGGAATTATCACCTCACTCAACGTCGGAGAGGGAACCATAGAAAAAGGAATTATCACCTCACTCACCGTCGGAGAGGGAACCATAGGAAAAGGAATTATCACCTCACTTACCGTCGGAGAGGGAACCATAGAAAAAGGAATCTCGAAGAAAAACCTAAAAATGGAAACCTCATGCACCGTCGGAGAGAGAACCAATAGGAAACTATAATCTCGAATCACTTCTACTGAGTCTTCATCAGAAAAATCTGTTGGGAGTCGATTTAGCTGGACTAGAGAAGGCCTTGGACTGGATAAGAAATCTTTAGAGTCGATTAACTGAACCGGTCTAGGTCTTGAAATATGATGGAGAATTTAGCTGAATCTTTCCTGAAAGGTAGAGATCAGTCATATGTAATGCATGATATGGATCAAGCAATGATGTTCTCAACATAAATGAGATTTGTATGAGATGATGCGTCTAGGTATGCTATAATGATGTATGTGATGTTTTATGTATGCTTTCGTCTAGGAAAGTAAATCCTTGACGGGTGCCGGGAAGTCATATCCTGGGCTGACGCTGAAGAATAGATTTTGCTTCCGCTGGGGATGATAACTGCAAGAATACTGGTAGGAGAAGATGACTCCGTTGAGGAATAGACTTAGCAAATGGAAGATTCTGCGGGGAGAAAAATACTCTAGCGACCATGCTTGGGGAGTGATACCCTGTGGGGAGAGAGATGCTTTTGCTGAACTGTTGAGAATGACTTGCTGAGGATATCTTGTTGTATTGGAAGTGTTGATAAACTTTGCTGGGGGTAAGAGAACTTCGTCGACGACAATCTTTCCGTGGCTATTGGATGAGGATAACCCAGTTATATCCTGTTAAGGAAGTAACTCTTTAAATAAAGCCGGACGAAGCGTTCGTGCTCTGCAAGGATAAGCTTCCAGAATCTACTGGGGATAAGCTTGCTGCTTGGGGGTATGAATTCCAGCTTCCTGGGGAAACTAGATTGGACTCTCCTGGGGAGATTTTGAACTGTAATTTTGTAGGTTGAAAGAGGGCACATATGTAGGGTTGCCTGCTGATGAGCTCGTGTAAAACCGCATCTGAAATGGAGAAGGAACCTGGGTAGGGTTACTTTGATGATGAGTTCGTGTAAAACTTCGCACTTGGAAAGGGAGAACCTGTATAGGGTTTCTGGGTGACGAGTCCATGTAAAACTGCATCTTGAAGAGAGGGAACCGGTGTAGGGTTGTTTGGCAAGGTAAGTTCATGTAAAACTTCTTGATGGACCGGGGTGAGGTTATCTTGAGCTAAATCCATGTAAGACTTCTGGGGGGAACCGGGGTTAGGTTGCCGCAGGATAAGTTCGTGTAAAACTTCTTGACGAACCGAGGTAAGGTCATCTTGAGATAGGTCCATGTAAGACTTCTGGAGGAACCGGGGTAAGGTCGCTTCGGGATAAGTTCGTGTAAAACTTCTTGACGAACCGGGGTAAGGTCATCTTGGGATAAATCCATGTAAGATTTCTAGGAGGAACCGGGGTAAGGTCGCTTCGGGATAAGTTTGTGTAAAACTTGAGATAAATCCGTGTAAGACTTCTGGAGGAACCGGGGTAAGGCTACCTGGAGGTAAGTTCGTGTAAAACTTGAGATAAATCCGTGTAAGACTTCTGGAGGAACCGGGGTAAGGTTGCCTGATTTTTAATGTTGATCTGGGATTTGTAAAGGTAAATGGTAATCATCTTTATATTGACCTTAGTGTTTTGGTTGACAGAGCAACTGGATCGCCTGGACGACTCATTATTGCCCCTGTTTCTGAGGTGAAGGGAGAAGATACCTTGGAGGTCTTTTGACAAATCTTCTGGCAGACAAGTGACGAGATGCTGGGACATAGTTGTACGCTTAAATCCCTAATTTTGCCTGGACCGCCCTTTCGGGTTTTCAGTCCACTGGGATACCCATTTTTGCCCAAGCCGCCTTTTCAGGTTTTCGACTTGCCGAGTGTACAAATTTTTCATTTCATCCCTTATTTTTCCCGAACCCTTTTGGTTCGCCGGGAAGCCCTTATTTTTGCCTAGGTGTGTCAACCTAGAGGGTCTTTGATTTTGCGTAGTATCTTTTCAACTATGTCCGTGCTTTCATAACGTAGGGAGTTGCCCCTGTTGTTGGACATCTTGAGTGATTCTCCAGGTTGTGACTGGACTGCCCCAAATGATAGTCTTTGATCATGCCATGCCTCTTGATTGAAAGTGCTCCTTCCACTAGAGGGACTCTTTTGTTGAGAAGATCTTCGTTCATCGGATATTCGTTGCGCAAATTTCTTTGCTGTTCAGACAAATAATCATATGCAAGCAATGTTATCTTAAGAATGCAAAGTTTATGTCTGTCTTGAAATTTTTGAAAATGCATTTCTCAATAAAGGCAAGTGGATTTTGTAAAACGTGATGTCAGCTCAAAAAAAATTTTTACAGCGAGCCTTAAGGAGTCAGGATACCTTTTGTAACAGTATGCTTTCGAACTAACCCATGCTTCAGCTAGGACTTTTAAGGGTTATAACGTGGCCTGGTTCATGGTTTAAGAAACAAAGGATAAAGGCTCAAATTATTTGTATCCACCCGCTCTTCATGATGTTCTTCAAACCTAAACTCAGCTGATCATGCGTTAGACCTTGTTTGAGTCTTTGCTCTGATTTTCCGGTGATGGTTCGGATGTTGACAATAGGCAGTCATCTCCCTTTTTTGTTGAGGTTTTGTAGGACCTCTTTCTTTTTGATTTAGTTATCCCTTTCTTTTTTTGCCTGAACTATTTCCTTTTTTGGAATTACAATCAGCGGGATGCCCCAGTTTTGTAAGTCTCCTTCATGGGTTTTGACTTATTGGGTTTTTATTTTGAGAAGCAATGACTGCCTGTCTTTATGATTGTTCGGAACCATCACTGTCTTTCTTTGTTTTGTAAGGACCTCTTTGGTGCCATTCGTTATGCACTTGGATCAATTGAGAGAACTACCCTGCCCCAGGTTATGATTAAAGGTTTTAAATTTCGAAAAGAAAAACTCCTACTTCTTTGGCTCAGAGGGGTTGGCGAGGGATTATCTTCCTTATTACTCCAGTGTTTAGGAATTGAAACAATGCCTGTACCTCATCAGCGGGGTCTGTTCAAAAGCATACTGTAAAGATCGTGGTATCGTTTTCGTCATCCTCCCTCGAGAGGCTTAGAATTTTCAATTAAGAGTTGACCATCACAAAAATATGAAAGCAGTTTTAAGCATAGTAAACGTAATTAAATCAAGACAGACACGTGTAATGCATTCATGAAATAAAAGAGTTTAACATGATAATTGTTTATCTGAACAAGAAAAGAAAAATACAACTTTGAATTCAAATGAACAAAAATCTCTCGACCCTAGCCATGTTTTGGCAAGGGAGCAGTGATCACGTTGGGGGTCTCGGCAGGTTCGAACTCGATCTCTTTGGCATCGATCATGTTCTGAATCTTGTACTTCAGTGCCCAACAGTCCTCAGTATCGTGCCCCGGGCTATCAGAATGATAAGCACACCTCGCTTCTGGGTTGTAGCTTGGAGAAGAGGTCTTGGGGTTTGCAGGAGGGTTGATTACTGCAATCAGGTTCATCTTCAACATGTGCTGCAAGGCTTGTGACCATGGCATGTTAATGTTGGTGAATTGTCTTTTAGGCTTGTCCGGCCTTCGCTGGTTTCCCTTTTGTGGTTGGCGGCGTGGTGCAGAACCAGAGATCATGACTGCCCCTGCATGTTGGTCACGACGACTCTTTTGGCTGTATGCAGCATTAGATTCTTTCTTTCCCGTGTAAGGCTTCTTGTGAGCATCAGAAGGTGTGGCCTCTTGAATTTTCCCACTCTTGATACCAGCTTCAATTCTTTCGCCAGTTAGGATGAGGTCGGTAAATCCTGCAGATGAATTACCAATGAGATGATTGAAGAATGGCCCGGATAGGGTCCCCAAGAACATATCAACGAGTTCCCGGTCAGTTAATGGAGGCTGCACCCTTACAGCAAGGTCTCTCCATCTCTGCGCGTATTCCTTGAAACCTTCACTTGACCCCAGCGACATACCCTGGAGTTGGGTACGTGTAGGAGCAAGGTCGGCATTATACTGGTAATGCTTGTAGAAAGCAGTGGCTAGGTCTTCCCAGGTATGGATGTTGGCTCCATTCAATTGGTAGAACCACTCGAGCTGAGTCCCTGAAAGACTCTCTTGGAAGAAATGGATCCATAAGTTTTTGTCAGCTGTATAGGGCTGGATCCTCCTTGTGTAAGCCCTGAGATGCAATTTAGGACAGGATGCCCCGTCGTATTTAGCAAAGGCAGGTGCCTTAAACTTGTGCGGGATCACTACCCCAGAAGACAGACCTAGATCCTCGAAGTCCAGGCCAGGCACCTTTTGTATCTCCATAGCACTTAGCCGGTCTTCCAACTGTTTGTACCTATCCTCAGCCAGAGGGTACTGTTCGTCGTTAAAATCTGTATCACTGTCAGAGACCACTGGACTGGAAACCCTCTCCTCTTGATGACTGCCTTTCCCCACAGATGGAGTTGTCCTCTCAGTTTCATCCTGCAGTGTATTCCTAGATCTGCGTCTAGGGCTGAACAAAACAGTCCTCTTCTTCTTCTTTTCCTTCTTCAAGAGCAGAGCCTTCAGGTCTTGTTGCCCCTGGGTCAAATTCATGATCAGCCCTTGGAACTGGGCGTTCTGATCCTGGAGGGCCTTGATAGTGTGCTCGGTTGAGGATTCAGGATTCATGACGAGACTGCTGAAATAAACAGCGAAGAAGGTAAGCAACCTGCAGAGAAAGGGTACCTGTCATGCAATGATATGTATGATATGCATGCAATGATTTCAAGGACCTCGCGGGGTAAACAGAGAAACTTGTTAGAGTTGGAAGCTGGCAACTTGATTGAAGGTACTTCATGTTGTTGAGAGTCCTTCGTCAAGGGTCAAAGGCTCACCATATCCAGTGGGTCATAGCCCCTGACTTTAGTCATCATGTCTGGTTTTGATTTCCAAACAACCTTGGTTAGGGAACCTCCTTCAGGAGTCAGAGCTCACCATATCCAGTGGGTCATAGCCCCTGACAACTCTGGCTAGAGGAAAATAAATCCTCTTTGCCCCTTGCTGGGATAGTTGATTCACCATGACCTGCATCACAAGCCCTTGAGATCCTTGAAATGGGTCAGGATGTATGCAATGGTATGATGTTATGCTATGCATGGGGTAATGTAGGTAACCCTGTTATGATTCCCAATTAAGGACTGCAAACCAAAACCTGCAAGAAACTTAGTAAACCCTGTCATGAGTCCCAATTAAGGACTATAAACGAAACCTGCAAGAAACTCGGTAGACCTTGTTATGAGTCCTAATTAAGGACTACAAACAAAACCTGCAAGAAGCTCAAGTGTCAGACAACAAGCATGCAAATAGTCAAGTACGAAGGCACACAAGTCACACAAGAGAAACCCTTAGAGTTTAGGCCAGCATGGGGTCTGGGTATTACCCTCTTGAAGTTGGTGGGCTCAACCTGTCCTATTAGAAGTAACCGGGTTCTAAGGGTCCCAATATCACGGGATTACTTTCATTGTTCATCGTTTCGATTTAGCCACTGAACTGGCGACCGAAATATTCCAGGAAAGCAACCCTCAATCGAGTGTAGTATCGAGTATCAACCAACCTCGGACTGCACCAAAGTCAGTTATCTCACTACCCTAAAGAGGCCAAGATAGTTCAATTAAGGTTCCTAAGGTCTGTTGATGCTTCACGACATCACGCGGAGGCCCCGTACTCTCCTTGACTGAACTCAAGGGTTACCGGTACACACCAAAGTGCCACATCAACGTAGCAGACTGTTTCAACCATGTCGGTATACCCCGCACAATTCCCTCACAGCCTTGTTGCTACTTTCTAAGAAGGTATCCCCCAGATCCGGGTTAGGATCTATAGAACTCCCAAGCAACCCACAATTTAAAGCACACAAGGAAAACAATTGAAAACACAGTTATGAACTAGCCCTAAGGTACACCTCACTTTAAGTTAAGTCCCCAGCAGAGTCGCCAGTTCTGTGATCGGTGGATCTGGAACTGACTGTTTAACGCTGGTTCGCGAAATGTCCCGGAAGCAAGAGTCGCCACCGTCTTTTATTTTCTCCAAATGGAAAGGACAAAAGCACAGAAAAATTCCTTAAAGAGATTGCTCTCGGTTCGGGAGGTAGATTTATAGAAAGGGAAGGTGTTAGCACCCTTTCTATCCATGGTTATCCATGGGCTCTTAGATACTTGCTCATTGTGTTTTCAAAAGGTTTGTTTGCTTTTCAAGTGTGAGTGGGTTTGAAAAAGTTTCGTTTAAAGATTTCAGATCGACTCTTGTATCAGTCCTCAAGAGTGTTTGAAAAATTGCTTTCGAAAGCTTTTTGAAAAGGTGTCGGTGTGAAAAGTATTTTTGAATTTGTTTTTTGAAATTAGAGCAAGTATCTACGAGAACCTACCTACCCTAAGGAATTCGTCTGTGTAAAAGTCCTTTAAAGTAGTGCCATCCCACCATTGAGAGGTAGGTAGCACCACCGTTGGAGGTGTTCGGGTCAATTCGAGTTTAGGGACATGGTGATCACCAGAGCAATGGGAAGACACCTTAGAAGCTACCCTCATGCCAGGTTCCCGGATCATGAGGACTTACTAAGACATCCTCTACTCGACGATCACCTTTCGAGGCAAGGCAACAGTGAGGCGTACCCTAGGGGTGGTGTGTGATTTGTGTGTCGTTTTCAGATATTTTATCTTTTGTCATGTTATGAGTGAGCTACGCTTGTTTTTATTTATGTCATACATTCTTTCATGCCTTGATTAAACAATTAAAAGTATTGCGGGAAAAGTAAAAGTCTAAAGCTATTACAAAAGGCGCGGGTCCACATCGCCAAAATTAAACCAGGACCCGATTTGACAGAAAATAAAGAAGTAAAGTGCGAGAAATAAAATGTCCGAGTTTACAAGGCTTTGGGAGAATTACATTAATATTAAACGAAATAAAATAAATATGCGAATAAGGATTAAAAACGAGGGTGTTGGACCCTTTTTGCAAAATTAAATTAAATGATGGAATTGATTAATTAAGAGAGAAAAGAAATTGTTTTTTTTTTTGATATTTTTTAGTATTTTATGATTTACATGAAAAAATTAATTGAAATTAAACGCTAACCCTAATTCTATTTTATTTTAATTTATTAAGAAAACATTAGAATTTAACCTAAATTAACCCTAATTTTTACATGCAAATTTAATTATGAAAATAAATAAAATAAATAACATTAAATATGAAAGAAAAATTAAAAAGGAATAAAAACATTAATTAAACCTAATTCTATGTTTTTTATATTTTTTATTAAAAGAATTAAAATTGCAAACCTAATTTAAAACTACATTCAATTACATGCAAATTTATTTAAGAAAATATTAAAACAAAAATATTTATTGTGTTTTTCCTTTTTTCTGATTTTTTATTGTATTTTGTGAAAATAATAAATTAATTAAACAAGTAATAATTAAAATAAAAATAGAATTAAAAATAAAGAAAGCAAAAATTATGCAAACCTAGGGGGTGGTAGTCCCCAAAGTGGAGGTATGATTATGGAAATTCTGGCCCAACAACCTTGGCCTGTTTGACTGTGGCCAGACACGTGCATGTGCGTTGACTCAACCTCATGGTGTTCCTCCAATCTGTAGCCCTTGGATTGCTCTTAACGTACGCGTGGCATGCTGGATAGAGGGACGTATCATGGACCACAACATTATGCCTGCATATGAACGTAAATTGGGAAAAAACAAATGGAAAGGGTGAAGACCTGGGATCGAACCCAGGTCATTCACTTTACTAACAACTTCATTTGCCACTGAGCCACTACGTATGCGTTTAATATATAATAGTTAATAAACATTATAAAAGAAAAGAAAGTCAGTGGCCCCCAACGTGCGCGAAATTTGAATTGGCCTATCACGTCTTGCCACGATATCGTCTTCTTCACTATTCCTGAAACATAAAACATTAAGCCACGGTTTTATACGCGTTCTGTTAGGTATGCTTTGGAAAAATAACGACTAGCCCTTTGACGCTCATAAATTGAGCGCGAGGGTTCCATTGTCCTTGTCCAAATGCGCTGGTTTGAATGGTGGTGGTCAGGGGTTCCAATTTTTCCTCGTTTCAAAATCCCTAATCTGAAGCTCTGTAAACCCTAAAAATCAAACATGGCATAATCGTGTACACAGCATAAAAATATAATTAAAGCGTATGGTTAGCTTGCAAATACTTCACTGATCACGAATATATGAACAAAACGTCATGAAAGTGCATAGAATGCAAAACACGATAATGAAAAAAAAGTGAGAAAGGTTAGCTTCTGTACAACGATTCTTGAGGTTTTGATGAGCATTTTTGATTGGAATATGTTCAGTGATGCTTGAGGAAGCTAATGAGATGAGAATTATGCCTTGAATCGTCCTAGAAAGTAGTTTTCAGATTTGAGTTTTAGACCAAATTTTCCAAGTTTGATAATGGCTTTTGGGCGCAGCTCAGTGTGTGTTTGCATTAGGGTTGTGATTAGGCTTTTGTACTGAATGCATTAGGTCAAGAAACTTGCTCAAAATCTCTTGCAATCATGGTTTTGAAGATTTGATTTTCTAAGATTTTTTCAATCTTTTTCCATGTGCTTTTTGATGCAAATTGGCTCCAATCTCTCCAAATCTTTCTATATTGGGATATGCACGAATTATTGAGAATAAAACATGTACAAAAAGATTTGTTAGGTTAAGCTAAATATTTTTCACATATTTAATTGATTTAAGTGAATTATTATAAATAAAAATTCAAATAAATAAATGAAAAATGAAAAAATACTTCCCTTTGGGCCAAGTGGTCGCGCACATGTCATGGATGATGAATTATGGAAGAAAAATGGGCCCCTTAGCAATTTTAGGTCATTTGAAGTAATGTTGACTTTTCAAAATATCCAAAAATTTCCCAACTTCTACAAGGCATAACTTGCTCAATTTTTAAGCTTTTCTCATGTTCTTGGACATTTTGGAAAGGTCTTTGAGTCCTCTAACCAATGCCTTTCGTCCCATGTCATTTTGATTTACGAATCTCAAGTTATGGCTTTTGACTTGAAGTCCCTTTTTGTTGACTTTTGGAAATGACCCATAATGTTGAAATTGATAACTTTTTGTGAGTGCATTTCTTGGACTTGAAGTATGAAGATGAGTTGTAGGAAATGTCTTTCTCTTCAAAATGAGCTTTGGATGGAATTTTTCTGATAATCCATGTGAAAGTTATGCCCTGGTCAATTTCAGTTGACTTTTTCAGCTGTCCAAATAAGGAAACTTTTGCATCTTGATGATTTTTGAGCCAAATTTTGAGAATCATGATCAAGCATTGATCAAATGATGTTTGTGGCTTCAAAATGATATGTTGACCAAAAATTTGAACTTTTGACTGCCAAATGACCATTTTGCCCCTATAGTTGACTGTAGTGCAATTAGGGTTTTGACTGTGCAATCTTGTGCTGAAAGCCTTGAAACTTGATATGAGGATGCTTGACCATATTTGTAGGCATATGAGACTTGATTGGAACTTTGGAAACTTCATTTTCTTGATCAAAACAAAAACCCTAGTTTTGGCTGTATAGGAGACCTTTGCACTGTGCAACCCTTGGGGAATTTTGAAGCTTGATCTTGGCAAATCTTGAAGAATATGGGAGGGCAAATTTTGGGGTACAACAACTGCCTATTCAAAAATAAACTGTCAATATCCGAACCATCATTGGAACATCAAGGCCAAGACTCAAACAAGGTCTAACGCACGATCAGCTGAGTTTAGGTTTGAAGAACATCACGAAGAACGGGTGGGTACAAATAAAATTTGAGCCTTTATCCTTTGTTTCTTAAACCGTGAACCAGGCCACGCTATAACCCTTAAAAGTCCTAACTGGAGCATGGGTTAGTTCGATAGCATACTATTACGAAATGTATCCTGACTCCTTAAGGCTTGCGGTAGAATAACGAGTTGACATCACAGTTTACAAAAAATTCACTTGTTTTTATGAAAAAATGCATTTTCAAAAAACGTCAAGACAGACATAAGCTTTGCATTTTTAATATAACATTGCTTGCATATGACTTTTTGTTCGAACAACAAAGAAATTCGCACGAAGAATATCTGATGAACAAAAGCACTCCCAACCAAGGGGCAGACATGATCGTGGTCCATCATCAAGGGCATTCCAGTCAAGATTTGGAGAATCTCTCAAAAGGCCAACCAGCTTGGGGCAAATCTCCATCCGGATCACTTGGGGCATTGGACGATCAAACGAAGATCTTCTGGTAGTATGGCAACACAACACTACCAACAAGGGCACCTCCCTACATTCTGAGAGCGTGGACATAGTCGAAAAAATACTGCGCATAATTAAAGACCCGCTAGGTTGACACACCTAGGCAAAAATAAGGGCTTCCCGGTGAACCAAAAAGGTTCTGGCAAAAATAAGGGATGAAATGAAAAACTGTACACCCGGCATGTCGAAAACCTGAAAAGGCGGCTTGGGCAAAAAGGGGTATCCCGATGGACTGAAAACCCGAAAGGGCGGTCCAGGCAAAAATTAGGGATTAAAGCGTACGACTATATCCCGGTATCTCGTCACTTGTCTACCAGAAGAAGATTTGTCAATCAGCAGTTATCAAGCTCCACAGGCATCTTTCTCCCGCAGAAACTGGGGCAATAAGAATTGTCTAAGCGATCTAGCTGTTCTGTCCTCCAGGTACCAAGGTAAGTTCAGCTGAAGAATATGACCAAGATACCTTCACTCCCCGCAGAGTAAGACAAGGCTCAGCCATACTCTCCCCAAGCAGATTTGGTCTCCCGTCAGCTCCAAGAAGGCACAATATCCGTAGCAAGTCAGCAACACTCTCCCCAAGCAGAGTTAGTCTACTGTCAGCCTTAAGGAAGTTGGATACCCCTAGAAGATCTTAATATTCCCCAGCGAAGTATACAGATGTTCCTAATCAAGCATCCCCGACAGTCTTAATATAAGATTGTTCCCCGGCGGAATACACACACCCCAGCGGAGCCATTTCCCAGTGCAGTCCAAAGTCTCCCCAGGAGAGTTAAATCAATCTCTCCAGTAGGAAGCTTATCCCCAGTAGATTCTGGAAGCTTATCCCCTGCAGAGTACGAACGCGTCTCCCCGACTCTATTCAAAGGTTATTCCCCACCAGAGTTTATAACTGGGTTATCCTCAGCTAATTACCACGGAAAGATCGTCCCCGGCGAAGTTCTTCCTATTCCCCAACGGAGTTCATAAAATTCCCCAACATAGCTCATCAACGGAATCCCCAACGGAGTTCTCATCAAAACCTCAGCGAAGTATCTCTTCCCATAGAGTATTCCCCGCAGAGTAATCTCTTCACCAAGTTTATTCCCCAAAGGAGTGATCTTCTCCTACCGGTTTATTCTTGCAATCATCATCCCCAGCGGAAACGAAGAACTCTACTCTTCAACATCAGCCCAGGATTTGACTTCCCGGCATCCGTCAAGGATTTATTTTCCTAGACAAAAATACATTCATAAATATCACATCTTCATACATTATAGCATGCACATACGCATCATGAACATACAATATCATTTATTTTGAGAATGTCATGCATTTCATACATCATGACATTGCATACAACTGATGTTTTGCCTTTTCAGGAAAAAGGTCAATCCAAAGATGATTACTATCAACTGTCGCAATTCCAGATTCGATACCTGTATCTAGCCAGGGCATATCTATGAGCGATTGATTGTGGATTCGATACCTGTATCTAGCCAGGGCATGTCTGCATGAAGAGTTTCCAGATTCGATTCATGTATCCAGCCAGGGCATATCTGTAGACGACCAATTCCAAATTCGATTCCTGTATCTATCCAGGGCATATCTGTGAGCGATTGATTGTGGATTCGATACCTATATCTAGCCAGGGCATATCTACATTAAAGAGATTAAAGAGATAGCTCAGAGATGTTCCAGATATGGATGCTGTTATTTTGCTTATTCAGATTTTCTTTTCAGAGATAGCTGGGAAATGCTCCAGAGATGGATGTTGTTCTTTTGCTTATTCAGATTTTCTTTTCAGAGATAGATGGGAAATGCTCCAGATATGGATGTTATTCTTTTGCTTATTCAGATTTTCTCTTCAGAGATAGCTGGGAAATGCTCCAGATATGGATGTTATTCTTTTGCTTATTCAGATTTTCTCTTCAGAGATGGCTTGGAAATGCTCCTGATGTGGATGATATTCTTTTGCCTATTCAAAGTTTCTTCTCAGAGATAGTCCAGATATGCTCCAAACCGGATGCTATTCTATTGCTTATTCAGAGTTGCTCTTCAGAAATGGCCTAGAGATGCTCCGGACCCGGACGCTATTCTTTTGCTTATTCAGAGTTTCTTCCCAGAAATGGCTTGGAAATGCTCCGGACACGGATGCTATTCTATTGCTTATTCAGATATTCTTCTAGAGATGGTTCAGATGCAATCCAGACATGGCTACATTCTGATACTTATTCTAGATTCCCTTCTAGAGATGGTTCAGTTGCGACCCAGGCATGGCGACTTTCTGATACTTATTCCAGAATTCCTTTCAGATATAACTTAGAGATGCTCCTGACCCGGACGCTATTTTATTGCTTATTCAGATTCAAACTTCTAAAAGACAACTCAGAGATGCTCCAGAGCCGGATGCTATTATGTTGTTTAGTCCAGATTCATTCAAAAGACATTCCAGATATGATCCAGACTCAGATGACATTCTGTCACCCAGTCAGATGTAGTATGTATATACCCCAGTCACGGCGGTCATTCTACTACTCGTTCATACGTTAGCAATTAGATATAGACTAGATATGCTCCAGACACGGAAGCTATTCTATTGCTTACTCAGATTCAACCATCCCTAACAGTCTCTAAATGGCATCTATAAGCCCATTCCCGACAAGGTTCTGTCACACCTCCAGATGGCATCTAGAAGCCCATCCTCCTATCCATCATCTCTCCAAATGGAATCTGTAAGCCCATTCCCGCCATCACGTTGCTGATACTCCACTATGTGAGTGCAAATTTCTGGGCACTTTAGTGTTCAATCATCTTCCACCTTCGAATCACGAAAGGCACGCCAGCCAATCTACATCCTCAGTTCTAAGAAGATTGAACAGGGGCAACTGTTGCACCCCAAAATTTTACCTCCCATATTCTTCAAGATTTTTCAAGATCAACCTCCAAATGGTTCAAAATCTCTCAAGGGTTGCACAGTCCAATTGCCTCCTAACACAGTCAAAATTAGGGTTTCGGTTCTTGCAAGGAAGTTGAGGTTTTCAAGGGTCTAATAAAGTCCCATATGCCTATATACATTGTCAAGCATCTACATGTCAAATTTCAAGGCTCACAACATCAAATTGCATAGTCAAAAGCCCTAATTGCTTCACAGTCAATTGCAGGGGCAAAATGGTCATTTGGCAGTCAAAAGTCAAAAATTTTGGTCAACATCTTATTTGGAAGCCACAATCATCATTTGATCAAGTCTTGATCATGATTCCACAAGCATGGCTCAAAAATCATCAAGATGCAAAAAGTTGCTATTTTTGGACAGTTGAAAAGTCAACTGTAACTTGACCAAGGCATAACTTTTTCATGGTTCATCAGAAAAATCCCATCCAATTCTCATTTTGAAGGGGATGACATTTCATACAACTCATCTTCACACTCCAAGCCCAAGAAATGCTCTCATAAAAAGTTATCAATTTCTACATTATAGGTCATTTTCAAAAGTCAACAAAAAGGCACTTTAAGTCAAAGACCATAACTTGAGATTGGTGAATCAAAATGACATGGGACCAAAGGAATTGGTTAGAGGACTTCAAGACCTTTCCAAAATGTCAAAGAACATGTTCATAGCTTCAAAATTGAGCAAGATACGCATTGGAGAAGTTGGGAAATTTTTGGGAATTTGCAAAAGTCAACTTTGCCCAAAACACCTCATTTTTGCTAATGGGCCTCAAATTCCCTCTTGAATCTTTACCCAAGGTTTATGCACGACCCATTAAGATTAATTTGAATTATTTTCTTATTTTTATTAATTATTTGGATTTTTAATTGATTAATAATTCATTTAATTAATTTAATTGTAGGAAAATATCAAAACATGGTTTTCAAATCTTTTTGTGATGCAAATACACTTAGGGCAAGCTGGCAATTCGTGTACACATCAAGGACATCAAAATCTCCATGATTGGCAAGGTTTTATCAAAGAAAAAGGTTGAAAAAGATTTGATTGGCAATCACATAATGAAACATGAATGCAATGGATTTTTGGGCCTAAAGTTGACCTAATTCCCTTCCCATATATGCAAGAAACCTAACCCTATTCAGAAGAACGGGCAAGAGCTGCTGAAAACAATATAACAAAATTCCAAAAGTTCAAGAAAATTGGCAAACTGAATTTTCACTTGCAGGATAATTCACACCCTTTTCTTGGTTCCATCACGTTACTGACATTGCCAGGAACCTATTGCCATCAAGAACAAGCCCTAGCACTCAAGGAAACGGCCAAACAGAACCACAGTTTGAACAAACTTTTCCATAATCGAAATTCAATTTTTGTGCATCATTGACATGTTTTGATTATTGATTTGCATTACTAACATCATCCTGAAGCTTTTGGTATGGATTAATTGTGTTGAAACATCTTGAATCGAAAACTACCATGGACGAATGCTAGGGTTTCAGAGCTTTCATATTAGGGCTTTTCTCATACTATAAAATTAGACCTCAAGACATATATGGTTAAACTCGTCAGGACAAGACGAATTCATTGATACCACGCGCCTTTTTTATGTTATCTGTAACTCTAATCGCTATTCTTGGCAGTTTTGGTTTGTGGGGGTTAAAAACCCCCGCTATCTTGTTTTTGTTTTACAGGAAAAGATGAAGAAGACGAGACGTGGAATAATTATGTTGGTTGGTTCAAACAATGGCGCGCGTTTTTTAATGTCCAAGCATAATTGAGTTTTTAATACATTATTTTTATTAGCCAGTATAATAACAAAGCGTGCAAAGTAGCTTGGTGGTTAGTGGTGTGGCTTGCAATCATTGGGACCTGGGTTCGATTCCCAGGTCCACCCAAATCTCAACTATTATTTTTCATAACATCTTCCTGTGCAGGCTTTGCAATGATGTCCATCATATACCCTCAGCGCTTCATATGCCAAATGGCCATGATCAATAATCTGAAGGCAAAAAAATGATGAACATTGTACTCCCCAGTCAACCAGCAAGCGCCTAATTATGAAAGTCAACAAGGCTTAGAGTTTTCTTGGGCCAGAATTTCTCAAACATACCTCCATTCTGGGCCAACATACCCCCCTTGGTTTGCTATTTTTTTTATTTTTATTCTCTTCTCTTTTAATTCTTTTAATTATTATAATTGTTATTATTAATTCACCAACAAATTAATTTTCATAATAAATTCAGAAATCAAAATTGTAAATATTTTTATTGTTTATTATTTTTTACTATTAACTATTAATTTTGTAAATAAATACTAACCTTTAATTTAGTTTAATTTAGGTTAATTTTAATCTTTTTCTCAATAAATAAAAATTATGTAGAATTAGGTTTTGACAACTTTCATTCATATTTTCTTAATTATCATTATTATTATTTATTAATCATTACTTTTGTACATAAAAATGTAAATTAATTAATTTAGTTAATTAGATTAACTTTGACCTTTTTTTATTAATAATTAAAATAAACTTAGAATTAGGGTTTTCTTTTGACTTTTAATTTCTTTTATTTTATTTTTATTAAATATTAAAAAACATAAAAAACATTTTTCTTTACATAATTAATTAGTATTAGGTTTAATCTTAATTAATTGCAAAAGGACCAAAAACTCATATTTTTTCAAAAGGGTCGAAACCCCAGGATGTCTTGATTTACTTTCCATTCGCGCGTTATTATTTATTTGATTATTATGTAACTGCTTCCAAGGATGTAATAGTAATTAGGATTTACCGCTTTCTTTACTTTCCGCACTTTATCAAAACGGGTTTTTGTTTTTTGGCGATGTATGGACCCGCGCCTTGTAATAGCGTAGCTTTACATTCCCGCACTTTAATTTTCCGCACTCCTAACTGTTAATAAGCATGAAAGACTGAATGACAAATTAAAAACAACTCGTAGCTCACAATTGCATGATCAAAGATAAACATAAACTGAATTGAACACACAAAGCACATTCCACTTCTAGGGTACGCCTCACTCGTTGCCTCGAACGTGGTCGTCAAGTATAGGGTGTTTTAGAGGTCGCCCTCCTGTCTAAGATCCAGTTGCCTCGAAACGGTTGCCTCGGATAAAAGGATCTAGGACATTAGGGTTACTTCTAAGGTGTCCTACTATTGCTTCGGTGACCACACTGTCCCTTAATCGAATTGACCCGAACACCTCCAACGGTGGTGCTACCTACCTCTCAATGGTGGGATAGCACTATTTAAAGGACGCTTACACAGCCTAATTCCTTAGGGTAGGTAGATGACTCATGGGTACTTGCTCTCTTCAAAAACAAACAAAACATCTTTTCACACTGACACTTTCAAACAAAAGTTTTCAAAACAAATTTTTCATACACTCTTGAGGACAGATACAAGAGTCACTTAGAAATCTTTCAACGAAACTTTTTCAAAACCCACACACATTTGAAAAGCAAACACTTTTGAAAACATAAGAGCAAGTACCTAAGAGCCCATGGATAACCATGGATAGAAAGGGTGCTAACACCTTCCTTTTCTATAAATCTACCTCCCAAACCGAGAGACATCTCAAAGAAGGAATTTTGCTGTGCTTTTGTCCTTTCCATGTTGGAGAACATAAAAGACGGTGGCGACTCTTGCTTACCGCGACATTTCGCGAACCAGTTTATATCCTTCACTTAAGACCTACCCAATGCAACTTCAATCTAAGTTCAACTTAAACCTGAGTTCCTACTCACTCCCTCTCAATCACAGCAGTGATACTAAACAATTGATTAATGAAATTATGAAGACACTTTTCAGTACATACACTTGATTTTGCTTCACAGCTTTAATCAAGTGACAATCACTCGTGCTTCAAAGCTTTGAGTGATACACAACCCTAACTTGACTTTGCTTCAAAGCTTTAATCAAGTGACACAAACACTCGTGCTTCAAAGCTTTAAGTGATACACAACCCTTACAATCAAATCCTACTCCAAATCACTTATCACAATGATAATTGCTTGGCTCACAGTAGTTACAACTATACAGTCCCTTATTGATCTTCTATCAAAAAGTATTCTACACCAATAATCTTCATGAGGAATATATAGGCAGGCTATTCTTCAGTTAGGGCTTCCACGAAAATAACTAGGGCTAATTCCTGTTATCCTCAAGACTTAGTCTTATGCTTTCATCAACCAGATTAGGGTTAAGCAAGGTTAACCTAATGTCCACGTGAGCATCTGATCTGGACTGTATACAACAACATACCAGATTCCTGAAAAATCTCAGGAATAACAAATCTGCACAAATGATAGATCAGTACAGGATGTCTTAACATTGGTTATGACAACAAGAATCATGTTCACTGATTTTGGTAGAATTCAATATGATCATTGCTTAATGATCATGCTCATCACTCACATTGAGTATCTCCTGTATGACATTCTTTTTATGCAGAATGTACCTTTATCCCAGAATGTTATGACATCAGTCATGACATTCACAAATCTGGTTTTACCAAAAAAAATGCCAACAAACAAACACTTACAAACTCCGCCTTTGGCAAATTTTTGGCTAAAACCCCTAAACAATCAAAGATTAGAAAGCAGTAGAGTTTTTTACTAACAACTACCAATATCTATTTCTACCAAAATTATCATAATTTCTTCTCCCCCTTTTTAGCCATAAAGAGGCCAAAGATACTTGTACTTTTAAGTTATACAGTCATCCAAAAGGAATAAAAAAAACACAAATAATAAAAAGTCATTAGGCAGCAACAGGTTCCAGCAGCAAACTTTTCAACAACACTGATCTTCAGGCACTGTCATCTTCCGAGGTAGCACTATCTTCAGCATTATGCTGGTCTTCCCTTCTTTGTCCTTCATTCTCCTCCTATTTTAGTCTAGCAATCAGGTCCTCAAGAGTCCTTTTTTTGTATCAAACTCTTTGCAGGTTTCTTTTAGCAGAGCTATAACATCAGTTTTCTTGGAATGAGATTTGACAGTTGATGTCTCAGCAGATGTCATAACAATGTCAGGGACATGTGTTCCCTGAAACAGCTTATAGTGCAAACCAAGAGCAGGGGCTCTTTTGCATACAGAGTCTTTTTCAACTAGAATATTAGGATATTGAGCAATGATTATACCACACAGGAGAGAAGGAAAAGCAATAGGGCCTTTAATAGCACAGCTTCCAGCATGTTTCAATGTTTGGTCAAAGATGTACTTGCCATAATCAAAGTTTGTCCTGGTTCCAACAGCATAGATAAATCTTCCCAAACCTGTGGAGATGGTGGATTTATGGTTGGTGGGAACCCAGTTAGCTGCACCAATTTTGTGCAGTATGGCGAACTTCATGCTTAACTTGCTTGCATTTAGCTTCCCTTTCAAGGGTCAGCTCTTGACTTGCTTTGCAGTGATGGTTTGACAAACTTGGTTGTCAGTAACTTCAAGCTAAGGACAAGCATCATCAGGTCTTCCTAGGAATTTGTTTATTTCAGAAGGAGAGAAATTTACCTTCCTCTCACATACACACTTTTAAAATCAGCTGACTTTCCATCAGCACAACCATCAGATAAATTTACTATGAATTCTTTGAAAAGAATCTCATAGCAGTTGGTAAACTTTACCACAATTTTCATTAGACCAGCAATCTTGATTTGATCCATGATTTCCTTACATTCAATAGCACTGTTGTTCAGCTCTCTCTCCAAAGCAATCCTTTTCAGAAATACATACTTCCACCTGTTTGCATTTTCTGGATGGTGAAAGGAGATGTTGTCAATGGCAACTTCAGGGACTTTAGGCATTTTGCTCGAAGAGAGTTTCTTCCTGAGAGGAATGTCTGGAACATTGCTCTCAACATCAAACTCAAATTCTAATTCATCATCAGATTCAGAGGGTTCAGGGTCCTTCCTTTTCTTGGCTATTGGTTGTCTCAAAGGTTTTGACAGACTACCAACAGGTACTCTAGTTTTCACCTTCCCCTTCCCTTCTGACAATCCAGATTTTTGATCCTTCTCAGCTTCTACTCTAGTCTTGATCTCAGACCTGGTTTTCTTATGAACAACTTCAGTAGCCTTCTCTTTGGAGGGGCTTTTGGCAGCATCCTACTTTTCTTTTCTGCTCATCATCCTTCTAGCTATGCTAGGGTTGATATTAGCAATTAAATCATTGTCAGAGTATTCTTCATCAACATCAATAACCGGGGGTTCAACAGCCTTGTCAGTAGGGTTCTAGTGATCATCATGTTTTTCTGGAGATTTCCTAATGTTGTCATCAGGTGTCTCAACATTCTGAGTGACATCTGGATCCATTTCTACATTAGGACTAGCAGTTTCTTGGTTCAAAGGTACATAAATGCCAGGTACAAGTGATTCTCATTTAGAATCCTAGTGACTAGTCTAGCAATAGCTTGATGAACATAAGTAGAACCTTCCCTATTTGCTATTTCTGGAGGAGCAGAAGATGATGGTTGAGAAGATTTACCAGATGGAGAGGCTTGTGATCTTCTTGCATGTCTGGTTCGCAGCTTCTTGACCTTAGTGGGATCAGCTGCCAGTTCACGAAGAGGAGTTATCTCAAGAACATCAGTATCCATGCAATTTGTGATTGCCCTAGGTTCGCTGTCAGAGGATGCGGAAGAAGCAGTCACCTTTGAAGAGGATGATGACATGGATTGTTGAGACATTTTGAGTGATTTAGAAAACAAGTAACAGCGAGAATGGAATCTTCGTTTGAGAGAATGGAGATTGTTGCAGAGACGCGAGAGAAGGTAGAAATATGATTTTCTATTCAACTTCTTAAAATTTTGGAAAGAAGTAGGGAAACAGATGATTAGCCCAATCAGAGTAGACTTAACTAAAATATCTCTATCATCCCTTGTTTTAAGCAAAATTAATTGCTACATCTCTTCATATTGGAAAATACCCAGCTTGCCCCTCAAATTTTCAAATTGACTAGCATCAAGGGCCTTGGTAAAAATGTCAGCCAGTTGTAGTTCAGTGGCAACATGTTCCAGTTTAATCACCTTTTCTTCCACAAGATCTCTGATGAAGTGATGTCTAATGTCAATATGCTTGGTCCTACTGTGCTGTATAGGATTCTTGGAAATGTTGATAGTACTCAGATTGTCACAGTACAATGTCATGACATCTTGTGTGACATTATACTCAGTAAGCATCTGTTTCATCCAGATCATTTGAGAACAGCTGCTACCAGCTGCTATGTATTCAGCTTCAGCAGTAGATAGAGACACACGGTTCTGTTTCTTGCTGAACCAAGAGACAAGATTATTTCCCAAAAAGAAGCATCCTCCAGAGGTGCTCTTTCTATCATCAGCACTTCCAGCCCAATCAGCATCACAGTAACCAGACAGAATTGGTTCACATCCATGAGAGTACAGCAAGCCATAGTTGTAAGTTCCACTCACATACTTCAGAATTCTTTTCACTTGGTTGATGTGACTTACTTTGGGTTCATCCTGGTATCTTGCACATACTCCAACTGCAAAAGCAATGTCAGGTCTGTTGGCTGTTAAGTATAGCAGACTTCCTATCATGCTTCTGTACAAGCTTTGATCCACATTAGCCCCACTTGAGTCTTTGGACAGCTTTAAATGAGTAGGTGCAGGAGTCCTTTTGTGACTGGCATTCTCCATTCCAAACTTCTTGACAATATTCTTTGCATACTTGCTTTGAGACAGAAAAATTGAGTCTTCCATCTGTGTGACTTGTAGTCCAAGAAAGTAGGTCAATTCTCCCATGAGGCTCATTTCAAATTCAGCTTGCATTTGGTCAGCAAAATGTTTAACCATTTTATCTGACATTCCTCAAAACACTATGTCATCAACATAAATTTGAGCTACCATTATCTTTCCTCCTTCATTTTTGACAAAAAGGGTTTTATCCAAGCCTCCTTTCCTGTATCCTTTGTCAGTGAGGAATTTTGTCAATTTGTCATACCAGGCTCTAGGAGCTTGTTTCAGGCCATATAGAGCTTTCCTCAATTTGTAGACATGATCAGGACAATTTGGATCCACAAATCCTTTAGGTTGTTCCACATGTACTTCCTCATTTAAGTACCCATTTAAGAAGGCACTCTTTACATCCATCTGAAATAGCTTAAACTTAAGGAGACAAGCAACTCCCAAAAGAAGTCTGATTGACTCCAGTCTGGCTACAGAAGTAAAAGTTTCATAAAAATAAACCCCTTCAACTTGAGTGTAGCCTTGAGCAACAAGCCTTGCCTTATTCCTGGTGACAACTCCTTCAGCATCTGATTTGATCTTGTAGATCCATTTTGTGCCAATAATGTTTGTTCCTTCTGATCTAGGAACTAACTCCCATACTTCATGTTTCTTGAATTGGTTCAATTCATCTTCCATTGCTCCAATCCAGTATTCATCAGTCAAAGCCTCCTTAACATTTTTTGGTTCAATCTTAGAGACAAAGCAAGAGTTTGAGATAATTTCTCTAGATCTTGTCATGACTCCACTGTTTGGGTCTCCTATGATGAGTTCCTTAGGATGATCTTTCTGAATTTTGATGGAAGGATCTTTGTTAGCTTCCTTTGATTCAGATTCTGATGAAGTAGTTTTAGGTACATCATCCCTTTTAGACACTTGAGTTGAAGTCTCAAAGAATGTCTCAACATCATATGGGACATCAGTTTCCTCATGATAATCATCAACTATGACATTTATAGATTCCATCATAGCTTTGGTCTTGGAATTGAATACCCTATATGCTCTACTGTTGGTAGAGTATCCTAGGAATATTCCTTCATCACTTTTAGGATCCATCTTTCTCCTTTGTTCACGATCTGTCAGAATATAGCATTTGCTTCCAAAGACATGGAATTACTTTACTATAGGCTTTCTTCCTTTCCATAGTTCATAAATGGTGGATGATGTTCCCTTTCTCAAGGTGACCCTGTTATGGACATAACAGATCGTATTTATAGCTTCAGCCCAAAAATGAGTAGGAAGTCCTTTGGCATGTATCATTGCTCTAGCAGATTCCTATATAGTCCTGTTTTTCCTTTCCATAACTCCATTTTGTTGAGGGGTTATGGGTGAAGAGAATTCATGATTGATTCCATCTGACGAACAGAACTCATCAAACTTACTGTTTTCAAACTCCTTGCCATGATCACTTCTGATTCTGACAATGCATCCTTCTTTTTCTCTTTGAATTCTTTTGCACAGTTCCTTAAATACATCAAATACATCAGACTTTTCCCTAATGAAGTTAATCCAGGTGAATCTGGAAAAATCATCCACAACAACATACGCATATATCTTTCCTCCAAGACTTTCCACCTGCATTGGACCCATCAGATCCATATGTAGGAGTTCTAGCACCTTTGAGGTGGTCAGATGTCTTGTCTTTGGATGTGACATTCTAGTTTGCTTTCCAACCTGACATTCACCACAGACTCTCCCTTCATCAATTTGAAGCCTTGGAATCCCTCTGAATGCCTCCATGGATATGATCTTTTTCATCCCTCTTAGATGTAAATGACCAAGTTTTTGGTGCCACAGTTTCACTTCCTTTTCTTCTTTGGCTATAGAGCACACATAAGAATAATTAGTGTTCTCAGACTCCCATAAGTAACAGTTGTCTTTTGATCTGACTCCTCTCATTACAACTTCTTGTTTTTTATTTGTTACAAGACATTCAGACTTGGTGAAGTTGACCATGAATCCTAGATCACATAATTGACTGATACTTATGAGATTAGCAGTCAAGCCTTTTACCAGCAGTACTTCATTTAGGTTTGGAACTCCTGGGCAGTCCAAGTTTCCAACTCCTTTGATTTCTCCTCTAGCACCATCTCCAAAAGTTATATAACTAGTAGTATGAGGTTTAACATTATTCAGAAGATTCTTGATTCCAGTCATGTGTTTAGAGAATCCACTGTCAAAGTACCAGTCTTCCTTTGCAGAGACTCTAAGGGAGGTGTGAGCTATTAGGGCTGCAGAATTTTTCTTCCACTGTTGAGTATATGGTGCCTTGTTAGACTTAGGTTTGACAGCTGGGATCTGATTAGGATATCCATACAATCTGAAGCAAAATGGCTTTATGTGACCAAACCTTCCACAATGATGACATCTCCATCTTTAATACTTTTTCTTCATATTTCTCTGTTCTCGATGTTGAGTGTTATGTTGTGACATCTGCTTTGACATTTGTTTATCAGGTATAATCTTCTTCTTTTCTACAGTAGATTTCTTTGCTGCCACAAATCCTAGACCAGACTTGTTTCCCACATTTTGTCCAGCCTGAAGGATTTCTTCTAATTTGTCAGTTCCATTTGTCAGCATCTTGACAGACTTGGTCATCTGATCAAGTTTTGAGTTTAGCACTTGAACTTCACCTTCGAGATGACTTATAGTATCAGTGTCTGCCTTCTTCTCAGCCTCCAAATTTACTATGAGTTTTTTTTGTCTCTCATTTTGCTGACAGACTTCAGCACTTATGATACATAGCTTCTTGTAGGAGTCAGCCAGTTCTTCAAATGTCACTTCCTCATCACTAGAGTCATTATCAGAGTTACAAATACCAGCTAGTGCAATAACTAGTTTGGCAGATTCTTCTTCAGAATTACTTTCTGAGTCACAACTAGACTAAGTAACAGACATTCCTTTCTTTTGTTTCTTAAGAAAGGTAGGACATTCAGCTCGAATGTGCCCATATCCTTCACATCCATGGCATTGGATTCCTTTGCTTTGATTTCCCTTTTCTTCAGACTTTGGTCTTCTGCTGGAGTCATAAGATCTGTTAATGTCAGAGGGAATGTTCTTAACATTTGACCTTGACTTTGGATCCATTCTCTTGATGAGTTTGTTGAACTTCCTTCCAAGAATGGCCATAGATTCTGAAATATTCTCTTCATCCTCCTCCTTGTTTTCATCTTCAGTATTAGATACTAGTGCTATGCTCTTGATTTTTTTGTCAACATTGTCACTGATTCCCATCTCAAAAGTCTGAAGTGACCCAATGAGTTCATCAACCTTCAAGTTGCAGATATCCTGAGCTTCCTCTATAGCAGTCACCTTCATTGCAAATCTTTTAGGCAAGGATCTGAGAATCTTTCTCACCAACTTTTCTTCTGACATCTTTTCTCCCAATGCTCCTGAGGTGTTGGCAATTTCCAAGATGTTCATGTGAAACTCATGAATGGTCTCATCTTCCATCATCCTTAGGTTCTCAAATTTGGTAGTCAGCATCTGAAGCCTTGATATTTTTACTTTGTATGTACCCTCATGGGTATTTTTGAGAGTGTCCCAAACATCCTTGGCCAGTTCACATTGATGTACTAATCTGAATATGTTTCTATCAATTCCATTGAACAAGGCATTTAATGCTTTGGAGTTACCCAGGGCTAACTCATCTTCTTCTTTGCTCCATTCTTCCTCAGGTTTCAGACTGGTTGTCCCATCTTTCCCAGTTATGGTGGGAAGGTTCCATCCTTTGTCAGCAGCTCTCCAAGCCTTTTGTCCAGTGATTTTAAGAAGGCAATCATACGAGGTTTCCAGTAGTCATAATTTGATCCATCCAAAATGGGTGGTCTGTTCCCAAATCCTCCTTCTTTGTCCATAGCGCCAGAAAATAATATCCCTAGATCTCACCCAGTAAGACAGGCAGGGTGCCTGCTCTGATGCCAATTGAAATTATGGCAGCAGATACTTAATGTCACAGTGAATGTTATGACACCATATCTGACACACTTCAAGACAGTTAATTTAAAAGCAGTAAAGAACATAGTCAATTGTTTACCCAGTTCAGTGTGTAACAACACCTACTCTGGGGGCTACCAAGCCAGGGAGGAAATTCACTATAAGAGATATTAATTCAGGAATAAACCAACCAGTTTATCTCCTTCACTTAAGACCTACCCAATGCAACTTCAATCTAAGTTCAACTTAAACCTGAGTTCCTACTCACTCCCCCTCAATCACAGCAGTGATACTAAACAATTGATTAATGAAATTATGAAGACACTCTTCAGTACATACACTTGATTTTGCTTCACAGCTTTAATCAAGTGACAATCACTCGTGCTTCAAAGCTTTGAGTGATACACAACCCTAACTTGACTTTGCTTCAAAGATTTAATCAAGTGACACAAACACTCGTGCTTCCACGAAAATCTTCATGAGGAATATATAGGCAGGCTATTCTTCAGTTAGGGCTTCCACGAAAATAACTAGGGTTAATTCATGTTATCCTCAAGACTTGGTCTTATGCTTTCATCAACCAGATTAGGGTTAAGCAAGGTTAACCTAATGTCCACGTGAGCATCTGATCTGGACTGTATACAACAACATACCAGATTCCTGAAAAATCTCAGGAATAATAAATCTACACAAATGTTAGATCAGTACAGGATGTCTTAACATTGGTTATGACAACAAGAATCATGTTCACTGATTTTGGTAGAATGCAATATGATCATTGCTTAATGATCATGCTCATCACTCATATTGAGTAGCTCCTGTATGACATTCTTTTTCTGTAGAATGTACCTTTATCCCAGAATGTTATGACATCAGTCATGACATTCACAAATCTGGTTTTACCAAAAAAATGCCAACAAACAAACACTTACATCGGTGAATCGAAAACCCAAAAGGGCGGTTCAGGCAAAAATTAGGGATAAATAAAAAAAATTGTACACCCGGCAAGTTGAAAACCCGAAAGGGAGACTTGGGCAAAAAAGGGTTTCCCGGTGGATTGAAAACCCGAAAGGGCGGTCCAGGCAAAAGTTAAGGAATTAAAGCGTATGACTATGTCTCGTCGGATCACTTTAAGGATAATCTCTTCACCAGACAAGCTCCTGGCTTCTGATCAATCCAATCATCTTCAGACGAAGCAACGAATGGACAAGATATTCAGGGTTACGAAGGCTATAGCAGAATGGGAACCCCATGGAATTTTCACACATAGCCATCTTTCTTTGTATAAATTTTTTTCATTTTTATGACAACATTCTCTTTCTAGGATGTCTGTCTCCTTTGTACAAAATATTTACACAAAGTTAATACAAAGATACTTCAAAGTGCAGAAAATTATTTGCCTTTTCTTTTTTTTACACTTGTGTTTTATTTGAAAACGTCCAATGATTTATTAAATGAGCATATGAATTTGAATATAATCGCCATTTACAAATAAACAAAATGTGAAAGAACAATTACTGACAGGTTGAAAGTATAGGAAAACGTCTTCAGGCTATTCTAGGAGAAATCCACTGCAGTACATCATCTAGATCCCCGGCGGAGCTAAAACCTTTAAATACATATCCCTAGCGGAATTAAAATTCAAAATCCCCGCCAGAGTCAAATCTACGAACCCCTAATTCCCAGCGGAGTTACAATTTCAAATCCTTAATTCCCCACCAGAGTTAAAACTTTAAACTCCCGATCCCCAGCAGAGTAAAAAACTTTGGGTCATAAATCCCCAGCAAAGATGAAACCTTCTTCCCCAGCGAAGTCAAATTTCCAACTATCAAACCCCAGCGGAAACCATTCAGTTTTTCCCTAATTCCCCAAAAAGTTGTCTTAAAGTCTGAGAATCAACCAGATAACAATTAGCTTTTGTTCCTAACCTCCGGATAATTCCCCCAGTAGATTGGCATACAACCCAAACTCCTGAACTTTTTCCAAACAGGAATAAGCTTTTTCCCCAGAGAGTCTTGAACTTACTTTCCAGCAGGATAGCCACTCCCCAGCAGTATAGCTATTCCCCACAAAGTTTTTGCTCCCCAACAGAATGAAGATTCTCATTCTTAACTTGCCAGTTTGAATTCCCCACAGAGTTCTTCATCCCCCTAACAGATTGAATATTTTCAGTGAAGTTGCCCGAGTCTTCATAACTCCCAGCATGAATTTGTCAGAATTTTTAATCCCCTGTAGATCGAAGATTCTCATTCTCACTTCTCCAGTGAAACCCCCAAGGGTTCAATTTCCCCAGAAGATCGAAGTTTCTCATTCTTAATTCTCCGCAGAAGCCATCAGAGTCTTCCTTATTCTCCAGCAGATCAAGGTTTTCCTTTGTTTAATCCCCGGTAGAGATCACCAGATTTTCCTTATTCCCCGGCCGAGTAAGGATTTCCATGGTGCAATTCCCAGCCATAGTCATCAAAGATCTATAGATTCCCCAAGCAGGTTTCTCAAGCAGACTTGAAGGATCCCTTTATCCCTAGGATAGTCGTGAAGGATTCTCACATCCCCATAGAAGTTGTCAAAGTTTTGGATAATCCCCGCAAGTTGCCAAGGATTTTCTATCCCCAACAATGGTCCAAGGATTTCTCATCCTCAGTGATCAAAGATTTTGAATCTCTAACAGCGGTCAAGGATTTATTTTCCCCGACAGCAGTCAAAGATTTTATTATCTCCAACTATCAAGGATTTATTTTTCTCAGCAAGACAGCGAATCAACTTACATGCACATACATTACATTCATATATCATGAACATTGATAAAACACATTTTATTGCATCATACATTTCATGCAACATAACTTTGTGTTTCAGCTAACGTTTTACCCTTTTCAGGATAAGATTAAAAGCTACCTTTAACAAATATTCAAGATTTCAGATACAACACGGATACACTCCAGACACGGAAGTCATTCTGCTACTCATACAGATCTCAACTTCAAATACAATCCAGATACGCTCCAGACACGGTAGCCATGCTGTCATTTATTCTGACTTTTTCCCCAAGCCCAGAGATGCTCCAGACACGGATGCTATTCTGTCGCATATTCAGATCCAGTTACAGCTTGGATACGCTCCAGACATGGCAGCTATACCCTTGCTCTTACAGATTCAGATACAGTCCAGACACGCTCCAAACACGGTAGCCATGCTGATCGCTCATGCTGATGTTCCCTAGCTCGGATACACTCCAGACACGACATCTATACCCTTGCTCTTACAGATTTAGATACAGTCCAGATACGCTCGAAACACGGTAGCCATGCTGATCACTCATGCTAATGTTCCCTAGCTCAGATACGCTCCATACACGACAACTATACCTTTGCTCTTACAGATCTAGTTACAACTTGGATACGCTCCAGACACGGCAGCTATACCCTTGCTCGTACAGATTCAATCTCTAGATTGAATTCAGATACGTTCCCGACATGGATACCATTCTGATACTTATTCTTCTGACCTACAACATTAAATTCAACAAACTATACTTGGATGGAATCTTTAAGCCCATCTCCAACAAGATTCTATCACCTCTCCAAATGGCATCTTTAAGCCCATTTCCTCAACTACAATTTGACGAGTGCAAATTTACGGGCACTCTAGTGTCCAATCATCTTTTACCTTCGAGTCACGAACGACAAACTCGCCAATCTAACTCTTCAGGTTCAAGAAGATTGAACAGGGGCATCTGTTGTACCCCAAAATTTACACTCTCATTTTATCAAGATTTCTCCTCACAAGACTCTTTGGACTCAGGACCAGATTAGGGTTTGCTCTGCTCAAGATATCTCCTTGCACTGTTGACTTGAAATTATGGTTTGAGTTTACACAAGGTTTTTTGGACTTCCAATGCCTCATGTGACTTTCACACTTCATTTTGGACTTATAAGATTTCCCATACCAAGTTTCAAGCTTTGAATCAAATTTTTGCCCAGTCAATTAGACAGTTGACCTAGAAATCAATTATATTGGGGAAAAAGTCAATTGTGGCCAATTTACAGTCAAACCTCATAATTTTTTATCCACATCAACATTATAGACTCATATTAACCATTTGATCAAGTTTGGACCACAACTCCTCAAGAAATTTGATCAGATCTTCAAAAGGGCAAAATAGTCATTTTTAGGGTTTTGACTGCAGAAGGGCAATTTCTGATTTTTAACCTAGCCAATGGAAAATTGGGTTCAAGAATGGATTAAAGGACTCAATGGCATCATCTTGACCTAATCACAAGGTTCAAAAGATCTCAAAAGCATTGGATTGACAGATGAATTTTCCAGTCAATTGATCAAAAATCAATTGTACACTGAAAAGTCAAACTTTGACTTTTTTGGTCAAAATCAAGTGCCAATGGTCATTTTTCATCAAGATGTGTCAAAACATGAAATTTGTTCACCAAGAAACCTAATTTTGAAAATTAGGGTTTAAAATGGAAATTTTTCATAACTTAGAAATTTTCTAAGTTATGAAAATTTCTTATTTTTTCCCAACTTTTTCACCATGATGCAATTGGATTCAAAGAAAACTTCCAACATGAAAGTTGTAGTCCTCCACAAAATCTACAACTTGCATTTACAAAGTTTTCCTAAAAGATGCTTGGATCTCAAGTTATGATTTTGTGAATAAGGGTCTAAAAACTTTCTAACTTAGTGAAATTTTGCCATAGTTTAGGCAGGATTTTGACCTATCTTCATGGCAACTTTTCACCTAGTTCCAATTGGAATCTAAAAATGCATTTCAAAGATGTATTGTATAGCATGTTACAAGCTTTCCAAAATGTCTAATAACTCTCCAAAATCGTTTGTGGTTAGGGAGAATCGAAGGATTGAAAATGGAAAGATATCACTTTCATCCAAGGCATTTTGCACATTGATACAAGTTGTAATTCTGTCCAACCATGCTTGTACTTGGTTTACAGGTCCTTAAACCCTTCCACACTCATAAATTAAATGCAAACACATTGGATTAAGGCTTTATTCTGATCTTTAGATCTTTGTACAAGGAATTAATCTAAAAATGGCAAAAAGGCAACATTGCCACTTTGATAAAGCTTGCTTTATGTTAAGTTGTTTCTATTGAGTTGTGAACCCCATATTTTGCAGAAAAACAATTCCACAAAGACAGGGAAAAGCATACCAACTATCAGCAGGCTTGGAGCTAGCAAGTACAGGCCATAACATTGTCAAAATCACCTTTTACTTCAAAACCAAGCAATTGTGCAAAAGGTCAACAACTTGGTAATCTGATATAATCAAGTCTTTGTAACATTTACAACAAGTTCTACACATGGCCTAAGGTCAGAAACACGAGCTAGAAAGTTCTCAAACCCACCAAAACACCCAAACACCAAGTTCTTGCAAAACAGGCCAGGCCCTGCAGAATCACTTCCATCTTCACATTGCCTCGTGCGTTTTGCCCCAAACGACTTCAAACACTTTCTAAACAACCTACCTAAACTATCCCAACCATTCCCAAGCCACTGTAACTCCATTTGCACACTTCACCATTTTTGAATTCTGAGTTTGCAGGTTTACTTCTACAAGCATATGCAGGCAAGTTCAAAGCAAACTAAGCATTGGGAAAGCTCAAAGGAACTTCAAGCAAGCTCACAAGTATCTCAGGCCTCACTCACAACCCCTACATTGCCATACTCGAGCTTGACTGAAACAAGTATTTCATAAACTTCTATCTCCTTATTTAGGAATCATTAGGCTTAGGTTTGTGAAGAAAAAATGTAGTCCTCATTGCCCTTGAGCTGTACATATGCATAGAATTCATTTATGGTAACTGAGCTAGGAGTATTTGATAGTTGAACTTTCTGAAAAAACTAGGTCAAGATTTAGGGCCAATGAAATTCTCTCTGGTCTTTGAGAGTTAGATTAAGTTTTTTACATGGTTAGAATCTTGTGATCAAGAGCTATAACTTTCATGTTGCAAGTTTTTGTTTTTAAGCACAAATGCAGGAGTTAGCAGTTTGAACATGGCGCACGTTTTTGTTGTTTCTGAAGGACAGGGATGAAGACAACTTGGGTTGGGCTTGGTTCTTTTAACTATTGACACCCCCTGTTTACTTCCTACATCCCCTTGGCCCATTGATTTTATTTTATTTTTATATTTTCCATTTCTATTTTCATTTCTGACTTTTATTATTTTTTCTAAATATAAAAAATCATCAAAAATATTTTCTTAAATTTTCACTTTTTATTTTATTATTATTTTTTTTTAGCATAAGAATAGTTATTAAATAATATATATTTTATTTTCTTAAATAAAAACTTGTAAATATTATAAAAATACTATATATTTTTATTTTTATTATTTTTTACACTTAAAATATTATTTTCTCACAAATATTATTTTTAACATCTTTGTATATATTTCATTTTATTTTCTTGTACATAAAAAATAAATAAATAATAATTAATATATATTTTCTTTAAAACCAAAATTAGGGTTTCTTCACCCTTTTCAAAAATAATCATATTATTTTCCTTTTTTAAGACATTAAATAATTTATTTTACATACATAAAATAAATACAAAAACATTTTGCATATTTATATTCATTTGCATATTTAAATAATTGTCTATTTATTTATTTTATACAATGAATTCAATTTGGTTGTAATAGTTGAATTAGGGTTTTATTTTCTTGCAAACATCCCCTTATTCAAATTTGTATCCCCCTCCCCATATCAATGTTGTAATAGTTGAAGATTTACTTTTACGCATTTTATCGCTTTAATATGCATGATTAGTAAATTAGGGTTTTGTATGATAACCAAAATCAAAACAAAATAGCTTGACTAATGCAAGACAAAAATGCATGAAAAATGACAACACAATGCACACAAGCACCCCTAGGGTTTCACCCACTTGTTGCCTTAAAAACATGGCCATGGTATGCATGTTAAGTATCTTGGCAAAACAAACCAAAACAAAAGATCATAGTCCCTCAATGACGCTATCTTGGTTGCCTATACAAAAATGATCTAGTCCCTAAAAAAAAACTTGCTAAGATACTTGGCAACATTGTTATCATGGTCATACGATGACCCGCGCCTGTCTCGTTTAACATCCAAACACAAGGTTGTTTACCAAATACAATGGTAAAACAACAATGTCAAAGGGTTAAAAATGTGTAGGAAAAACTTTTGAGTAGGTAGGTAGATGCTCCTAGTTACTTGATCAAACTTGCAAACATCCTTGCTATTTTCAAAAACACACAACACAATTTCAAAACATTTCCCAAAACAAACTTTCAAAAATTGAAACATTTTTCAAAAGACAAACACCTTTGTATATATTCAAACAAGAATCATTACAAAGGTTGCCTAGACAAAGGCCTCTTTTCAAAATACTTTCAAAACCACACACAAAAGCACCATTTCAAACAATTGAAAAGCAAAAGCAAGTGATCTAAAACAAGTAACTAAGAGCCCATGGAAAACCATGGATGAAAAGAGTTCTAGCACCTTCCCTTTTCATAATCTACCCCCCGAACCCAAGAAAACATCTCAAAGGTCTTTCCTGTGCTTTTTGACATTTCCTTTGGATAAATAAAAAGTCGGTGGCGACTCTTGCTAAACCGAAACATTTACGAACACAAACGCAAAACCTCAAGTCAGTTCTCCCACCGCATCATAGAAGAGAAGATCAATTCATTGATTAAATCACTCAAAGTGATCATTACTACTTAAACTCACTCAAATCAAATATTGATAGTTACTTACTTATTTTTAAGGATTCTTGGAAATAAGTTTAAGTGGTTTTATAAATCTTGTCTTTCCATGATTGTTGGATACAAGAGAAGTCACTTTGAGAGGATTGTTCTCATTGTTGACATAGTGAAAATCCAAGAAGATTGTTCTTGGTCCAAGAGGATTGTTCTTGGTTTTTGGTAGTTCTTGTTTAAGTTTGCCACAATAAGGAAATCTCTTTCATGTTGAAAGGGGACTGGAGTACTCTCGGACTGTGAGGGGGACCAGGATATATCGCTTGTGTCTCTTTATTTTTCTGCACTTTACTCTTTCATAAACTCACCATAATCCAGAAAAATAATATCCATCATCACTAAAATCATAATTTTATAAAGTACCTAATTCACCCCCCCCCCCCCCCCCCCCATCTTAGGCGCACTACGTACTTACAATTGGCATCAGAGCGGGTTATAGGTAAACTGTTCCTAAAAGATCCAGAATAGCTTCCGCAAATCAAAATTCCATTTTCAGAGATGGTGGTAGTAACAACAAGCCTCCTCTATTTTGTGGTGAATATTTTTACTTCTGGAAAATACGCATGAAGGAACATCTAGAAGCAAAAGGAGAAGAAATATGGGATGCCGTCGAGAATGGTCCATTTATCCCTATAACGGTAATCAATGGTGCTGGCTCATCAAAGCTTAAAACTGCATGGGACGAAGATGATAGGAAGAATGTTCTTTATGATAAAAAGGCAATAAACCTTATTCAAGGTACACTTAGCATGGATGAATTCTTCCGTGTCTCGGCATGCAAAACAGCAAAAGAAATATGGGATACCTTGGTACAAACTCATGAAGGAACTGTTGAAGTTAAAAGATCAAGACTAAATACCTGAGTCAAGAATACGAATTATTTCGAATGCAGTCTGGAGAAACCATTCTTGACCTACAAAAGAGATTTGTGCACTTGAAAAATCATCTAAGTGCTCTTGGTAAGACTTTGACGAATGATGAACTAAATATGAAAGTACTTAGGTCCTTTACTAGGGAATGGCAACCAAAGGTAACCGAAATTTCAGAAAAGAAAAGTCTCTCCTCCATGACATCCGCACCATTGTTTAGGAAACTTCAAGAATATGAAACGGAACTAGGAAGACTTGAAAGCATGAAAATCAAGAGAAGAAATACAAGAATATTGCTTTGAAGATAGATTCTAAGGAAGTTGAAAAGGAAGACAATCCGGAAGAAGATGAAAATTTCATGCTTCTTGTTGAAAGGCTTGGTAAGTTCTTTGGTAGAAATGACAAATCCTTTTCTCATTCAAAAGGAAAGAAACAATTCAAGAAAAAGGAAGCTTCCACATCAACACAAGAATTCACATGTTATGAATGTGGTAAGCAAGGTCATATCAAGTCGGATTGTCCGAAACTCTCCAAGAAAGGTAGCTACAAAAGAAAAAAGGGATTCAAGAACAAAAAGGCCTATGTTGCATGGGAGGATAATGAAATAAGTTCCTCATCCAATTCCGATAGTGATGAAAGTGCAAATCTAGCATTGATGGCCTCACACCATTCCGATGATGAAGACAATGAGGTTAGTAATGAATTTTCTCTTTTTGATAGTGATGCACAAGGTGCTATAGATGAACTATTGAACGAATGCAAAATTCTGCATAAAACTATTTCATCACAAAAGAAACAAATTTCATCCATAGAAGAAAAATGTGAATCTATGGAAAAAGATTTCAAAGAAGAAAAACAAAAATTAAGTGATGAACAAAAACATAATTTGTATGCAAAAATTGTGAATCGCTCTCTTTCCAAATTGTCCAATTAAAAAGAGTCATTGAAAGATATGAAAAAGGCCAAATTGGATTGGAAGGTGTTCTTAGCCAACAAAGATACTCTAATGATAAAAGTAGACTTGGATATTCAAAGTTTTCAAAACCAAGTTCTAATAAAACTATCTTTGTTAAGGCTAGTGATCAATCATCCAAAGAGAAATTGATCAAACCTAAAATAGTTCATCACTATCCTAAAAAGAAAACATTTCCTAAGAAGAAATCTTATCCTTCTAGATATAAAAGTAACTTTGAACCTACTTGTTTTTATTGTGGTATTAAAGGCCATACACCTAATGCTTTCTATGTTAGAAACTTTAGTGTAGCAAGTGGGAATTATGTGTGGGTAAAGAAAGGCACTAATTACAAAGGACCCAAAGAAACTTGGGCACCTAACAAAGGCTAATTTTTTTTGCAGGTATTCTTGAAGACCACATGCAATCTTTGGTATCTTGATAGTGGTTGTTCAAAGTATATGACAGGAGACATAAACCAATTTTCAAATCTAGTTCTAAAGGCCAATGGTTTTGTCACTTATGGAGACAATAATAAGGGAAGAATTCTTCGCAAAGGCAAAGTTGGTGCTCCACCTTTTACATCCATTGAAGATGTTATTTATGTTGAAGGACTAAAGCACAATCTTCTTAGTATTAGCCAACTTTGTGACAAAGGCTTCAAGATCAAGTTCACCAAGGATGAATGCTTGATAGAAGACGAAGTCACACATGAGGTTATACTTAAAGGTAAAAGAATCAATAATATATTCATGATTTCCCTTGACGATCCATCTTTGATGGTAAATTGTCTCATGGAAAACAACGATGATTCATGGCTGTGGCACAAAAGAATTGCTCATATTCACATGGAAACTCTTGAATAAACTAATCAAGCATGATCTTTTAATTGGGTTTCCTAAGAGAAATTTCGTCAAAGATAGACTCTGTGATGCTTGTCAAAAAGGGAAACAAACAAAATCAACTTTCAAATCTAAGAATGTGGTGTCTACTACAAGGCTACTACAATTGTTACATATGGACTTATTTGGTCCATCAAGAACAAGAAGTTTCAGAGGTAATGTATATGCTTTGGTTATTGTTGACGATTTCTGTAGATATACTTGGACATTCTTTTTAGTGCAAAAAAGTGATGCATTCAAGGCGTTCAAGAAGTATGCTAAACAAACTCAAAATGAGAAATCTCTAACAATTACCTCCATAAGAATTGATCATGGCGGAGAATTTCAAAATGCTCTATTTGAAGAATTTTGTGGAGAACATGGAATATCTCACAACTTCTCGGAACCAAGGACTCCTCAACAAAATGGAGTGGTAGAAAGAAAGAATAGGTCTCTTGTGGAACTTTATAGAACAATTCTTAGCGATTCAAATCTTCCAAAATATTTTTGGGAGGATGCGGTGAGCACGGCATGTATTGTTAGCAATAGAGTTAACATAAGACCGGTCTTGAAGAAAACTCCATATGAACTTTTCAAAGGGAGGAAACCAAACATTGCTTTCTTTCACATTTTCGGATGCAAATGCTTTGTCTTAAACAACGACAAAGATAACCTTGGTAAGTTTGATGAAAAATCCGATGAAGGTATTTTTCTTGGCTACTCTCTTTCTAGTAAGGCATATAGAATCTACAACAAAAGAACTTTAACAATTGAAGAATCAATGCATGTATATTTTGATGAATCTAACCCCTCCAAGGAGGATAATATTGTTTGTGATAATGATGATGATTAAATACTAGAAGGTCCTCAAGAAAATACTTCCAAAGATCAACCAATTCAACACGAAGAATCACCCCAACAAGAATCAAATCTCAATGATCTACCCAAAGAATGGAGAACTCATAGAGATCATCCTATCCATAAAGTAATTGGTGATATAAGTCAAGGTGTGACAACAAGATTAAATCTCAAAGATGCTTGCCTAAACATGGCGTTTGTCTCTTAAATTGAACCTTCCAAAGTTGATGAAGCCTTAGGCGACGACCAATGGATTATCGCTATGCAAGAAGAATTAAATCAATTTGAAAGGAATCAAGTTTGGGAACTTGTCCCTAGGCCAAGCAACAAACACATTATTGGAACAAGATGGGTGTTTAAAAACAAACGTGATGAAAATGGAATAATTGTTTGTAACAAAGCAAGGTTGGTAGCACAAGGCTACAATCAAGAAGAAGGAATAGATTTTGAAGAAACGTTCACTCTGGTTGCAAGGTTAGAAGCTATTTGTCTCTTACTTGCCTATGCTTGCTCATTAAATTTTCAGCTTTTTCAAATGGATGTCAAAAGCGCATTCTTGAATGGATATATCACTGAAGAAGTCTACGTTAAGAAACCCCCAGGGTTCGAAGATTTCAAGAATCCATCGCATGTATTTAAATTGAGAAAAGCTCTCTATGGGTTGAAACAAGCACCAAGGGCATGGTATGATCGTTTAAGCAACTTCTTATGCGAAAAAGGTTTTGAAAAGGGAAAAGTTAACAAGACTCTGTTTATCAAGAAAATCAAAGATGACACTTTTCTAGATCAAGTCTATGTTGATGATATCATTTTCGGATCTTCAAACCAAGAAATGTGTGAAGAATTTTCAGCAATTATGCAAGGAGAATTTGAGATGTCCATGATGGGTAAAATGAATTATTTTCTTGGACTTCAAATCAAACAATTAAAAGATGGCATCTTCGTCAACCAATCCAAGTATTGCAAGGAACTCTTGAAAATATTTGACATGGATAACTGTAAGGCAATGTCTACACCAATGGGTTCCAGCACATATGTTGATCAAGATGAATTAGGTGTTTCCATCGACATTACAAAGTATCGAGGTATGATTGGCTCCTTATTATATTTGACGGCAAGCCGTCCTGACATAATGTTTAGTGTTTGTCTATGTGCTCGATTTCAAGCAAATCCAAAGGAATCTCATCTCACGGCAGTCAAAAGGATCATGAAGTATCTCAAAGGAACAACAAATGTCAGATTATGGTATCCCAAAGGTAGTGTTTGCAACTTAGTTGGTTATTCTGAGGCAGATTATGCAGGTTGTAAAACTGATATAAAAAGCACAAGTGGTACTTGTCACATCCTTGGAAATGCATTAGTATCATGGGCCTGCAAGAAACAAGCATGCGTTACTCTTAGCACGGCCGAAGCAGAATATATTGCAGCGGGTAGTAGTTGCGCTCAAATTTTATGGCTCAAACAACAACTTAGTGACTACGGGCTTGACCTAGGATGCATTCCTCTATGGTGCGACAATACAAGTGCAATAAACATTACGAAGAATCCAGTCATGCATTCAAGAACCAAACACATAGATATACGACATCATTTCCTTCGTGATCATGTACTTCAAGGAGATGTCGAGGTAATTTTTGTAGATACTCATAATCAACTTGTCGATATCTTCACTAAACCTTTGGCAAGAGAACTGTTTTACTAGATTCGAAGAGAGCTTGGCATTCCTGGCAAACACTACATATAAGGTGATTTTTGTCCTTGTTATTATTTTATATATATGCTTTTAACCATGCTATATGTGAATATATATGTTAAGTGGTGTTTAATTTTAAGAAAAATATGTTTTTGGTCATTTTTGGTTGATGCAAATCGATTGCACAATAGTGTAAATCGATTGCTCACTGAATGTTTTTTAATTTTGACCTTTCTGTTTCAGTGCAAATCGATTGCACCATAAGTGCAAATCGATTGCACTATGTGCGTTTCAGTTTTATTTCGCTTCTGTTTTATGTGAAAATCGATTGCATCTGTATGCAAATCGATTGCATCCAGTGTAACATGCTTTTATGACAGAAATATTTGTTGGTCAGAATTCCTCTCTCTCTCTCTCATATTCCTAAGCCAATTAAACTTCATTACATATAATACAACCCACTCATTTCTATCTACTCAAATCATATCCAAACTTCAGCTCATCAAACACCCTTCTCTCTCAAAAAACCTAAAACCCTCAAAACCATAAAAATACCTTCCCATGGCTTCAAGACAAAGTATAAATGTGTCAGCTTCAGAGAAAGGGAAGAAAAAGGTTGATTCATCCTCTAATCCATTACTTTCATCTCTCACCGAAGAACAAGAAGCAAGATTCACAAAGGACTTTCAAATAAAAATAGTTTCCAATCCTAAATATGGTATGCTATCATCCTTTCCCCAGGAATGTTTCTCTTTTCAAAATGATTTAACTTCTTATGGACTAGAACCATTAATTTCATCATTTGGTCCATATTATCCGGATTTGGTAAGAGTATTTTTCAGCAATCTAACTCCCCATAAAGGAAAGATGGTGACATATGTATTGGGTACTCGAATCTCTCTAACGCCTGAGATTGTTGGTGAGATTCTTCATATTCCCTACATGGAAGATCTTTGTACGACCCTGAAAACGAGGCATGGGATGACTACAAGAAAAAGGATTTTTATTACAACATTGAGAGATTAACTGAAGCTGAATTCCATGCCAAAAGGATTTGTGGTCTAGGCGGAGTGATTCCATCTAGAGACTCATGGAGTGCATGTAACTTTTAAATAGAGGATCGACTATTTCATTACTTTATGGTCTATATTATGTTTCCACGGGTTGGAAACCACTGCACTGTGACTGACCTGGAAATGCAGCTGATTTATGCAAGAAAGAAAGGAATAAGTGTTAATTGGGCAAGACTCATAATGGTTCATATGCTGAGAGTCGATGCAAAATCAAAATTTCTACCATATGCTTATTTTGTTACATTAATTATGGAAGAATTTGGAGTTGATTTTGTTGGGTTTGAGAAAGTCAATATGGATCCAAATCTGCATAAGATTTTCATCAAGAATGTTGACTCAAGAATGGGCGTTCATTATAATCCGGAAACAAAAACTATCACTTACATTGGTGAAGATGTGGTTGGTGATGAAGGGAATGGTCAAGAAGTCGAAGGTGGTGAAGATGTACCTCCTCCACCTACTGCTCCCTCTGTTCCAAGCAATCAAGATCTTATGGATTTCATGTCTCAACCATTTGCTTCCATGAACACCAACATCAACAACCAATGGAATGCTATCAATGATTCTACAACAACCCGGATTAATGACTTCCGCACAGATGTGAATCAACAATTCTCTTACCTTTACTCTCATCTTAACATTCCACCATATGACCCAAATAATCCAGCTGCACCTCCACAACATTACACATAACCTCGTCTACAACAACAATTTCCGAATCAAGGATCTTGGTCCTATAACAACCAAGACATGCATCAACCATAAAGTTATGTCCAACTTTATTATGTCTACTATTTTCTGTTATGTCCTTGTTCTGGTATTCTATGTTTTGTTTGTTGATTTTCTTTGTAATCGTTAGACTTTTTGTGATGCATGTTTAATTAAAGTTTTCCTTGAAATATTACTTTATTACTTTTTGCATCTTTCCCTTATTTTTTATAATTTCAAAGGGGGAGAAGGATGTGTTACTTTATGCTTGTATATTTCCTTGTCTTATTTTTAAAGGTACTCTTCAACCAAGATGAACAAATTCAAAGGATTCTAACCTTCTCATACAAAGGGGGAGTTATGCATCTTAGAGGGAGAATCTCTTTTCGGAAATTACAATGCATCAAGCAAGATCGTTTGTCATCATCAAAAAGGGGGAGAATGTAAAATCAAGCTTCTCAAATGAAATTTTGTTTTGATAAAGACAAACCATGAGGGACAAAGAAGGCAAAGATTTTTGATCAAGCTAAAAGAATCTATGGACAAAGTCTTCAGTTCAAGCTCTTAGCAAATTTCAAGGTATAATGATAATACTTACTTTGAACTTAAGACATAAATGCTCAATGGTAAAAAGAAATATTTTATATTATCCAAATCCTTACTCAAGTTTTTCTAAGCTAAAATTCACTTTTCATTTGAGTGCAATCGATTTGCATATTAGTGCAATCGATTGCATGCTTCAATTTTTCAAATCATTTTGCACTGTTTCTCAGTGCAATCGATTTGCATATTTATGCAATCGATTGCATGCTTAAAATTTTCAAAACATTTGCTACTGTTTCTCAGTGCAATTGATTTTCATTGTTTGTGCAATCGATTACACTCAATCAATTTTTGCTACTGACTTCACATGCAATCGATTTACACTCTTGTGCAATCGATTTCATACTCAAAACTTTTAAAATTTTAGCTTTTGAAACCCCGTGCAATCGATTTACACAAAGGGTGCAATCGATTGCATGCTGCACGATTTTGAAAAACATCAGCTTTGCAAATGCCTGTTCATAACACCTTTTCATGGAAACCTTTCACTCAATCTTGGAAATTGTTCATGATTCATTTGCAGAAATTTATGTTGTTTCAAAAAGGTTCTATGAACACATAAATACTCATTTTCAAAATCTTTTTCAACACCTCTTCAAAATATATTTTCTGAATTTTCAAAATACAAACTCAAGCTTTTCTTCACTTTCATACATAAGTTTTCTGCACACTTTCACATATTGTTGACCAGAAAAATTTGAGCATTATATATCTTGAGTCATTGTATACTATTATCATTGGAAGAGAAGATCAATTCATTGATTAAATCACTCAAAGTGATCATTACTACCCAAACTCACTCAAATCAAATATTGATAGATATTTACTTATTTTTCAGGATTGCTGGAAATAAGTTTAAGTGGTTTTATAAATCTTGTCTTTCCAGGATTATTGGATACAAGAGAAGTCACTTTGAGAGGATTGTTCTCATTGTTGACATAGTGAAAATCCAAGAGGATTGTTCTTGGTCCAAGAGGATTGTTCTTGGTTTTTGGTAGTTCTTGTTTAAGTTTTCCACAATAAGGAAATCTCTTTCATGTTGAAAGGGGACTGGAGTACTCTCGGACTGTGAGGGGAACCGAGATATATCGCTTGTGTCTCTTTATTTTTCCGCACTTTACTCTTTCATAAACTCACCATAATCTAGAAAAATAATATCCATCATCACTAAAACCAGAATTTTATATAGTACCTAATTCACCCCCCCCCCCTCTTATTGCACTTCGTACTTAAAGACATTTCTTACAAAAGTTCTCAAATGCTCAAGGTTTCTCACGAGTAGATCAGACAAGCTCACCTCCTAAGCACTGGGTCCACAACTAGGGTTTTGGTTTTCTCAAGGAAAATTGGACTTCTAATGCCTCAAGTTACTTTCATGGTTCATCATAGGTCTCCAAGAATTTTCATACCAAGTTTCATATCTTGGATCCCAAAATTGCTCAATCAATTGCTTAGATGACTGAAAATCAGCTGTATTGTGTAAAAATTCAACTGTGGTCAATATACAGTCAAACTTCAAGATCTTTTATTAATATTTTGAAGTCATATTCATCATTTGATCAAGGGTTGATCATATTTCCTCAAGAAAAGCCCTCATATCACCAAAGGGGCAAAATTATCAAAATTAGGGTTTTGACTGAGAATGATTGATCATTGACTTTTGACCTAGTACATGACCTAATGGATTGAATCATGTTCTCAAGGATTCAAATATGATATTTTGACCTAATTACATGGCTCAAAAAATTTCCAAATATACAAATGACTAATAGTTGGAAAATTGAATTGATTGATGAAAAAGTCAAATATCACACAAAAGTCAAACTTTGACTTTTTGGTCAACATTGAACTTCAAAAATAAAGAATCATCAAAACATTCAAATTGATAAAGCTTGATCATCAAGAATCAACAAAGTCAACATAAGTCAAAGATAGAAGTTTTCTAATACTTAGAAAATTTTCTAAGTGTTAATGTTTGGTTCTTAATAAATCCAGTACTTCATGACTATTTTTCACTAAGATACAAGATGATTTAAGGAAAACCTTAAACATAAAATTTGTAGAGCATGATAAATTCTAAAACTTTGTCCTTGAGGGTTGATGTCCAAAAAATGCTTGAATTAGGAGATATAGGCCCATAAAGTTACGACATTTTTATCTAACACTTAGTAAAATTTTCAACAAGTTTGATCAGATTTTTATCCCAACTTCTTGACAAGTTTTCACCAAGTTCCATTTGATTTAGCCAAAGTGGTCAACATGAAATTTACAATGTTTCAAGCTTTCCAAAATGTCCAAGAACATAATTTTATCATGCTTGAGCTTGGAGATTCGAAGGCATGAAGTTGGGCATCAATTCTTGAAATACAAGGCATTTTGTGATGAACATGAGATCAAATCTCCAAGCCATGCTACATAAATCTTGCTTTACAGGTTTCTAACTTGCAAATATCACCAAAATTAAATGTTTACACAAACCTTTGAGCTATGGTCCACTTGATTCAAGCGTTGTCCAATGCATCTTGCCATTTAAGGGAGAAAGTTACCATTTTCATTCTTGTAAAGCAAGCCTTTTGCAAGAGTCTACTCCTTGAGCCTCTAACTTGTGTCTTCTACACACACTCAATCTACAAAGTCAGAAGAAACATGTTTGAAGTGCTTAACCACTCTATGAGACAAAGTACAAGGCATTGGAAATATGTTCTTCAAGTTTGCTTCATTTACAATCCAACCAAACCATAACTTTTGACCTTGACAAACTGATCAGCCCTTGCCCTCAACCTTTTCTACATAAATATATAGCTCATTTACAAGCCATAACACGAATTCACAAGCCCTCTAAACCTCTAATACACTCTCAAACCCAAATTGGCCATAAAACTCATTTCTTGAGTTTTCAAAATCCATTTCTTTGAAACTCTCAAACCTTGAAACTTTTGTCCAAACAAATCATTTAAACACTTCATATACATCATGTGTAAGTGATCCAAACACATGTTTTGCCACTGTAACTCCATTATCAACATCCACCATTTTCTAAATCCAACTTTACAAATTTACTTGAGTAGACCGATCTAAACACTCTCAAGGAAATGTAAGAGTTGCAACATACTCACTAAGGTCCCAAGAATCTAAAGCAATCATCATATTGCTTCTGGAAGTCGTGTAGAGGACATTGAATTTTTACATCAAGAGGTAAGTTTTTGCAACTTTGAAATCTTGATACAAGCATCATTTGCACTTACTTTTAAAAAAATAAAAGGTAGATATCATGTCTATGAAGCTAACCATATCCTTAAATTTTATTTTAATTGACTGTGGGATGAGAATTTTGAAACTGAATTTTCTGAACATTTAGATTTTCGTTTGGTACCAATAGAAAATTCATGAAAATATTTGAGTTATAGATTCCGAAAATTATACCATTAGATTTCTTGCGAAATTCTAAGCGAGTTTGGTTTTTATATCTTTAAAAATGGTAGAGAAATGAGGAAGTTAGAATTTTTTGGAAATTATATGTTATAGTTATTGTTATTGTTAGTGTGCAACAGGGAAGAAGAAGAAGCTTAGTGGAATTTTCAAATTTTCATGACTTGGTTTATTTTATATTTAGTTTAAACTGTTTTATAAATGAATGTAACAGTCACACCAGTGGTAAACCATGCATGCGTGTAATCTTTGAGACCTGGGTTCTAGCCCCAAAGGTACCCTTTTTCCAGTTTTCTTCATTTTCAAACTTCATTTTTTTCACTTATTTTCATCATTTCCAACTAATTCTTTTTGTATCAAACTTACCTCTTTTAAGCTGATTTTTTGCACACTCTTAGTTTATCACCTCTATTTTTTGAATATAAAAAATATCAAAATATTTTAATTTCATTATTTTTCAATTAAATCAAAATAGGTACTTTTTAGGTTTTTTTAAAGACTTCCTTCTTATATTTTTGATTAAATTTTCAACTTTGCTCCAAAGCTTGAATTTACAATTATAAGTCTTGATTCACATGAGATATCTTAACACTTGAGTAAATTTTTTATGATAGCTTAAGCCTTTTTTAAGACTTTTCTTAATCAAATTCATATTAAAACATGAAACAAATACAAAATCAAAATATATGCTCCATGGTTCTCATCTTGATTGTGATGCATATACTTGTTTCAAACATACCAACTCCAACCATTTTTTCATAAAAAATACAAAAAGATTCCAATTTCTCTTTTTCCTTATTTATTATTTATATTCCTAGATCAATTGTATAGGATGCAACTATTTAGTCTATAATAGATAATTAGGATTTATTGGTTTCCTCCCCATTCATAAATTTGTACCCCCATTCCCGGAACATTGTAATAGCGTAAGACATTTAATTTCTGCAATTTATCGCTTTCCTTATTTCTGCTAGTAATTAGGGTTTGTATGGCAAGATTGAAATAAATCATAGAGAAACTCTAATTCAAGATAAAATAATTGAATTAAACACACTTTGCACACTTATACCTCTGGGGTAACCTCACTTGTTACCTCGGATAAAAAACAATCATGTCCCTTGAACGTGGGATGTTTTAGCAAAGACCCTCGATTAAAAGATCTTAGTCCCTCGATGAACCTTCGATCTTGCCTTCGATAAACATTCTTAATCCCTTACGACAATTTCTAAAGCGTCTTACAAGTTTCCTTCTATGATTGTACGATGAACCACGCATGTCCCTCACATCCAATGATAGGGCTTCCTACTAACTAATGGTAGGATAACACTCTCTAAAGGAAGAGAAAAAGAACAAAGACTTTTTGATTAGGTAGATCGCTCCTAATCTCCGGCTTACAAACTAAAATAATTTCCACACTTCACACTTTCAAAACAATTATCTTCAAAACACTTTTCAAAACAAACATTTTCTATACATTCTCAACGATACGAGAATAATTACAAAATTTACCTACATTGGCATTTTCAAAAGAACTATCTTAAAAACACTTTTCAAAACAAACATTTTGTATACATTCTCAACAATACGAGAATCATTACAAAATTTCCCTGCATTGGCATTTTCAAAACATATTTCCAAACAGTCTCTTTCAACAAGTATTTTCAAAACAACATTTGGTATAAATTTTCAATGATACGAGAATCATTACAAAATTTCCGCACTTAGGCGTTTTCAAAATATTTTCAAACATACACAAACATAAAGCATATTTTCAAAGTGAGCTAGCAATTAAGAGTCCATAGATAACTACGATGAAAAGGGTACTAACACCTTCTCTTTTCATAATCTACCCCCCGAACGCAAGAGAATATCTCAAAAGGTCTTTCATGTTCTTTTCACCCTTTCCTTTATTGGATAAAAGAAAAGTCAGTGGCGACTCTTGCTATACATAACATTTAAAGTAAAATTCAAAACACCAAGTTAGTTATCCCACCATATTACAATAGGTTGTAGTAAGAACACCTACACCAACTGATTAGCTCATAGGGCTGAAACAATCGGCCGGACAATCATTGAGAGAAAATCAATGAAGTCACCATCGAACGTTCTTTATCCCACTGGAAGGAAAAGGTAAACATCGACTAAACCTGAGAAGGGTGAAATCAAGGTCTTGTGACCTAGAGATACGGGTAAGAGAGTTGATTACACAAGGGAAAGGTATTAGCACCCCCCACGTCTGTGGTATTCCACGGGATCCACTCTTCTTGTTCTAATCAAAGAGTGTGTTCTAATCTAAAGCTAATGAGCTAAGGAAAAATGCAGAGAGGGAATGCATGCAAAATAGAACACTGGGAAAATAAGGAATATTTACAAAGTTTCGCTCGCCTGGGCCCCACGACCAAATGTCTTTGTATACCTTTAAGGATTTAGAGTGCCATAGTTCGGCTCAAAATTTCCATTTATTTTGTGTTTTGATGGATAATGTCGCATTCGCATCCTCACAGTTAGGATTGCAATTCGTGCTTGGCATTACAGCTCGTAAAGAGACTCATGCTCGGCCCCTCGCACACTTAGCATTTCCAAGTTGTTTGAATTTGAAACAACACATCCTTAATGAAAAAATTTTAAAGGAAAAAGTCTGAAGACAAAAAAGGTTTGCATTGGTTTGTACTTTTTATAGCGAAAGAATTTGCGATTTGAACCTAATAAAGTCCAGAAGTAAAAATAGAGCGAGGCTCAGTCTAAACTGATTAGCTCTCCCCCACAAGACTCAATTGCATACGATTCACATCTTTCTTTATTAAGTGTTTTAGAATTTTCAAAGAAAAAAGAGGTTTTAGTCTTAAGAATGTAAAAGGGAAAGAAAAACATCTAAGGGGAACTATCTAGCTCTATCCCTAATGTTATCATACAATGACGGTCCTAAGGTTTGGATTAACAAAGGGAATTATATACCTATGTTAACATGCATGGATTAGAATCCTAATGTCTAACTTGCATCAGAAACGAAACAAGTGAGTCCTAAGGGAACATACAAATGTGTAAAGAAAAGCACAAGCACAAGTGCAATCAAACAAAGTTGAACCAAAGCCAAAACAAAATCGAGTGCAAGCTAGAAACAAACAAATTAGTCCAATGGATCTCAAAGTGGGAGTAAGGAACTCTTTACAATTAATTTTCTCGATCACTGACATCGAGCAACAACTCAGAGTGTTAATGTTTGGTAAAACTTGAGCTAACATCGTCGAAACGAATGACAAAGTGTGAGGGTTGGTTACAAACCCTTTTCAACTTTATTTGACTCAATGGACAAGAATATGCATGGTTCAAAGAATCAACATATAATGCAAGCTAAGAACGACACGGACTATAATGTGTAGGGGTCGATTGCGGACCCTTTGTTCCACTTATTGACTCGATAGAAAGCACAAAATAAAGAGAAATGGGAGGGAGTGGGATTTTCCTTCGTCGAGGTATTTTGCATACAAATAAACACAAGAAAATATGCATAAAAAAATTGCTTCTAAAGGTATTTAAAATAGATTTGCCCACCTAAAGTAGGGAGTCCCAGTCATGCATCTCTATTCCTACTTCTCATGGCAAGGAAAGGAAAGGACAATGCAGAAAATTAAACCAAAATCAAAATAATACCAAACAAACAAGAGTTCGTAGCAAGCAAGCAAAGCAAAGAAACACAGAAAACTTCGTGCAAGCTAGCATCAACAAACAAGACGGTAAGAGATCGGGCGCTCGACATAGATGCCAAAGTATAGACAATATGAAAATAAATCACATATGAAATATGCGTCCGACACATCCACATAACAAATAGTACACCTGCATAAAAATTCACATCCAGAAAAAACACAAGCAATGTATATTTCTCATGGAATGAGAAACAAAATAGAGTGCATCAAAGCAAACTCGAATCCACAGAGAAGTGGAATAACATGTTTTTCAATTGAATAATCAAAACATTAATTAAACGATTGAAAGCTCTCTTGAAATGCCTTGGACAAGTCAACAAACACGTTAGTAATAACAAGGAGGCATAATCGGAATCAAGTATCTGCATCATAAATTAAATCAAGATTAAATTATTAAGAAAAGCAATCCAAACAAGCATTGGAACACCAACATCAAAAACCAGACAACATTGTCGTTATCTGATGAACCACACAAAATATCAATTCAAAATCGTTAAAACTTGACACAAATGTAATCCAAGTACCGAAACAAACTCCCTTAAGCATTAACCATTAATTAAATCTTCCTTAAGCTCAACTTACCCAAACCTAGCAGCATTACACCATACCACCATATTTCTCAAAAAATCGTGTCGAAAACGGTAAAACATAACATCAACGGTCCACAAACGCATAATCGTGATCGAACAAGCCTCAAACAAATTTTGAAAAGCAATTTTCAATGCATTTTCATTTTCCTGCCAGCAATACATACTTGAAGCAATATCGATCAAAATCAATCTCAACAATCACAAAAGGATGCAAAAAACGCTTATCGATTCAAGTATCATTACTAGGAAATCACAAAATAATTGCAAAAAATTAATGCAAGAATAAAGTGTCGATCCCAAGTTAAAACAATGAATGTTCAAGTGTTAATGCAATTTATTTGATTTGTTTTTTTTAACATCGAAAAACGAATTCATCAACAAATCGACTCAAAATTGCATTAACTCATAAAAACACAATTAAATGTCATCACAATTCCAATAACCACATTTAGATCTAAAATTCGGCATTCAAAATAGACATTAATTTTACCGATTAAATTCAAGATCTACACCGATTAAATCATCATTCAACCAATTCTACACTTATTCGTCATTATAAACATCAATTAAATCTACAAGTTCAACTTATGAACAATTAAATTCTCACTTAAATTCAACGAAAACTCAATTCAATTCAAGATTTCATCAATTAAACACTTATCTCAAGAATTCAAATAATATTCAACTCATGAATTCAATTAAGCATGTAACCTAAAATCAATTAACAAAAAGCACTTAAATCAATTAAGGATTCAAGAATTATCGAAATGCCGCAAAGAGGAGGTTTCCAGAGAAACGTGTGAGATCGGAGCAAGAAGTCGAGGTGTCCACCTGAAGAGAATTCACGATGAACGGAGAAAATAGCATAGAATCGCGCGGCGGCCGAAGGAGGAATTTGCGACGAGGAAAGGAGGACCGATGGTTGTGCATGCGGTGGCTGGAGGAGGAGAGATGGAGGATCGCAGTTGAAGTTAGTGAAGGGAGAGATGGAGATTCTTAAGTTTTTTCCTTTTGTGTTCTTGAGTTTGAGAGAAAGTTGGGAGAGAATAGAGTTTGATTTTGTGAGATTTGAAAAAATGAGTGAAAAGTTGTGTGAAATTTGAACTTCAAACTTATATAGAAATGGCTCCAAGGCTTGTTTGGCAAGTGTAAATGCTGATTTTTAGATTTATTCCATGTACCAGTTGATATCAAACCATAAACTTATGATATTCGGTGCGAAATCCTGACACAAAACTTGAAACAAAATTGTCGACGACAAAACTTATGATGCGGTTCCGAAAGAATCGTCCCGTTACGATAAAAATTAAGCAAGTTACGATGCTGTGAATGACGAGAACCCACTATTAAAACTCACAATGCGGATTTTTCCAGCTTGTTTAGTGTACTATTGGTGAACAAATCACAAGCTCATGGTTGTCGGTATGGAATCCTGACGCGCAACCTGAAACAAAATTGTCTCCGATGAAATTTGTGACGTCATGTTGAAAGAATCACCCAAATATGATAAAAATCGAGAGAGTTATGATTTTTTGAATGGCAAGTGTTGTACCCCAAAATTTTCCCTCTCACTTATCAAATATTTTCTCACAAAGATCTCTCTTGGTTCAAGACTACACTAGGGTTAATCAGCTCAGGACACCTCCTTAAACACTGATGGCCAAAATTTGGGTTTGAGATTGCACAAGGATAATTGAACTTTAAATGCTTCATATGAATTTCATGGATCGTTATGGCCCCCCAATATTACTCATGTCAAGTGTCAAGCCTTGGACCACACTTTTGCTCAATCAATTGAGCAGTTGACCTAAAAATCAGCTGTATTGGGGAAAAAGTCAAATGTGGCCAATTTACGGTCAAACTTTATAATATGTTACCCACATAAACATTATAAACTTATATGTATCATTTGATAAAGTTTGGACCACAATTCCACAAGGAATTTGATCAAATCATCAAAAGGGCAAAATGGTCAAAATTAGGCTTTTGACTGAGAAAGGGCAATTTCTGATTTTTGACCTAGAAAATGTTCAATTGGTTTGAAGCATGGTTTCAATAGTTCAATTGAATATTTTTTGACCTAATGGCATGACCTAAAACATTGCTCAAGATCAATTGGATTGATAGTGAAATTTCAGTCAACTGATTAAAAGTCAACTATACACTGAAAAGTCAAACTTTGACTTTTTGGTCAAAATCCAATGTCAAAGATCACAATTCATCAAAACATGTCAAAATATGAAACTTATTCATCAATAAATCAAAAAGTCAAGATTTCATTTTGAAAATTCAAAATTTTCTAACTTAGAAATTTTTCTAAGTGTTTAAAACTTCATGTTTTTTCATAACTTTGATCCAATTTTTCACCATGATGCAAGATGATTCAAAAGAAACTTTCAACATGAAAGTTTTAGATCTCCATGATATATACAACATTTCTTTACACAACTCCTCCTAAAAATGTTTGGATCTCAAGTTATTAATTTATAAAGTCATGGTCTTGAAATTGAACACTTAGTGAAGTTTTGCCCTAGTTTTAGTCAAGATTTTGACCTAACTTCATGGAACTTTTTCATATAGTTCCATGGGGAATTTTCAAAAGTGATTCAAAGAGGTGTTGTAGAGAAAATTAAAAGATTTCCAAAATTTCCAAGAACTCCTTGATATCATTTGTGAGCAAGGAGAATCTAAGAGATGAAGTTAGGGTTTTCAAACTTAAATTACAAGCCATTTCATGATGAACAAAAATTCAAATTCAAGCCTAGGCTGCATAATCTTTGCTTTGCAGACCTCAAACGTGTTTTTCACTCCATAGTAAAATGTTTACACAACTGATAGAGCTTTAATCCAAGCACTTGAGTCTTTATCCAAGTTACATTTCCATTTATGACACAAAGTTGCCATTTCCATTTTGATAAAGCATCACTTTTGCAATTGTCAACTCCTTGAGCTTTGCACTTGTTCTTTCTGCACAAACAACCCCTATAAACCAAAAGCAATGTGTCTAAAGCCTCTTTGAACTCAGAACATGCTTGTACAACACTTTGAGATTTGTCTTCTCACTTTTCTTCAAAAGCAAGTCATAGAGCCAAAAGGCTAGAACTCAGAAACCTTGCGTGTATTTGATCTCTAACCTTTTCCATACATATACATAAGTCTATTTCAACATAACACATGAATTCTAAGACCCTAAAACACTCCCAAGCACTCTGCAACTCAGAATCATCCATAACATGACAATTTTGAACCTCACATAACCATCTCGAAATCCACTTGTGCGTATTGAGTTTTAACCATCCAAACACTTAATATACATCATATCAAAGTGATCCAGACCCCTGTTTCTTGACTGTAACTCCTCCATCACTATCCATCATTTCCAAATTTGAAGCATGCAACTTGACTTGAGTTTGGAGTTTCAGCCATCCTCAAAGCAAAGTAGGAGTTAGAACACCCTTAAGGAGGTCCAAGCAAGCTATAGAAATCATCAGGCCATCACAAAGGTTTCTCAAACTCCATACCCGACTCCAGCTACAAGAGGTAAGTTTTCAAACTTCTATCTCTTCATACAAGCATCATTTGATTTTGATTTGTGAAGATAAAATGTAGATACCATTACCACGAAGCTGTACATATCCATAGTTTTCATTTATATGTCCCGAGCTTAGAGAATTTTAGAGTTGAAGTTTTCTGAAATTTTTAGGTTTTAAATTAGGGCCATAAAAATTCTCATTCATCTTTGACTGTTAGCTTAAGTTATTTATATGGTTGGATTCATGGGAAGAAATGCCATAACTTTCATGTTTGAACTTTTCATTTTTGTTGAGAGATGAAGAAGTTATAGATCCTTTGGCTGGAGGTTGAAGATGAAGTGTAATCAGGACGCATTTTGTGTTATGTATTTATCCTTTCACACAAGTTAACAAATGTATCACCATCCCATTGGTTAAAGTGCACGCCTGTCACCCTTAGGTCCTGGATTCAAGCCCCATCGCGACCTTTTGTTATTTTTTCAATATTTTCTGACTTTTTATGCTTTTTTGGCAGCGCCTGGGCTTTCATGTGGGCCTAATCTTTTTTTTTCTCACAACACCTCTTGCATTACTAATCCACCTCCATGACTTATTTTTATTTTTATTTTTATTTTATTTTATTTATTATTGTTATCAATACTATTGTTATTATTATTATTACTATTATTATTTTCATAAATCATATAAAAATCCAAATTTATTTTTTATACTTATATATTTTATTTTCTCCATAAAACAAAAAGACTAAAAAAAAACATTTTCTTAAAACAAATTAATTTCTTTTTTCTTAAATAATTAATTTTTATACTTAGGTTAAATTAGTATATTATTTTATTTTCCTAGTTAAAATTAATTTAGAACTTAGGTTTATTTTAATTAATTAATAATCATATTATTTTTTTATTAAGTTAAAAACCTTTTCATAAATAAAACCCTAAAATACATTTTTAACTTAATTTCCTTCTTAATTAATTTATGTTTAATTTTTTTTGTTCATTAATCATTTTCTTTAATTAGGTTAAGACAAAACCCCTTTTATAAAAACAACAAAAATCTTTTCTTTTTCCATTTATATTCTTGCATTTTATTTTCAATTTTGTACAATATTCAATATGGTTGTAATAGATAATTAGGTTTAATTTTCTTGCAATCCCCATTTGTAAATTTGTACATCCACTCCCCTAATGATGTAATAGCGTAGTAATTTTACTTTTTGCAATTTATCGCTTTATATAAATGCTAGTAATTAGGGTTTGTATGAGAAGATAAAATCAACAAGTAGCAAACCCTAATCAAAGACTAAACAAAGCATTAAAACCAATGCACTTGCACACAAGCACCCCTAGGGTAAAGTCCACTTGATTACCTTATAAAAATGGTTATATTATGCATGTGAGGTATCTTAGCAAAAACAAGCAAAAATACAAGATCATAGTCCCTCGATGATGTTATCTATGTTGATTTTTTTTATTTAAAATTGATCTTAGTCCCAAAAGAAAATGCTAAGATACCTTGCAACATTGCTAATCACGGTTATACGATGACCCACGCCCGTCCCGTTTACATCCAAAGATAGGGTTACTTACCAAATCAATGGTAAGATAACAATGTCAAAGAAAAGTGGAAATGAACATGAAATATTTTTTAGTAGGTAGAATGTTGCTAGTTACTTGCTCACTTTCAAAACAAAACATCCTTCCTATTTTTCAAAACATCTTACAAACTTGAAAATATTTTCAAAAGATCAACATCTTTGTATACATTCTTACCAACGAGAATCATTACAAATTTTACCTAAACATTGGTCTCTTTACAAATTACATTCAAAAAACACACAAAGCACAATTTCAAACAAAAGCAAGTGATCTAGAAAGTAACTAAGAGCCCATGGAAAACCATGGATGAAAAGGGTGCTAATACCTTCCCTTTTCATAATCTACCCCCTGAACTTAAGAAATAATCTCAAAGGTCTTTCCTGTGCTTTTTCACCTTTCCTTTTGGATAAAAGAAAAGTCGGTGGTGACTCTTGCTAAACTGCAACATTTGCGATAAAACACAAAACACCCAAGTCAGTTATCTCACCGTATCACAGAACTGGCGACTCTGCTGGGGATAATTTTAAAATTGAGGTTACCTTATGGTTAGATCACATTTACTTGCTTTCATTGTTTGACTTGTATGTTTACATTATGGTTCTTCGTTTGGGTTTGAATCCTCTACCCGGATTTGGGATACTTTATAGGTAAGTAGCAATACATTTTAGATTTGGGATACCTTCAAGAGGCTTGCGCTGAAACAATGTCCAAGGAAAAAACCAGTGATATTGAGCTCCTTAGAACCCAGTTACTATTACTAGGACAGGTTTGAGCCAACTAAACTTCAAGAGGGTACTTACCTATGAGACTCCATGCAAGCCTAAACCTAATTGCTTTGTTTATATATATATATATATACTTGTACGTAACATCATAAACATCATAACATCATACTCATATTAATTTCAAGGATCTTGGGATTTATATTTGTTCTGTTTTATAGGACATGGATTCTATTCGCAGGAAACCCATTCAAGTCAACCTTGTAAGGATCCCTCCTCAACTTAAAGAGCTAGCATCAAGGATTCCTGAAAACTCTCCATTTACCGAAAGACATGGTCGCCTGCTAAACTTGGTCACCTCCAACCATGATGAGGACATGATGAAGGTGCTCTTTCAGTTCTTTGGTCCTCTACACCATTGCTTCACATTTCCCGATTATCAACTTGTGCCAACTTTGGAAGAATTCTCCCAACTCTTGAGGATTCCCATTCTCAATTAACTACCTTTCAACGGTACGGAAAGAGATCCAAAGCCAGAAGATATTGCTCAAGCTCTACACTTGCAATGATCTGATATCACAACTAATTGGGAAACAAGAGTGGTGTCAAAGGTTTCCTAGAAAAGTTCTTGTTTGAGAAAGCCCAAAACTGTTGGAACTCTTTGGATTTGCAAGCTTTTGAGGAAATTGTGGCTCTTCTAATCTATGGGATGGTTCTGTTTCCAAATCCTAACCAACTCATAGATGTGAACAGCGTCAAAATCTTCATGTCTCGTAACCCGGTGCCTACTTTGCTAGGGGACATCCTATATTCTTTTTACACTCGCACTATGAGGAAAAGAGGTATCCTTATGTGTTGTACTCCTCTTTTGGCAAGATGGTTTATTTTGAATCTTCCCAAATCTGTATTGAAGAACGAGCAAGGTTCAAGGTAGTCACATAGGTTGATGACGCTCAAGCATTCAGACATTCATTGGTGTTCCCGATCTATATAGAATGTTAATATTGTCAACCGTTATGGAGAATTCCCTAATGTCCCTTTACTTGGCATTAGGGGAGGTATCACCTACAACCCTTTCTTAGCCTTAAGACAGTTTGGTTACGCCCGAAGGGATGGTCCACACGAGATGCTTATTCAACATTTGGTATTTGACTACGAGAACGACAATCAAGGTCACCGCCAGAGATTTATCCGAGCTTGGAGGATGTTGATCAAGGTAGAAAACAAGACATTGGGGCATAAGAATTCCATCCCTCTTGAGCCTTACCTCAAGTGGGTACGAGCTCGTGCTCAAAGTATTATAATTCCTTACCCCTCCATTCTCCCGGTTTGTCATAGAGCCTGTTGTGGAAGGATATGTTCCATACACTATCATGCATCCTGACATGTCCACCTCTCTTGAAGACTTACAAAGGGATTAGATACAGCTTAACGAGAGGGGGGGGGGGGGTGAGACTCTTTCGAGGCCCAATTCTATGCCAGCGAGAATAAGGTTTTGGAACTCACCAAGCAACTTCATGAGGAGCGGAACTTGAACGCCTACATCGCACCAAAGAGGATGCGTACAACTTTTTTATCTTAGAGTTTTTGTATTTCTTTGTAAGCCCAAAAAAGGCATGATGTACTCAATCTTTGATTTATTAATATAACGTGTGTTCCTTTTTGGTCTAAAGCAAATTTAAATCTCTAATTTCCTTGAAATCATTGCATATGCATTTACAACAAGTCTTACAACAAATCATTGTATAAGCAGGTTTCTTACAACAAGTCTCCTTATCTTTCTACTGTTTATTTCAGTAAGATGGATCTCGAGAAGACAGTGAAAGACCTCCAAGCACAGAATGCTCAATTTCAGAAGTTGTTCTTGACTTTAGCCAAAGGACAAGAAGATCTGAAAACCTTATTGATTGAAGAAAAGAAGAAGAAAAAGAAAGTAACCGGAGTTCTGAATATGGGAAGGAGATTCCAAGGACAAGCAAGAAGGACCCTAGACTTTGCAACATCATCTGGTGAAAAAGACAATCAAGATTGGAAAGGTAAGGAAGCAGTTGTCCAACAAGAGTCTGAAGAGGAAGACGAAGGGAATTACTCTTAAGAGCAGTATCCCCCGCCCGACGACAAGTACAAGCATCTGGAAGAATGACTAAGTGCAATGGAAATCCAGAAAGTACCTGGGCTAGACTTTGAGGAGCTAGGCTTGGTGTTTAGGATTATCATTCCACCAAAATTCAAGGCACCGATATTTGCAAAATACGATGGAGTTTCGTGGCCCAAAATGCATCTTCGATCCTATGTGAGGAAGATACAGTCTCACACTGCGGACAGAGATTTATGGGTCCATTTTTTCCAAGACAGTCTATCCAAAACTCAACTTGATTGGTTCTATCAACTAGAAAGGGCCAACATTCACAATTGGGAAGACCTTTATGCTTCCTTCTATAAATAATATCAGTACAACGTGGACCTTGATCCTACCCGTACTCAACTCCAGAGTATGGCTATGGCTTCAAATGAAGGTTTCAAAGACTATGCTCAAAAATGGAGGGACTTAGCAGGAAGAGTCCAGCCTCCCCTTTCTGATAGAGAACTAGTAGACATGCTTTTGGGTACCCTGTCCGGTCCTTTCTTTAATCATTTAATTGGAAGCTCCTCAGTAGGCTTCACTGAATTAATCTTGACGGAGAAAGAGTGGAAGCTGGGATTAAGAGTGGGAAGATTCAGAAAGATGCATCCTCTGCCGCTATAAGAAAACCATTTATAGGGAATAAAGAGGTTGGTGTTGTGTATCCTCAAAGGAAATAAGAAAGAACTGAACGTCGTCTAATGGTGGGGGATGTCATGATCCCTAAGCTTGTGCCTACTCAACAAAGGAACGATCAGCCTAAAACATAAAGACCAGTAAGACAATTTACCTGGATTAATATGACACTATCTCAAGTGCTACCACATTTGTTGAGATCCAATTTGGTAACTTTGAAAGAAGCTCCGAAGAATCCTAACATCACATCTCCTCACTACCATCCTAATGCTCGTTGTGCATACCATTCAAAAAGCCCTGGCCATGATAATAACAATCGTTGGGCTTTGAAAAACAAAGTACAAGACCTCCTTGAAGCCAAAGAAATTGAGTTTGATGCTCCCGAGATCCCAAATTTTATTACCGCTCCTATGCCCAAGCATGGTCGTGCTGTTAATGTTGTCAAAGATAATATGTTTGTTTCTACTATTGATGAACTTGTTACTCCTCTCCTAACCATCAAGAAGAACCTATTGAAGGCCGATTTATTTTCGATTTATGATGAAGGCTGCCACTTCTGTTTGTCCTGACCAATTAGTTGTCATTTATTGAAAGCAGGTGTTCAATGCCTGATGGATAACAAAGAGATTTTGTTCGAAAAGACTCCTGTTCTAGGTGTTTCTTACAAATATGTTTCAATAATAACCATTTCCGCCAATCCTTCCAGGGTCTCCACCAAAAGACCTGTTAGGATTACATCAGTTCCTAAAGTAGCTCTACTAATAATTACTATGCCTGGGCCACTCCCATACTCATCAAATAAGACTGTCCCATGGAATTATGGGGGCGATGTCTACTATCACGGTGTCAAGCAAGATTGGCCAGTTATTGAAGACTTGATTTCTGAGGAAGATAACCCAGACATCAGTAATATTGCGGGAACCAGCAAGATAACTCGAAGCAGAAGAATTTTCTCTCTAGAGATTACTCCTCTGAAGACTGTCACCAGTCCTGTGATCATCCATGTTCCTGTTCCTGCTAACACTACTACTACTACAATTCCTATAGTTACACCTGCTGACACTCCTACCGCCGATTCGACCGAGACTCGGGGTAAAGGCATTCTGGTTGAGCCTGTCCGGATGAAGGCGCAAACAGTATCCATCCGTAAGACCTCCAAAAAGATATGGAAGAAATTCTAAAGATTATAAAGAGAAGCGACTACAACGTAGTCGAGCAGCTAGGGCAGACTACGTCAAAGATTTCCATGTTGGCTTTAATAACGTGTTCCAAAGCTCATGAAAAGGCCTTGGTGAAATTCCTTAAAACTGCCCATGTACCACAAGAAACCTCTGTTGATCAGTTCCAAGACTGTGTGGCCAGCTTGACCGCGGACAATGGTTTAGGCTTTTCTGATGCTGACTTGACACCTAGAGGGAGGAAGCACAATGAGGCATTGCATGTCTTTATCGAGTGTCGGAGCACAACTTTAGCCCATGTCTTGGTGGATACCGGTTCGTCTTTGAATGTACTACCCAAGAAGGCTCTTGATAGACTCAACTGTGAAAGTTTGACCTTAAAACTCAACAATATAGTGGTAAGGGCCTTCGAAGGTTCAAAGAGAATGGTGCATAAGGAGGTGGACATCCCCATAAAAGTTGGAACCCAAACCTTTGATTCAAATTTTTACGTGATGGACATTCGCCCTTCCTACTCCTACTTATTGGGCCGACCATGGATTCACAATGCTGGTGCTGTCACCTCTACATTACATCAAATGCTGAAATATCCAACCAAAGGGAAGACCATTATTTTCCATGGAGAAGAGGAATATATGGTCAGTCATTTAAACTCCTTCAGATATGTGGAATTGAATGGGGTATTCATTGAAACTCCATTTCATAATTTCGAGGAAGTCCCACCAACCATGGCAGTAACCATTGTTGTTTCCCAAAACCCGAAGATTACAAGACATCCGGTAAAGATGTCTTCCATGAAGGATGCCAAGCCAGTGATAGAAGAAGGTGGGTGAACTATTTAGGGCCAACTCCCAGATATCTCATACAAGTCTGACAAATTTGGTTTGGGTTTCACTTCAGGAGCCCAAAAAGTTGTATGATGTGCTCGCACCGGGGGACCCCCTTTGAAGATCAGCAAACATGGAGTCAACGCAGTGGAGGATGATGAGGACAGCTACGACCTGGAGGAATGGATTTTCCCAACGTTCAATGGATGACTCAGCAACTAGAAAGCTAAAGATTTTGTCCCAATTACTTTTATCCAACAGTAATTGTCTTAATTTTGTCGGATCTGTAATAATTAAACAATTCAGACTTTTTAAACCTTGTGTCTTACCCGAGGCACAACGGTCCATTTGTAAGGGTTGTTATCTCATTTTCATATGTCATCAATGAATCATGGACGTTTTTGCATACAAACTTTGTGTTCTTTGTCTTTCCTTTTTACATTTTTATTTCTTTCGAAGATAGCTATACTCTTACACACACTCACATTCAAAATGCAGATCTACATCCATTCGGGATCCCATGGGTAACGATTTTGTTATGTCCTTTTGTGACTCTGAAAATATAATCTACCAAGCCGAAGACGAAGGTGAGGAAGATTGTGAAGTGCCAGGGGAACTAGCAAGGTTACTACAACAAGAAGAGAGGACCATTCAACCACACGAAGAACCAGTGGACACAGTTAACCTAGGTACCGAAGAGGATAGGAAAGAAGTCAAGGTTGGTGCCAATCTGGAACCCAATGTCAAGAAGTGTCTGATTCAGTTGCTACATGATTATGTTGAGGTCTTTGCCTGGTTGTACGAAGACATGCCAAGATTAGATGCCGATATTGTTGTCCATCGTCTACCAACAAAAGAGGATTGCCCTCCGGTAAAGCAGAAAGTCCGTCACATGCGACCAGACATGTCAGAAAAGATCAAAGCGGAAGTCATGAAACAGTTTAATGTCGGATTATTGGCCGTCACCTCCTATTCGCAATGGGTCGCCAATGTTGTTCCCGTGCCTAAAAAGGACGGCAAGGTACGAATGTGTGTGGAATACAAAGATTTGAATAGGGCAAGCCCTAAGGATGATTTCCCACTTCCTCACATCTATATTTTGATTAACAGTACAGCACAACATAAGGTGTTTTCCTTTATTGACGGATTCTCAGGCTACAACCAAATCAAAATGGCGCCTGAGGACATGGAGAAAACGACCTTTGTAACACAGTGGGGCACATTCTGTTACAAGGTTATTCCATTCGGGTTGAAGAATGTTAGGGCAACCTATCAACGTGCCATGGTAGCTTTATTTCACGACATGATACATCACGAAATAGAGGTTTATATGGACGATATGATAGCCAGATTTCAAACAGAAGAAGAACATCTTGATCGTTTACAGAAACTGTTTGAGAGACTAAAGAAATACAAGCTGAGGTTGAACCCGAATAAATGCACATTTGGGGTGAGGTCCGGTAAACTCCTAGGCTCTGTCGTCAGCGGTAAAGGTATCGAAGTGGATCCTGCCAAGGTGAAAGCTATACAAGAAATTCCTGCTCCCCGCACCGAGAAGGAAGTCATAGGATTCTTGGGACGTTTAAACTACATTTCCAGATTCATTTCTCACCTGACAGCTACTTGTGAACCAATATTCAAATTATCGAAGAAAGATCAAGTAGTCAAATAGAATGATGAGTGCCAAACTGCCTTCGACAAGATCAAAGAGTACCTGCAAGAACCTCCTGTTTTAATGCCACCAGTCGAGAGAAGACCCTTGATCATGTATCTAACTGTTTTAGAAAATTCAATGGGGTGTGTGTTGGGACAACATGACAAGACTGGCCGAAAAGAGCATGTTATTTATTACCTGAGCAAAAAGTTTACCGACTGTGAAACAAGATATTCACTGCTCGAGAAACCTTGCTGCACTCTGGCATGGGCTGCTCGTCGACTAAGGCAGTATATGCTGACCCATATTACCTTATTGATATCCAAAATGGATCCCATAAAATACATCTTCGAGAAGCCTGCCCTTTCTGGGAGAATAGCAAGATGGCAGATGATCTTGACAAAATATGACATTTAGTATACTACCCAAAAAGCAATAAAGGGCAGTGTACTAGTTGATCACCTTGCTCATCAAGCTGTAGATGCCTACCAGTCCATGAAGTTTAAACTCCCAGATGAAGACATCATGATGGTAAACACCTACGAAGAATTCATACCATATGACGGACCTGAACAAGGATCCCGATGGACCCTGGTTTTTGATGGGGCGTCCAACACACTCGGCAGTGGTATATGTGTTGTACTCATATCTCCTGAAGGATGTCATACTCCCTTTACGGGAAGACTCTGCTTCAACTTTACAAATAACATGGCAGAATATGAAGCGTGCATTTTTGGTCTCAAAGATTCCATAGATTTGGGGATTAAATCCTTAAATGTATTTGGAGATTCAGCTTTGGTCATTAACCAAATCAAAGGGGAATGGGACACCAAACACCGTAACCTTATCCCCTACAAAGAACATGTGTTGACATTGATCCCACATTTTGAGTAGATTACCTTTGAGCATTTCCCGCGAGAAGAAAATCAGCTAGCAGACGCGCTAGCCACAATGTCATCCATGTTTAAACTTAAATGGGATAACGAGGCTCCCCTGATCACCATTGAACGAGTGGATGAACCATCTCACTGTCACGAGATTAAACTGAAGATGTAGTGGACCGGCATTGGTTTCACAAAGTCAAGAGGTATCTTGAGGCTCAAGAATACCTGGAAGAAGCTTCAGTCAGTGATAAGAAGTTCTTAAGGAGATTCTCTGCCAAGTTCTTCCTTAGTAATGGAATGCTCTACAAACGCAACCATGACTCTATTTTTATTCGTTGCGTAGACAAGGTTGAGGAAGAAAAGATTATGGATGATCTACATGAGGGCACTTTTGGCACTCATTCCAGTGGGCATACGATGGCAAAGAAAATCCTACGGGTAGGTTATTACTGGTCTACCATGGAAGAATATTTCTATCAACACTCTCGAACTTGTCATAAGTGTCAGATCTATGTTGACAAGGTGCACGTACCTCTGGTTCCCTTGAATGTCTTGACGGCTCCTTGGCCCTTTGCTATGTGGGGCATCGATATGATTGGTAAAATCAAGCCAACAGCCTCTAATGGACACCGCTTCATCTTGGTGGCCATTGGCTATTTCACGAAGTAGGTTTAGGCGGCTTCTTTCGCTTCCGTTACCAAGAATGTTGTAGCCCGGTTCATCAAACATAATCTCATCTGTCGGTACGGTATCCTAGAGAGAATCATCATTGACAATGTTACGAATCTCAACAACACTATGATCACCACACTGTGTGTGAAATTCAAGATCCAGCACCACAATTCTTCCCCTTAACGCCCAAAGATAAATGGTGATGTCAAAGCCGCAAATAAGAACATCAAAAAGATCATACAGAAAATGATAGTCACGTATAAAGACTGGCATGAGATGCTACCTGTGATACGGTGGCAGAACTAGACTGTTTTAGGAAAATGCTGGTTTGCGTTTTGCGTTTGTGTTTGCAAAATGTCGCGGTAAGCAAGAGTCACCACCGACTTTTATTTTATCCAACTGGAAAGGACAAAAGCACAGAAAAATTCCTTTTTCGAGATTTTGAGTACGGGGGGTAGATTATAGAAAGGGAAGGTATTAGCACCCTTTCTATCCGTGGTTTTCCACAGGCTCTTAGGTACTTGCTCATCTTTTAAAAATTGCTTGTGTGTGTTTGTTTTGAAAAGTTTTGTATTACTTCGTTTTAACCCTTGCTTCTGTCTTCAAGAGTGTTACGAAGTGTTTTCGAAAACTTTGTTTGGAAAAGTGTAAGTGTGGAAAAGTTTTATTTTTGAGAAAGTATCTACTAGCATCTACCTACTCGAAAAAAAATGTTTATGTTCTTGTTTCCTTTAGACAATGCTATACCACTATTAATGCGTAGGTAGCACCGTCGTTGGAGTTGTAAGGGTCAATTCGAAAGGGACATACAATCACTAAAGCAATGTTAGGATGTCTTAGTAATAACCCTAGTGTCTTAAGATCATATTCGAGGCAACATTTCCGAGGCAACCTTTCTGAGGCAACATTTCCGAGGCAATATTTCTGAATGGGACATTTGATCGTTGTTTAGACAAGAGATCGACCACTAAAACACCCTATACTTAATGATCGTTTACCGAAGGCAACCGAAGTGAGAGTATACCCTAGGAGTGCGCATGTGCGAGTGATTTGATTTCAAGTTATTATCTTTTCACATTTAGGGTTTGCTAACCATTTTAAATTAACATACATTCTTGTCATGCATCCTATTATCATACATCTAACAGTTAATATTTACGAAAATAAAAATGCGGGAAATAAAACTACGCAATTACAAGGCTTCGGGGAGGGGGATTAATTACATAGCCAAAAACCCGTAAAATGATAAATAAAAGAAACCCTAATTAAACTATTACATACCATGAGCAGTTACATTAATATCGTAAAAATAAATAAACGCGCGCGATGAATCGAGAATGAGAGAAACTTAGGGTTTTGACCCTGTCTAAACCTAATTGAAAGAAAAATAATATTTTTGTGTTTTTGATTATTTTGAGAAATTAAGGTTTTAATTGAATAAATATAAACCTAATTACTAATTAATTTTAAATTAAGAAAAATAATTAATTTGACCTATTTTTGCATTTTGGTTATTTTAAGAAAAGAAAATAAAAATTAAATCAAACAAACCCTAATTTCTAATTTATTTTAAATTATTTACAAAAGGGTTAGAATTAGCCTAAAATTAAATTAATCTAATTATAAAAATTAAATTTGATAAAAATAAAACCTAAATCTAAATTGTTGAAAATTGATTTTATGAGTTTTGTAAAAAAAAAGAATTAATTTTGTGTTAGAAAATAATTTAAACAAAACAAATAAATAAAAGAAAAATATAAGAAAAAGAGATGGGCCTGGTATCAAAGCAAAAAAGGGGGGTGTCAATTGCATTTCCTGAGCCCAAGACTACTTGGCCCATGTTGACTTTCCAGATCCATAACTACAAGCTTGACTGATGTTCATGGTAGGCCTTCATTGTGAATCCTTAGATCTAGGGCGTTGACGATCTGATGGTTGATGGATGATGGCGTATGGTGGTCTCATGAGAAGCCTGCACATGGAATTATACAAAGCAAAATAATGTTGAACAAATAAAAGGACCTGGGGATCGAACCCAGGCCCTTTGGCTTTTTCCAACACATGACAACCATCTGAGCTGGCTTGTTTTTGTGTTAGTAAAATAATAAATAAGCATTATATGATAAAGACCAAAAGTGGATTCTGGAAACGCGCGAGATTTGAATGGGCCAATCACACCATGCCACGCCATCATCTTCTACCTCCTTCTGTTGCTAAAAGTTTGGAAACTTTTACCTACGGACAAAAGGGCGTAGGTACAACCCTGTGATTCTCCAAAATCTTATGCAAGCATCATAAATCAATTCCAGTGGTACCAATCAACTCATGGCATCCTCACGAGCATCATGGTACCATTCTTCATGGCTAATTGTTCCTGCAAGCAAAATCCCTAAAAACGAAACCTAAACCCTAATCATGGCGACTTTCTGTATGATTAACCAAAATGCAATTAATTATTATCATTAGATTGCAAATGTTTCAAGGATTCACAATATATAAACAAATCATGCTAAGAGTGCCAGGATTATGATATGCGATTTCAAGAAAACATGGAGTTCGTGGGATACTTACAGCGTGTATCAGGGCACGAAAATGCTTGCTAATGATTGGGATAGACTCCTTAGATGCCCAGCAAACGAATGATGTGCTTGGAATGGATTGAAAAAGCCTGGAACTATGAAATTAGATTGCCAATTTTCTATGGAATTTTGATATTTGTTCTTCTCTTCTCACGCCTCCAATGCCCTTGTTTTTGATCTGCCAATGTTCTATATGTACCCTTGAATGAATTAAGTTTACAAATTTGCTTCAAATCTTTTTCAATTAAGATGATTGAATCATGATTTGATCCTTATTCAAATCTTTCCAAATCAAGCCAAATAAAATCTTTTTGTCTCCAAATGGAGTTTGCACGATTTGATTCTCTTCCCAGCTGTATAAGAGACCTAAACATGCACAAAATCTCAAGCTTTGATTAGTTTTGATATTTTTCATGATTTTATTTTGATTTTATTTGATTTAATTGAAATAAAATTCAAATAAAATGACAAAAATAAAATAAAGACAATTGGGAGAGATCATGGGTCGTGGATCATGTTACCAACTCAATATAAACACAAAAAGCTGGGGCCATTTGACAAAATATTGCAATTTTGGCCACTTTTGACTTTTGGCAATTTTGCAAAAAGGTAAACTTTACCAATGCCTAACTCTTTCAATTTTTACCCTAGATATGTGTACTTAGACTTTTTAGAAAGCTTTAGATGTCCTCCAAGCAACCCTTTTTGTCTCATATCAATTAAGTCTTCCATGTTCATGTATGAAGCTTTGACAAAAAAGGTGTTTTTGTTTACTTTTCAAAATGACCTATAATGTCCAAATTTGTATCTTCTTGTGAGTGCATATTTTGAACTTGGGAGATGAAGATTAATTGTATGGAATTGTATCCTCTTAAAAATGAGCTTTGGATGGGTCATTTCTGATAAAGTATGAGAAAGTTATGCTTGGTCAAAGTTGAGTTGACTTCTCCTGCAAAACCCTAATTTAGAAACTTTTGGGTTTTGATGAATTGTGAGAAAACCATGAGGAATCATGATCAACCCTTGATAAAATGATGAATAATACTTCAAAATGAGGATGTTGACCAAAATTTTTGAAGTTTGACTATATGTGGGCCACCGTTGACTTTTGCCCTAGCATAGTCGATTTTCAGGCCTTTGAGCAATTGACTGAGCAAACTTCCTCTGCAAGGCTTGAAAACTTGACATGGATGATCTTGAGAACATATTAGGACAATGGTGAGAATTTTGGATCCTTTGGACTCAAGTACCTTGATGCAAACTAAAACCCTAATTTGAGGTAGACTGCCATAAGAGAGAGTTTGTCTGGTCAACTCTTGGACTTTCTTGAGCAATTTGAGGATCTCACTTGATATGTATTGAGAAATATGGTAGAGAAAATTTTGGGGTACAACAGCTGCCCCTGTTCAATCTTCTTACACCGGGGATGTAGATTGGCTTGCATGCCTTTCGTGATCCGAAGGTTGAAGATGATTGAACACTAGAGTGCCCAGAAATTTGCACTCGCATGAAGTGGTACTGGCCTTTCGATATTGGGAATGGGCTTAAAGATTCCATTTGGAGGTCGATGTCGGAAGATGGGCTTAAAGATGCCATCCGAAGAAGTGTCGATCGCATAAGAGATTCCTTTGCGAGAGCCCGTATACCTGTTGTTGAGGAGGACTTCGCTGGGGATGCTGGTCTCTGTCTTGAGAGAAATAGAGTTTTAGGAGCTTCAGTTGTCCGTTACTCTACTGGGGAATCATCTCTTAGTCGAGGAGGTGAAAAATGAACTGCTACCTGGTCGTGCTCCAGGCTTTACAGTGATTTGCTGAGGAAAATAAGACTGACTGCTATCTGGTCGTGCTCCAGGTTTTACAGTGAATTACTGGGGAAATGAGATTAGACTTCTATCTGGTCGTCTTCCAGGCTTCGCAATTTCTCAATTCTTATCTGGTCGTGCTCCAGGCTTCAGAAGGAATCAAGTGGTTATCCGGTCGCATCCGGGCTTCAACCTGAGTTTAAGGCATACTAATATCCGGTCGATTCCGGGCTTCTTAGTAATTGGCCAATTAAATTGCTATTTGGTTGAAATCCAAGCTTCGCAGTGTCCCATACTACTATCTGGTCGATTCCAGGCTTCAGTCCTTTGTCGCTATCTGGTCGTTATCCAGGATTCGGTCCTTTGCCGCTATCTGGTCGTTATCCAGGCTTCTTACTTCTTACTTCTTATCTGGTCGTGTCCCAGGCTTCAGAAGAAATCAAGTGGTTATCCAGTCGCATTCGGGCTTCCATTTGACTTTAAGGCCTACTAATATCTGGTCAATTTTCGGGCTTCATAGTAACTAACCGGGTAGACTGCTATTTGGTCGAAACCCAAACTTCACAGTGTCCCTTACTGTTATCTGGCCATAGTCCCAGGCTTCAGTGTCTTTTACCGCTATCTGGTTGTAATCCAGGCTTCACGATGTCTTATACCAATATCTGGTCGAATCCTGGCTTCATGGTGTCCTGTACTGCTATCTGGTCGATTTCCAGGCTTCACAATACCTTGTTAAGCTGTTTTCCGGTCAATCTCCGGGCTTCACCGCTTGTGTTTATGATATACCACTATCTGGTCAATTCCAGGCTTCATGGTGTCTTTGTACTGCTATCTGGTCGTAATCCAGGCTTCACAGTAACTTGCATTGTTATCTGGTCGTTCTCCAGGCTTCACAATAACTTGCTGGGGATTAAAATATTATTCGGTCGAATCCGGGCTTCATAGCTTTTAAGATAAACCACTATCTGGTCGATTCCAGGCTTCGCGGTATTTTGGTACTGCTATCCGGCCGTTCCCCGGGTTTCATAGTATAATGGAGAAATTAAGATATTATCCGGTCGGATCCGGGCTTCATAGCTTGAACTAGAATAGAAATCTTAGCATCGATTTGACTGAACCAGAGAAAACATGTGAGAATTTGATTGTACCTTTCCCTGAAAGGTAAAGAGTTAGTCGTATGTAATGTCATGATGCATGACATGTATCAAATAATGGTGTTCTTAAAATAAATGAGATTGTGATGTATGATGTGTATGCGCATGCCATGATGCATGGATATGAAATGTTCTCGTGATGTTTTTTAGCTGGGGAGAATAAATCTCGGACTGCTGCTAGAGAGTACAAAGAATTGAGTTCTTCGTTCTTGCTGGAGGTAAAGACTGAAGATGATTTGAGGATAAATTGGCGGGAGAATAACTCGGCTGGAGAATAAACTGACGAGACAATGACTCTGTGGGGAAGAGATATATTATGCCAGAAGATCTACTGATTTGGAGAAATAACCTCGGTTGGGGATGAATTACCGTTGCCGGCGATAATGAACCCTGTTGGGGATTGAGTTTCTTCTTGTGGAAGAAATAAACTCCACTAGGGATAATCTTCTAATGCAGGTGATAGATAAGCTATGCTTGGGGATAAATATCATCACTATCTTTGGGTGCTTCTTACTCGGCGGGGAGTGTATGTATCTTTAGTCATATTCTCTAGCTGGCTCTATCCCTGTACCTGGTGGGTAGATCAACTGTAAGGTTTAGACATTTCTTTTTTGCCCCTTTTCCTGGAATTACGAATAATTTTCTTTTGTTTCGCATGTAAATATTTATAAGCAACAATTATTTTCAAATGCATATATCAAAAATGAATCATTGGAAGTTCTTGCAAAACAAAACAAGAAAAGAAAACACAAGTTGAAATTTCTTTGTGAAAATGAATTGTATTGATTTTTGAAGTTGGCCTGTAATAGGCGTTTTGTACAAGAGGCTGATGTTCTAGTAAGAGAACACCGTTGAAAGATATAAATTATACAATTTGTGAAAAACAAGGAAAAACAGCTTTGTGAACAATCCCACTGGGTTCCAACTCTGCTATTGCCTTTATATCCTCGAGCATCTCATCACTTTTTCTACTTGGTTGAAGGTAGATCAGATTGATTGGCGTCGTCCAAGCTTGATAGTTGATACTGAAGTCTGGTTTCAAGATGATCCAATGAGACATAGTGTTACGCTTTAATCCCTAATTTTTGCCTAGACCGCCCTTTCGGGTTTTTAGTCCACTGGGATACCCTTTTTTGCCCAAGCCGCCTTTTCAGGTTTTCGACTTTCCGAGTGTACATTTTTTTCATTTTCATCCCTTATTTTTGCCCGAACCCTTTTGGTTTACCGGGAAGCCCTTATTTTTTCCTAGGCCAGTCAACCTAGCAGGTCTTTGATTATACGTAGCATTTTTTCACTATGTCCGCATTGACGGGGTGAGGAAGGTCGTCACCATCCATGGTGGTTAGAATCATAGCTCCCCCGAGAAAATGTTCTTAACCACAAATGGCCCTTCGTATGTAGGGGTCCATTTTCCCCTGGGATCACCTTTTGGCAGTATAATATGTTTAATCACCAGATCCCCAACTTGATACTCTTGTCGTCTGACTTTCTTGTTAAATGCCTTGATCATTCGCTTTTGATACGTCTGACCATGACAAATAGCAGTAAGTCTCTTCTCGTCGATTAAATTCCGCTGATCAAGCCGGGTCTGGATCCAATCGTCTTCGCTCAAACCTTCATCCTTCATAATCCGAAGAGAGGGTATCTGGATTTCAATGGGTAGGACTGCCTCCATGCCATAAACCAAAGAGTAGGGTGTTGCCTCTGTTTACGTCCTCGCTGAGGTATGGTACCCATGAAGAGCTAATGGTAACATCTCGTGCCAGTCTTTGTAGGTCACTGTCATCTTCTGCACAATCTTCTTGATATTCTTATTAGCCTCTTCAACTGCCCCATTCATCTTCGGCGGTAGGGAGAAGAGTTGTGATGTTGAATCTTGAATTGTTTGCAGAGCTAGGTGATCATTGTATTGTTGAGATTTGTGCCATTGTCCGTAATGATCCTCTCTGGTACACCGTATCGACAGATCAGATTGTGTCGGATGAACCGCGCCACGACGTTCTTGGTTACTGTAGCGAAGGAAGCTGCCTCGACCCACTTTGTAAAATAATTAATAGCTACCAGAATGAAAAGATGCCCGTTGGACGCAGTAGGTCTGATCTCGCCGATCATATCGATGCCCCACATTGCAAAAGACCAGGGAGCTGTCAAAACATTCAGGGGAACTAGAGGTACATGCACCTTATCAGCATAGGCTTGGAACTTATGACAGGTCCGAGAATGCTGATAACAATCGGCTTCCATAGTAGACCAATAATATCATGCCCGTAGGATTTTCTTCGCCATGGTATGTCCACTGGAATGAGTTCCGAAAGTACCTTCATGTAACTCTGCCATAATCCTTTCTCCCTCGTTCTTGTCCACACATCGCAGTAAGGTTGAATCATGGTTGCGCTTATAAAGAATCCCATTGCTAATGAAGAACTTTGCAGCGAACCTTCTCAAGAACTTCTTATCATTAACAGATGCACCCTCGGGGTACTCTTGAGCCTCAAGATACCTTTTTACCTCGTGAAACCAGGGTTTATCTGCTACCTCTTCAGTATCAATATCACAGCAATGTGTGGGTTCGTCCAACCTCTCAATGGTAATCTGGGGAGCTTCAATATCCCACCTGACCTTGAACATAGAAGACATGGTAGCTAGCGCGTCCGCTAACTGATTCTCCTCTCTGGGGAAATGGTCAAAGGTTATCTCCTCGAAGTGTGGGAGCAATGTCAATACATACTCTTTGTAAGGAATAAGATTTGGGTGCTTCGTATCCCACTCGCCTTTGATCTGACTGATCACTAGAGAGGAATCTCCGAATACACTCAAGAACTTAATCCTCAGGTCAATAGCTGCTCGAAGACCCAGGATGCATGCTTCATACTCCGCTGTATTGTTGGTGCAGTTGAAACATAACCGGGCGGTGAACAGAGTATGACAGCCCTCTGGAGATATGATCACAACGCCAATGCCATTACCCAACCCGTTTAAAGCTCCGTCAAATTACATAGACCATCGGGATCCTTCCTCAGGTCCTTCATCCGGTCCAAGTTCTTCACAGTCGGTCACCAACAAGATGTTCTCATCCGGGAACTCGAAATTCATGGATTGGTAATCATCCACGGCCTGATGCGCCAAATGATCTGCCACTACACTCCCCTTGATTGCTTTTTGGGTTGTGTATTGGATGTCGTACTCAGTTAAAATCATTTTCCATCTTGCTATTCTTCCGGACAAGGCAGGCTTTTCGAAGATATACTTGATTAGATCCATCTTTGATATTAATAGGGTAGTGTGAGTCAGCATATACTGTCTCAGCCGGCGAGCAGCCCATGCCAAAGCGCAACAAGTTTTCTCAAGCAACGAGTATCGAGTCTCACAGTCGGTAAACTTTTTGCTAAGGTAGTAAATAGCGTGCTCTTTTCGACCGGACTCGTCATGCTGCCCCAGCACGCACCCCATTGAATTGTCTAGTACTGTCACGTATAAGACCAAAGCTCTTCCTTCAACTGGTGGCATTATAATAGGTGGCTCTTGGATATATACCTTGATCCTTTCGAAAGCGGTCTGACATTCATCATTCCATTTTACCACTTGATCTTTCTTCAGCAGCTTGAAGATTGGATCACAAGTAGCAGTCAGGTGTGAAATGAATCGGGCAATGTAATTTAGACGTCCCAAAAAGCCTCTGACCTCCTTTTCTATGTGTGGAGCCGGTATCTCCTGTATAGCCTTCACCTTTGCAGGATGCACTTGAATACCATTACCACTAACGACGAAACCCAACAACTTACCAGACCTTACCCCGAAGGTGCACTTGTTCGGGTTTAACCTCAACTTGTACATCTTCAACCTGTCGAACAGTTTCTGGAGATGGTCAAGGTGTTCTTTTTCATTCTGGGACCTTGCAATAATGTCATCAACGTAAAACTCAATCTCATGGTGAATCATGTCATGGAACAAAGCGACCATGGCGCACTGATATGTTTCCCCAACATTCTTCAACCCGAAAGGCATTACCTTGTAACAGAAGGTGCCCCACTGTGTAATGAAGGTTGTCTTCTCCATGTCCTCGGGAGCCATCTTAATCTTATTATAACCAGAAAAACCATCCATGAAGGAGAAGACCTTATATTGCACGTTGTTGTCGACCAGAACATCAATATGAGGAAGTGGGAAATCATCCTTGGAGCTTGCTCTGTTCAGGTCTCTATAGTCCACACACATCTGTACCTTACCATCCTTCTTAGTCACTGGAACAACATTGGAGACCCACTGCGGGTAAGAAGTGACAGCTAGAAACCCGACGTCAAACTGTTTCATGACCTCAACTTTAATTTTCTCAGACATCTCAGGGTGCATACGGAGAACCTTCTACTTTATCGGAGGACAATCTTCTTTAGTTGGCAGGCGGTGTACCATAATATCAGTGTCTAAACCAGGCATATCTTCATAAGACCAAGCGAAGATCTCAAAATAGTCGCGTAGCATCTGTATCAACCGCTGCTTGACACTAGGTTCCAGATTTGCACCTATCTTGACCTCTTTCTTGTCTTCCTCTGTACCCAAATTCACTGATTCCACTGGCTCTTGATGAGGCTGTATGGCCCTCTCTTCCTGTAGTAACAGTCTAGAAAGTTCCCCAGGCACCTCACAATCATCCTCACCTTCGTCCTCGGCTTGGTTGATCGGATTTTCGAAGTCATAACTGGCAGAAGCAGAGTTGTTATCACTGGGATCCAGAGTGGATGTGGATCTGCATTATGATACGTGAGTGTGTGTAAGACAATAGCTGTTTTGATAAATTGCGAGATAGAAAAGAAAAACAAGGAGCGTAAAATTTGTAATGCAAGAAAACGTCCAATTCTTTATTGATGATATATGAAAATGACAAATAATAAGCCCTCACAAACAAAGCCAAGGTGCATCGGGCAAGGCACCGGGCCGTAAAGTTTTAAATTGTTTATTACAAATCTCAAAACAAAAGTTAATTACTATGACATAAAAGAGACGGGTACGAAGTCCTTCGCCATCCAGTTGTTCAATCCACCATTGGTAGTCGGGTAAATCCAGCTGTTGATGTCTGAATCTTCTTCACCATCTTCAATTGCATTCACTCCCTGATTACTGATATGCAGAGGAGGTCTTCCAATCCGCGTGCGCCGAACAACCCTTTGAGCCTCTGCAATAAAGCCCAAACCAAACTTGTCAGTTTTGTGTGTGAAATCAGGGAGCTGACCCCAATTTGCACACCCACCTTTATCAATTACGGCCCTGGCATCCTTGAAGGAATCCATCTTCATCGGAGGTTTGTCAGCAACAACTTCAGTCGACGCCAGAGTCTGGGGGACCTCTTCAAAGTTCTGACAAGGGGTTTCAATGAATTCCCCATCCATCTCCATATAGCGAAAGGAATTAAGATGACTCACCATGTACTCCTCTTCTCCTCGCACCGTAACAATCTTCCCCTTTACTGGATATTTCAACATCTGATGGAGCGTATAAGTCACTGCCCCAGCCTTATGAATCCAAGGGCGACCCAACAACAAGAATATGATGGCCTGATATCCATCACATAGAATGTAGATGCAAAATTCTGAGAGCCAACTTTAACAAGGACGTCCACCTCCCCGTGCACCATCCTTTTTGACCCGTCGAAAGCCCTGACCACAATATTGCTTGGCTTCAGAACCAAACCTTCACAATCCAGAAGGTCTAATGCTTTCTTTGGAAAAACATTCAATGAGGACCCAATATCCACCAGTACGTGGGCCATGGTAGTGCCCCTGCACTCGATCGATACGTATAGAGCATCATTGTGATTTCTTCCTTTAGCAGTCAAATTTGTATCTGAGAAACCCAACCCATTGTCGGCAGTCAAACTAGCTACGCAATCTTTGAATTGATCGGCAGAAGTTTCCTGCGGCACACGCGCGATTTTGAGGAAAGAAATTAAAGCCTTTGCATGGGCTTTATAACATAATAACAAGGACAACATGGAGATTTTTGACGGGGTCTACCCCAGCTGCTCGACTATATTGTAGTCGCTCTTCTTGATAATCTTCAGAATTTCCTCTATCTCCTGCTTAGAGGTTTCTACAATGATCTTCTTAGGTGCCTCCGTTCCGGAAGGCTCACCTGTGATTTCTTTGCCCCAAGTGCCAGATGGCTCGGCGACAGGGGTGATAACTAGGATAGGAACTGGGACAATAGCTGAGGTATTAGCAGATGGAATGACAATAGGTTTATGGACGGTCGGAGGGGAAATATCGGGAGAGAAAAGTCTTCCACTTCTGGTGACCTTTCTAGCCCCGACAATATTGCTGACATCAGCATCAGATTCTTCACTCTTTAAGTCTTTTTTAACCCCATGGTAATACACATCGGCCCCATAGTTCCAAGGGACAGCCTTATCTGAAGTGTATGGGATAGGACCAGGGATAGTAATTATTAACGGAGCGATTCTTGGAACGGGTGTAATCCTAACAGGCTTTCTCGAGGAAGCCTTGGAAGGATTGGCGGAAATGGTTATGATGGCAACATCTTGAATTAGAACCAACAGAATCATAGTCTTCTCGAACAGGATCTCTTTGTTATCCATCAGGCGTTGAACACCTGATTTCAAAAAATGGCAACCAACAGGGAGGATTGAACATAGGTGGAAACCTTCGCCACAGCCCGAAAATAAACCGGCCAACAATAGATTCTTCTTAACTATCATCAAAGGAGTAGAAATTTCTTCGACGGAGGACACAAATAAATCATCGTCCACAACATTTACTCCATGACCATGTTTGGGCATAGGAGCAGTTATGACGTTGGGTTTCTCCGGAGCGTCAAACTCAATCTCTTTAGCTTCGATCAAGTATTACACCTTATTCTTCAAGGCCCAACAGTTGTTTGTATCATGGCCTGGGCTATCGGAGTGGTAGGCATAGCGGGCGTTCGGGTTATATAGCAAAGATGTGGTGCTGGGATTCTTCGAGGCTTCCCTCAGAGTTACTAGGTTGGTCTTCAATAGTTGTGGTAGAATTTGAGACAAGGTCATATTGATCCGAGTGTACTGTCTCTGTGGTCTTTCCATTCCTTGCTGATTGTTGCATTGTGGAGCAACTGTGGGTCTTGATATCACTACCGTATTCACTACTTGACGGTGTTCAGGTCTGCTTTGGCCCCTCGGGACGTAAACTGCACTAGCTTCTTTCTTTCTGGTGAAAGGCTTCTTTACTGCACTTTATGAAGTATCCTTCTGTATCTTACCACTTTGGATACCAACTTCAACTCTCTCCCCAGTAAAAATAAACTCAGTAAACCCAGATAACAAACTTCCGATCAGATGATTGAAAAATGGACCAGACAACGTCCCTAGAAACATATCAACCAACTCCCTATCAGACAAAGGGGGTTGGACTCTTCCATCCAAATCTCTCCACTTCTGAGCATAGTTCTTAAAACCTTCGCTTACACCCATAGACATACCCTGAAGCTGAGTACGAGTGGGAGCAAGGTCGGCGTTATACTGATACTGCTTGTAAAAAGCAGCAGCAAGGTCCTCCTAGTTTCGGATGTTGGCTCCTTCCAATTGATAAAACCATTCAAGCTGAGTCCCTGACAGACTATCTTGAAAGAAATGCACCCACAAATTTCTATCAGCAGTGTAGGGTTGGATTTTTCTGATGTACGAGAGGAGATGGAGTTTTGGACAGGACACTCCATTGTACTTTGAAAAAATTGGAGCTTTGAACTTATGAGGGATCACCACCCCAAATGCCAGTCCCAGTTCTTCAAAATCCAAACCAGGGATCTTCTGACACTCCATAGCACTCAGACGGTCTTCAAGTTTTTTGTACCTATCCTCAGCAGGAGGATACTGCTCCTCGTCATAATCTGTATCATTATCAGAAACTACAGGACTGGGACCCTTTTCTTCTTCTTGGTCTTCCCCTCCCTTGGATGAAAAGGATAGATCAACTTGCTGTTTCAACCTATCTCTAAACCTTTTACCCATACTCAAGAGAACGACCTTCTTATTTTTCTGCTTCTTCTCTTTCTCTCAGAATGAGAGCTTTCAAGTCCTCTTGCCCTTTATCCAAGCTTAAGAACATCTCTTGGAATTTGGCATTTTATGTCTGAAGATCTTTGATTGCTTGATCGGAAGACATTTCTGCTGAAATAAACAGCGAAGAAGATGAGAAACCTGTAATGGTACCTGTAATGGCGTGCATGATAATGGGATGCGTATGTAATTATTTCAAAGACTTTGGGAGATTTAAATTTTCAAACCAAAAAAAAAACTTTATTAGATTAAACTTGTAAAAATGTTTAACAATGCCTTTGAGGCGTTACAAAAGAAATAAGCGGAAAACAAATTTAAACTAGAAGAAAGCAAAATCAGAAATCCCATGGACGCTTCCCCTTCGTGCTGGCGTAGTCATTGATCGTTCTTTCATTCTCAAGTTGCCTAGTGAGATTCAAAATCTTCCTTTCCTGCTCATGGTACTTTTCCCGGTAGGTATCCCTCTCCTCTTTCAGCTGAATCTAAGATTTCTTCAATGCCCCAAGATCAGTGGGCATGTAGGGATAAACGACTGTATAAGGAATGCCCTCTTCATTGGTGGGCTCCATAATTACTTTCAACACGGCTTCATAGGGCATCCCAAGCTTCTGAGCATGAGCTCGGACCCACTCGAGATAAGGATGCATAGGGAGTGAAGTCCTTGGTCCTAGCTCTTGAGGGTCAGATCTGTTAACCATGCCCCAAGCTCGAATAAACCTTCGGCGATGCTCGTCAACGTCTTCCTTGTAGTCAAATGCAATATCTGTAAGAAGTAGCTCATGAGGACCGTCTCTCCGAGCACGACCAAATTGTCGCAGAGCTAAGCAGGGATTATAGGTTACACCCCCTCTAATTCCGAGCAATGGGACATTAGGGTTTCCCCCACATCGATCAATGACAGCAATGCTTTCCATAGCCTTAGAACTCCAAAGAATGTTTGTATAAGCAAGGGACATTATCCTATAAGACCATCCTAAACCTTCCTCATTCTTCAACATGGACTCGGGGAGGTGCAAAATAAACCACCTCACCAGCAAAGGCACATAACACATGAGGGTCCCTCTTCTTCGCATAGTATGGGTATAGAGGGCATGCAAGATATCACCCAGAAGAGTAGGTACAGGATTGCGAGACAGGAAGATCTTAACCGCATTCACATCTATGAAGGAATCTGGATTCCGTAAAAGAACCAAACCATAGATAAGGAGAGCCAAGATATCTTCAAAAGCCTGAAAGTCCAAATTATCCCAGAATAGTTGAGATTGATCCATCAGAAACTTAGCTAAGAAACCTTCAACCCTGCTTCTTGTTTCCCAATTAGATACTACATCAGCCCATTTCAAATGTAGAGCTGAAGCAATGTCTTCTGGTCTAGGAGTCTCTTCCAAAACTGTGAAGGAAATCTGCTCGAGGATGGATATGCCCAATAAGTGAGAAAACTCTTCCAAAGTGGGAACTAGCTGATAATCTGGGAAAGTGAAGCAATGATGCACCGGATCGAATAACCGGAAAAGCACACTCATCATCTGCTCATCAAACTTTGAGGTAACCAAGCTAAGAAGCTGACCATGTCTCCTAATGAATGAAGAAGTATCAGAAACTCTCAAGGCTAAATCTTTGAGTTGAGAAGGTATTTACACAAAGTTAACTCGAATGGTGTTTCTGTGCACGGAAGCCATAATCTGCAAAACAGAACAAAGATAAATCCCCTAGGTCTTTGAAATGGTTAGTAAAATGAAGTATGCATGCTATGTTATGATGCATGATGTCATGGTAAAATAAACAACATGTATAGCAGACATGGTAAAGGCAAACAAGTCACACAAAATTCCTTAAGTTTAAGGCTTGCATGGGGTCTTGGTATTACCCTCTTGAAGTTCAGTTGGTTTAAACCTGTCCTAATAATAGTAACTGGGTTCTAGAGGTTTTCAATATCACTGACCATCCTCCATCGGTCATGGTTTCAGCTCACGCAATCTTTTCTTGCGGCCGAAACTATCTCGAGAGTATGGTCTCAATGAGTGTAGTATCGAGTATCAACCAGTTCAAAGCTTTACACTGAGGCCGGCTATCTCACTACTTCCTACTGGCCAAGTTGGTCAATTATGGGTTCTAAGGTCAGTTGATGCTTAACGACACACATAGCAGCCCCGTATTCTCCTCGTTTCTCCACAAGGGATACCGATACCAACCAATGTGCCACATCAACATAGATACTACTTCAATTGTATCGGTCTATTCCGTACAGTTCCCTCACAGTTTATTGCTACTTACCTAAAAGGTGTCCCCCATATCCGGGTTAGGATCTATAGTAACTCCCGATACAAAACCCTTTAACAGTAAAGCAACTAAAACAAACAAGAGAAGCAATTTATGATGAACTAATCCTAAGGTATACCCCACTTAATTCCTTCCCCAACATAGTCGCCAGTTCTGTGATACGGTGGCAGAACCAGACTGTTTTAGGAAAATGCTGGTTTACATTTTGCGGTTGTGTTTGCAAAATGTCGCGGTAAGCAAGAGTCGCCACCGACTTTTATTTTATCCAACTGGAAAGGACAAAAGCACATAAAAATTACTTTTTCGAGATTTTGAGTACGGGGGGTAGATTATAGAAAGGGAAGGTATTAGCACCCTTTCTATCCATGGTTTTCCACGGGCTCTTAGGTACTTGCTCATCTTTTAAAAATTGCTTGTGTGTGTTTGTTTTGAAAAGTTTTGTTTTACTTTGTTTTAACCCTTGCTTCTGTCTTCAAGAGTGTTACGAAGTGTTTTTGAAAACTTTGTTTGGAAAAGTGTAAGTGTGGAAAAGTTTGATTTTTAAGCAAGTATCTACTAGCATCTACCTACTCGAAAAAAATTGTTTATGTTCTTGTTTCCTTTAGACAACACTATACCACTATTAATGAGTAGGTAGCACCATCGTTAGAGTTGTAAGGGTCAATTCGAAAGGGAGGTACAATCACTAAAGCAATGGTAGGATGTCTTGGTAATAACCCTAGTGTCTTAAGATCATATTCGAGGCAACCTTTCCGAGGCAACATTTCCGAGGAAACATTTCTGAATGGGACATTTGATCTTTGTTTAGACAAGAGAGCGGCCACTAAAACACCCTATACTTAATGATCGTTTACCGAAGGCAACCGAAGTGAGAGTATACCCTAGGAGTGTGCATGTGCGAGTGATTTGATTTCAAGTTATTATCTTTGCACATTTAGGGTTTGATAACCATTTTAAATTAACATACATTCTTGTCATGCAATCCTATTATCATGCATCTAACAGTTAATATTTGTGAAAATTAAAATGCGGGAAATAAAACTACGCTATTACAAGGCTTCGGGGTGGGGGATTAATTACATAGCCAAAAACCCGTAAAACGATAAATAAAAGAAAACCCTAATTAAACTATTACATACCATGAGCAATTACATTAATATCGTAAAAATAAATAAACGCGCGCGATGAATCGAGAACGAGAGAAAATTAGGGTTTTGACCCTGTCTAAACCTAATTGAAAGAAAAATCATATTTTTGTGTTTTTGATTATTTTGAGAAAATAAGGTTTTAATTGAATAAATACAAACCTAATTACTAATTAATTTTAAATTAAGAAAAATAATTAATTTGACCTATTTTTGCATTTTGGTTATTTTAAGAAAAGAAAATAAAAATTAAATCAAACAAACCCTAATTTCTAATTTATTTTAAATTATTTACAAAAGGGTTAGAATTACCCTAAAATTAAATGAATCTAATTATTAAATTAAATTTGATAAAAATAAAACCTAAATCTAAATTGTTGAAAATTGATTTTATGAGTTTTGTAAAAAAAAGAATTAATTTTGTGTTAGAAAATAATTTAAACAAAACAAGTAAATAAAAGAAAAATATAAGAAAAATAGATGGGCCTGGTACCAAAGAAAAAAAAAGGGGGGGGGGGGTCAATTGCATTTCCTGAGCCCAAGACTACTTGGTCCATGTTGACTTTCCAGATCCAATACTCCAAGCTTGACTGATTTTCATGGTAGGCCTTCATTGTGAATCCTTAGATCTAGCGCGTGGATGATCTGATGGTTGATGGATGATGGTGTATGGTGGTCTCATGAGAAGCTTGTACATGGAATTATACAAAGCAAAATAATGTTGAACAAATAAAGGGACCTGGGGATCGAACCCAGGCCCTTTGACTTTTTCCAACGCATGACAACCATCTGAGCTGGCTTGTTTTTGTGTTAGTAAAATAATAAATAAGCATTATATGATAAAGACCAAAAGTGGATTCTAGAAACGCGCGAGATTTGAGTGGGCCATTCACACGAAGCCACGCCATCATCTTCTACCTCCTTCCATTGCTAAAAGTTTGGAAACTTTTACCTACGGACAAAATGGCGTAGGTACAGCCCTGTGATTCTCCAAAATCTTATGCAAGCATCATAAATCAGTTCCAGTGGTACCAATCAACTCGTGGCAGCCTCACAAGCATCATGGTACCATTATTCGTGGCTAATTGTTCCTGCAAGCAAAATCCCTAAAATCGAAACCTAAACCCTAATCATGGCAACTTTCTGTATGATTAACCAAAATACAATTAATTATTATCATTAGCTTGCATATGTTTCAAGGATTCAGAATATATAAACAAATCATGCTAAGAGTGCCAGGATTATGATATGCAATTTCAAGAAAACATGGAGTTCGTGGGATACTTACAACGTGTATCTGGGCACGAAAATGCTTGCTAATGATTGGGATAGACTCCTTAGATGCCCAGCAAACGAATGATGTGCTTGGAATGGCTTGAAAAAGCCTGGAACTATGAAATCAGATTGCCACTTTTCTATGGAAATTTGAGATTTTTTCTTCTCTTCTCACGCCTCCAATGCCCTTGTTTTTGATCTGCCAATGTTCTATATGTACCCTTGAATGAATTAGGTTTACAAATTTGCTTCAAATCTTTTTCAATTAAGATGATTGAATCATGATTTGATCCTTATTCAAATCTTTCCAAATCAAGCCAAATCCAATCTTTTTGTGTCCAAATGGAGTTTGCACGATTTGATTCTCTTCCCAACTGTATAAGAGACCTAAACATGCACAAAATCTCAAGCTTTGATTAATTTTGATATTTTTCATGATTTTATTTGATTTAATTGAAATAAAATTCAAATAAAATGAAAAAAAATAAAATAAAGACAAGTGGGAGATATCATGGGTCATGGGTCATGGATCACGTTACCAACTCAATATAAACACAAAAAGCTGGGCCCATTTGACAAAAATTGCAACTTTGGCCACTTTTGACTTTTGGCAATTCTGCAAAAAGGTCAACTTTACCAATGCCCAAATCTTTCAATTTTGACCATAGAGATGTGTTCTTGGTCTTTTTAGAAATCTTGAGATGTCCTCTAAGCAACCCTTTTGGTCTCATCTCAATTGAGTATTCCATGTTCATGTATGAAGCTTTGACAAAAAAAGTTGTTTTTGTTGACTTTTCAAAATGACCTATAATGTCCAAATTTGTATCTTCTTGTGAGTGCATATTTTGAACTTGGGAGATGAATATGAACTGTAGGTAATTTAATCCTCTTCAAAATGAGTATTGGATGGATCATTTCTGATAAAGTATGAGAAAGTTATGCTTGGTCAAAGTTGAGTTGACTTCTCCTGCAAAACCCTAATTTAGCAACTTTTGGGTTTTGATGAATTGTGAGCAATCCTTGAGGAATCATGATAAACCCTTGATCAAATGATGAATAATACTTCAAAATGAGGATGTTGACCAAAAATATTGAAGTTTGACTGTATGTGGATTACACTTGACTTTTGCCCTAGCACAGTCGATTTTCGGGTCTTTGAGCAATTGACTGAGCAAACTTCCTCTGCAAGGCTTGAAACTTGACATGGATGATCTTGAGAACATATTAGGACAATGGTGAGCATTTGGGATCCTTTATACTTAATTACCTTGATGCAAACTGAAACCCTAATTTAAGGTAGACTGCCTTAGGAGAGAGTTTGTCTGGTCAACTCTTGGACTTCCTTGATCAATTTGAGGATCTCACTTGAAATGTATTGAGAAATATGGGAGGGAAAATTTTGGGGTACAACACTACCATTCGCTCTCCACGGTTATCGTACCACGACACACACATCAACCAGGGCAACACCTTACTCTCTAGTATACTACATGGAGGCTGTCTTGCCTATTAAGGTCCAGATCCCCTCTCTAAGAATTATGAAGGGTGAAGGGTTGCATGAAGACAATTGGATCCAAACTCGACTTGATCAACTGAATTTGATTGATGAGAAAAGGCTTACTGCTGTCTGTCATGGTCAGATGTATCAAAAACGAACGATCAAGGCTTTCAACAAAAAGGTCAGACGCCAAGTATATTAAGTCGGGGATTTGGTGATTAAGCGTATCATAATGCCGCAAGGTGATCCCATGGGAAAATGGACTCCTACATACGAAGGACTGTTTGTGATCAAAAGCGTAGTCTCTAGTGGAGCAATGATCTTAACCACTATGGATGGCGACGATCTTCCACAACCTGTGAACACGGACATAGTCAAAAGATACTACGCATAAGAGACCCGCTAGGTTGACACACCTAGGCAAAACAAGGGCATCCCGGCGAACCATAAAGGTTCGGGCAAAAATTAGGGATAAAACAAAAAAATATGTACACCCGGCAAGTTGAAAACCCGAAAGGTCGACTTGGGTAAAAAAAGGTATCCCGGTGGATGGAAAACTCGAAAGGGCGGTCCAAGCAAAAGTTAGGGAATTAAAGCGTATGACTATGTCCCGTTGGATCACCTTACAGACAACCTTTGGCTTCGAATGACAAACTCATTGGGTCCAATCAATCTAATCAAATTCAGACAAGGTAGCAAAGTGGACAAGACGCTCAGAGACATGAAGGCTATAGCAGAATGGGAACCCCATGGGATTATTGCACATAGCTATCTTTTCTGTGTACCAGATTTTCATTTTTACGACGACATTGTCTTACTAGGATGTTCATCTCATTGTACAAAATAGTTATTCAAGTAAATACAAAGATACCCCTTTGAAAGTGCAAAACTATCTATTTTTCTTTATTTCTGTGTTTTGTTTACAAAAACGTCCAATGATTTATTTTTGAGCATATGCATTGGAACATAATTACTGCTTACAAGTGAAAATAAAATAAAAGACAATCACTAATGGATTTAAGAAATAGGATGATATCTTTAGACTATTCCATAAAATTCCCCACAGTGTGCAGCTTAATGATACCAAGCTCTCTCGTATCCCCAGCGGAACAAAACTTCCAGTTATCACTCCCCGGTAGAAGTCGCTGAATTTCTCAGGATTCCCCAAGAGGATTTCACAAAGCCATACACGGCGTTTCCCTTACAACAAAGTATATTTCTATAACAAATATGAGCTCATCATCTCATCAGCACTTCAAGACATGAAGACTTACACTCCACGTCCCCAACAGCAGTCAGGGATTTATTTTCCCTAATCAAACAGTGTTACAACAACATAGCTTATAGGCCTATAAATCACATTCATACGTCATGACATTGACAAAATGAACGCATACAACATGATTTCATTCATTTTATTAAGGACATCATTGTACAATGCATTTCATACATCATGACATTGCATACAACTAATCTTTCATATTTTCAGGAAAGATCAATCAATAGATGGATATCATTAACAATTTACAAAGGTCAGAGATTGATACCTAAGACAAGCCAGGACAATTATCTACACAACTAGATGAAGCAATTCTACATGGGTTTCGTCTGAATCAACTTCCAGATACAGTTCAGATACGCTCTAGACACGGACGCCATTCTGATACTCATTCAGATTCAACTCTCAAATACAGTTCAGATACGCTCCAGACACGGATGTCATTCTGATACTCATTCAGATTCAGCTTTCAGATACAGTTCAGATACGCTCCAGACACGGACGCCATTCTGATACTCATTTAGATTCAGCTTTCAAATACAGTTCAGATACGTTCCAGACACGGATGCCATTCTGATACTGATTCAGATTCAGCTTTCAGATACAATTCAGATACGTTCTAGACATGGATTCCATTCTGATACTCATTCAGACCCATCTTTCAGATACAGTTCAGACACGCTCCAGGTACGGATCCCATTCTGATACTCATTCATATTCAACTTTCAGATACAGTTCAGATACGCTCCAAACACGGACTCCATTCTGATACTCATTCAGTTTCAGCTTACAAATACGGTTCAACAATTATTTTTTTGGATGGCATCTATAAACCCATCTCCAATAACTTTCCATCACCCCTCCAAATGGCATCTTTAATCCCATTCCCTATACCATCAACCATTACATCCTCGAGTGCAAATTTCTAGGCACTCTAGTGTCCAATCATCTTCCACCTTCAAGTCACGAACGGAAAATCCGCCAATCTAACTCTTCAGGTTTAAGAAGATTTAACAGGGGAAGCTGTTGTACCCCAAAATTTCTCCTCTCACTTATCAAATATTTTCTCACAAAGATCTCTCTTGGTTCAAGACTGCACTAGGGTTGATCAGCTCAGGATACCTCCTTAAGCACTGATGACCAAAATTAGGGTTTGAGATTGAACAAGGATAATTGAACTTTCAATGCTTCATATGACTTTCATGGATCATTATGGGCCCCAAATATTATTCATGTCAAGCCTAGGATCACACTTTTGCTCAGTCAATTGAGCAGTTGACCTAAAGATCAGTTATATTGGGGAAAAAGTCAATTATGGCCAATTTATGGTCAAACTTCATAATTTTTGATCCACATCAACATTATAAACTCATATGTATCATTTGATAAAGTTTGGACCAAAATTCCTCAAGGAATTTGTTCAAATTATCAAAAGGGCAAAATGGTCAAAATCAGGGTTTTGTCTAAGAAAGGGCAATTTCTGATTTTTGACCTAGGAAATGGTCAATTGGTTTGAAGCATGGTTTCAAGAGTTCAATTGAATATTTTTTACCTAATGGCATGACCTAAAACATTGCTCAAGATCAATGGATTGATACTGAATTTTCAGTCAACTGATCAAAAGTCAACTGTACACTGAAAAGTCAAACTTTGACTTTTTGGTCAAAATCCAATGTCAAAGATCACAATTCATCAAAACATGTCAAAATATGAAACTTATTCATCAAGAAATAAAAAATTTAAGATTTCATTTTGAAAAGTCAAAATTTGCTAACATAGAAATGTTTCCAAGTGTTTAAAACTTCATGTTTTTTCATAACTTTGAGCCAATTTTTCACCATGATGCAAGATGATTCAAAAGAAACATTCAACATGAAAGTTGTAGATCTACATGATATGTACAATATTGCTTTATACAACTTCTCCTAAAAAATTGCTTGGATCTCAAGTTATTAATTCATAAATTCATGGTCTTAAAATTGAACACTTAATGAAATTTTGCCCTAGTTTTAGTCAGGATTTTGACCTAACTTTATGGCACTTTTTCATATAGTTCCAAGGAGAATTTTCAAAAGTTATTCAAAGAGGTGTTGTACAGCTCATTACAAGCTTTCCAAAATGTCCAAGAACTCCTTGATATCATTTGTAAGCTAGGAGAATCGAAGAGATAAAGTTAGGGTTTTCAAACATAAATTACAAGCCATTTCATGATGAACAAAAATTCAAATCCAAGACTAGGATGCATAATCTTTGCTTTGCAGGCCTTAAACTTGTTTGTCACTCCATAATTAAATGTTTACACAGTTGATAGAGCTTTAATCCAAGCACTTGAGCCTTTATCCAAGTTACATTTCCATTTATGGCACAAACTTGCCATTTCCATTTTGATAAAACATCACTTTTGCAATTGTCAACTCCTTAAGCTTTGCACTTGTTCTTTCTACACACACAACACCTATAAACCCAGAGCAATGTGTTTAAAGTCTCTTTGAACTCAGAACATGCTTGTACAACACTTTGAGATTTGTCTTCTCACTTTTCTTCAAAAGCAAGTCATAGAGCCAAAAAGCTAGAACTCAGAAACCTTGAGTGCATTTGATCTCTAACCTTTTCCATACATATACACAAGTCTATTGCAACATAACACACGAATGCTAAGACCCCAAAACACTCCCAAGCACTCTGCAACTCAGAATCTGCCATAACTTGACAGTTTTGAACCTCACTTAGCCATCTCCAAATCCACTCGTGCGTATTGAGCTTTAACCATCCAGACACTTAATATACATCATATAAAAATGATCCAGGCCCCTGTTTCTTGACTATAAATCCTCCATCACTATCCACCATTTCCAAATTTTAAGCTTGCAACTTGACTTGATTTGGTAGTTTCAGCCATCCTCAAAACAAAGTAGGAGTTGGAACACCATCAAGGAGGTCCAGGCAAGTTACAAAAATCATCAGGCCATCACAAAGGTTGCTCAAACTCCATACATGACTCCAACTGCAAGAGGTAAGTTTTCAAACTTATATCTCTTCATACAAGCATAATTTGATTTTGATTTGTGAAGATAAAATATAGATACCATTGCCATGAAGTTGTACATATCCATAATTTTCATTTATATGGCCTGAGCTTAGAGAATTTTAGAGTTGAAGTTTTCTGAAATTTTTAGGTTTTAAATTAGGGCCAGAAAAATTCTCTTTCATCTTTGACTGTTAGCTTAAGTTATTTACATGGTTGGATTCGTGGGAAGAAATGCCACAACTTTCATGTTTGAACTTTTCATTTTTGTTGAGAGATGAAGAAGTTACAGATCCTTTGGATGGAGGTTGAAGATGAAGTGTAATCAGGGTGCATTTTGTGTTATGTATTTATCCTTTCACATAAGTTAACGGATTTATCACCACCCCAATGGTTAAAACGCGCGCATGTCACCCTTAGGTCCTGGATTCAAGCCCCAGCATGACCTTTCATGTGGGCCTAATCTTTTTTTCTTCTCCCAACACCTCTTGCATTACTAATCCACCTCCCTGACTTTTTTTTATTTCTTTTATTTTATTTTATTTATTATTGTTATCAATACTATTGTTATTATTATTATTACTATTATTATTTTCATAAATCATATAAAAATCCAAATTTAATTTTTATACTTATATATTTTATTTTCTCCATAAAACAAAAAGACTAAAAAAACATTTTCTTAAAACAAATTAATTTCTTTTTTCTTAAATAATTAATTTTTAGACTTAGGTTAAATTAGTATATTATTTTATTTTCTTAGTTAAAATAAATTTAGAGCTTAGGTTTATTTTAATTAATTAATATTCATATTTTTTTTATTAAGTTAAAAACCTTTTCATAAATAAAACTCTTAAATACATTTTTAACTTAATTTCCTTCTTAATTAATTTATGTTTAATTTTTTTTGTTCATTAATCATTTTCTTTAATTAGATCAAGACAAAACCCCTTTTATAAAAACAACAAAAAACATTTATTTTTCCATTTATATTCTTGCATTTTATTTTCAATTTTGTACAATATTCAATATGGTTTAATAGATAATTAGGTTTAATTTTCTTGTAATCCCCATTTGTAAATTTGTACACCCCTCCCCTAATGATGTAATAGCGTAGTAACTTTACTTTTTGCAATTTATCGCTTTATATAAATGCTAGTAATTAGGGTTTGTATGAGAAGATAAAATCAACAAGTAGCAAATCCTAATCAAAGACTAAACAAAGCATGAAAATCAATGCACTTGCACACAAGCACCCCTAGGGTAAAGTCCACTTGATTTCCTTATAAAAATGCCCATATTTTGCATGTGAGGTATCTTAGCAAAAACAAGCAAAAATACAAGATTATAGTCCCTCGATGACGCTATCTATGTTGCTTTTTTTAATTTAAAATTGATCTTAGTCTCTAAAGAAAAATGCTAAGATACCTTGCAACATTGCTAATCATGGTTATACGATGACCCACGCCCATCTCTTTTACATCCAAAGATATGGTTACTTACCAAATCAATGGTAAGATAACAATGTCAAAGATAAGAGGAAATGAACATGAAAGACTTTTGAGTTGGTAGAATGTTCCTAGTTACTTGCTCACTTTCAAAACAAAACATCCTTGCTATTTTTCAAAACAAACACCTACACTTTCAAAACATCTTACAAACTTGAAAACATTTTCAAAAGATCAACATCTTTTTATACATTCTTACGAACGAGAATCATTACAAAGTTTACCTAAACATTGGTCTCTTTACAAAATACTTTCAAAAAACACACAAAGCACAATTTCAAACAAAAGAAAGTGATCTAGCAAGTAACTAATAGCCCATGGAAAACCATGGATGAAAAGGGTGCTAATACCTTCCCTTTTCATAATCTACCCCCCGAACTTAAGAAATAATCTCGAAGGTCTTTCCTGTGCTTTTTCACCTTTCCTTTTGGATAAAAGAAAAGTCGATGGTGACTCTTGCTAAACCACAACATTTGCGATAAAACGCAAAACACCCAAGTCAGTTCTCTCACCGTACCACAGTGAGAAACAATGACAGAAAACCCACTATGCAGATTTATCAGCTTATTTTTTTGCGCACTTTAAGAAGCAAGCTACGAACCGAAGCCTTCGAAGCACAATCTGAACTCGGGACCTGAAGCAAAGTTGTTGCTAATAAAATTTATGATATCTCGCTTTGAGAATCGTCTTGAATCGATAAAATATGAGAAACTTATGAATTTTTCTATATCGAAAAACAGTCTGGTAGATAACCATTTCGGGGTGCAATTTTCTCAGGTAATTCACACTTTCGGAGGTCTTCTACAAAGAATTAACTTCTGGCCCGAACATACGAACTGAAGATAAAATATAGACGAATTTTTCTCCCAAATAACCATCCAAAAATGTCAAATCGGATGAAATTTATGAATTTTTGAACATCCGATAAACAGCGGTTCAGCATATTGTTTTCATTGTATATTCAATGTATATCCTCAGAACATTCGCACATTCAGAGACCTTCCTCAATGAATTGGCTTCCGATCCAAACACAAAAATTGAAGGAAATAAAAAGACGGTTCAAATTATCCAAAAGGAACTCAAAGATTATCTTCCAGTCATAAGTTACAAATTTTTAAGCATCAGAAAACCAACAAACCAACAAATCCACTATATAATGTATTTCAGGTATTTTGCACTTTTTAAAAATCTTACTCAGAAAATTAGCCTTCCATCTGAACATATGAATTGAAGAAGATCTCAATACGGTTCTAAATACTGAAGAACCATTCCAAAACCATTTTCTAATCTCAAGTTATGAATTTCAGGGCTTGAAACGTGTGATACTGAATTTCTGTGTGCACTATCTCAAATCGATTGAAACACTTAACTTTCTATACTATTCAAAGCATGCCAAGACACATAGAGCTTGATATGATGATGACTTGATTAATCCCTAATTGGATAACTTGAAAGACGTGCAGAGTGTATTCAAACTTTGAAAACGTTGAATTCTACTTCACATTGCTGCTTAACGGAACAATCATCTTTCGTTGCTCTTTTCTTAGAGAAATGCCTTGATTCCTTGAGCATAGACCCAATGACATGTATGTATGTGTGTGATGATGAAGTATAGGCCAATTATGGTTAAAATAAAGAGGGCAAATTTTGGGGTACAACAGTTGCCCCTATTCAATCTTCTTTATCCTGAGGGTGAGATTGGCGGTAGCCTTTCGAACAATCAAGGTAGAAGAGGATTGAATACTCAATAGAACCATAAAATTTTCACTCTAAAGACAATCAGGTATTATTTATTTTTGGTTTTTCTGAATTTTCTATTTTTCTTTTCTTTTGGTGAAAGGTGGTTATCAGAAAGTGTATGTCGGGTCAGGATTAGGCACACGAGAGAGGAGATCATACATACATGAATGACCAGAATTGAACATATATAAGGTTAACTGATTGAGAACCCACTAAGCTATATAAGGGAATAGATAGCGCTTTTTTTGCCATAGACAACGCTTAAAAGTGCTGCCTATTCCTGCGTTGCTGTAAGTAAAGACATCACTTTTTGTCAATGTAAAAGCGTTGCTCAATGTAGCCTTTAGTCAGCGCTTTATTCAATAAGCACTTTCTAAAGTCCCCTATAGGCAGCGCTTTTTACATTAGAAATGCTTTCTAAAGGGTGCCTTTAGCAGCGCTTTCACTTTAGACAGCGCTTTTAAAAGCGCTGTGTAATGTTTTTTTTGTTCACTTTTTTCTATTTTAGGCGACTCTTTCTTTAAAAACGCTCTCTACAGTCCCTTTTAGACAACACTTTTTACTTCACAAGCGCTTTTTAATGCACCCCTTTAGGCAGCGCTTTCTTTAAAAGCACTTTCTATTCTCCACTATAGGAAGCGCTTTTGTTTAAAATGTTGTCTAATATTCACTATTTTTTAATATATACAACTTATATTTTAAGCGCTCTGTAAAAATAATCACTTAAAATTTAAGCGACATCTTTCAAATTTGTACCAAATTTTATAAATTTGCAGCTTCTATCCAATAAGTATGCACTAAATTTACATATTTATATATACAACTTTAATCCAATAACTTATATATACATAAATGTGATACAACTTGAAGAATTCAATAATTTATATATACATAAATTTACATATAAATAAATTTACATATTTATATGTACAACTTTATAATCCAATAAGTATGCACCAAATGTATATATTACTGTGGGATTTTGGATCGAACTCTAGTTGGTCGAAGTACTTGCTGTAGTCGAAGAAGGTTCTAGCATGTATTTGTCGAAGGATGCTTGTCGAATTAGGTTTTAGTGTTTAAACCCTAATTTGTTAAGTTAGCTTGTTTGTTAAGTTAGCTTGTATAATGGGCCTTGTGGAAAAAGCCCATTAGTTAGTATGTTAGGTTTTATTATAAATAGCATACTAGTCTCTCATCATTGCCAACACAGCAAATCCTAATTTAGGGTGAGAGGGTTATTTGTTATTCTTGTAAACTTGTAATCTTGTTTTCTAAGAGAAAGTAAAGAATAGCAGTTATAACCAATTCTTGTGTTCTTCTTCTTCCTTGTTCTCTATTCTTCCCAAATACTATACTTTGTTATTGGCATTGAATTCACAACAAATTGGTGCGGTGAGCGTGGAGAAGATGCCTTCAACAAAGTATGAGATCGAAAAGTTCACCGGAGTGAATGATTTCGGTCTATGGCGCTTGAAGATGAAAGCTCTACTGGTTCAGCAGGGTTGTTTGGAAGCGTTGAAGGGAGCGACGGCGATGGACGCTGCGCTAACAGAAAGAGAGAAGACGGCCATGATCGAGAAAGCACACAGCGCAATTTTGTTGAGCCTTGGTGATAAGGTTCTTCGACAGGTATCAAAGGAGACGACGGCATCAGGGTTATGGGTGAAACTTGAAAGTTTGTATATGACCAAATCTCTGGTAAATCGACTCTACCTGAAGCAAGCTTTGTATTCATTCAAGATGATCGAAGACAAAGTGTTGGCTGAGCAGTTGGATATGTTCAACAAGCTGATTCTTGATCTTGAAAATATTGATGTAAAGATTGATGATGAAGATCAAGCGTTGTTATTGTTGTGCGCTTTGCCCAGATCACATGCTCACTTCAAAGAAACCCTCTTGTATGGAAGAGAGTCCCTGACCTTTGAAGAAGTTCAATCAGCCTTGTACTCTAAGGACTTGAACGAACGTAAGGAGCATAAACCTTCGACGGTTGGTGAAGGTTTGGCTGTTAAAGGAAAATTCGACAAGAAGAAAGGTAAAAATCAGTCGAAGTCTTATAGTAGTGACACATCTGGTATTAGATGCTATCACTGTAAGAAAGTAGGTCACACAAGAAAGGTGTGCCCTGAACGCCTGAAAGATCATGGAGGTAAGGATAATGGCAATGCAGCTATTGTCCAAGATGATTTCGAATCATCTGATGTTCTCGTGGTTTCAAGCAACAACTCGTCGAAGGAGTGGATTATGGATTCTGGATGCACTTGGCACATGACTCCAAACAAAGACTTGTTCGAGGAATTATGTGATCAAGATGGTGGATCGGTATTGCTGGGAAACAACAAAGCTTGCAAGATTGCAGGCGTTGGATCTGTGAGATTCAAGCTCCATGATGAGTCAATAAGACTGTTGACTGAAGTCAGGTATGTACCTGATTTGAAGAGAAATTTGATTTCTCTTGGTGAATTCGACAAGAAAGGATATGTTTTTCAAGGAGAGAAAAGTATCCTGAGAGTCATGAAAGGGTCGAAGGAAGTCTTGAGAGGCGTGAAGAAACAAGGCTTGTATACCCTTGAGGCTGAAGTTGTAAGTGGTTCGACAAATGTTGCATCCACGAAACCTTTGTCGAAGACAGAAATTTGGCACATGAGATTGGGCCATGTCAGTGAAAGGGGTCTGGTCGAATTAGGGAAACAAAATCTGCTTGGTGGAGATAAAGTCGAAAAGCTGAAGTTTTGTGAACCCTGTGTACTTGGAAAGTCCTGTAGAATGAAGTTCAACAAAGGCAAACAAAGAACACATGGATCCCTTGATTACATCCATGCTGATCTTTGGGGGCCTGCAAGGTGTCCATCACATTCAGGAGCAAAGTATTTTCTATCCATAGTAGATGACTATTCCAGAAAGTTATGGGTATTCATCCAGAAGACTAAGGATGAAACTTTTGAGAATTTCAAAAGTTGGAAGACTCTTGTCGAAAATCAAACTGGCAGAAAGGTAAAAAGGTTGAGAACCGACAATGGCCTTGAGTTTTGCAATGAGGCGTTCGACAGCTTTTGTGTTGCCTCTGGTATTGCAAGGCACAGAACTACCGCAGGTACTCCACAACAAAATGGTTTGGCTGAAAGGTTTAATCGAACTATTTTGGAGAGAGTTAGATGCATGTTGACTAGTGCGGGATTAAAGAAGGTGTTTTGGGCTGAGGCTGTTTCGACAGCAGCATATCTGATAAACAGATGTCCTTCGACAGCGTTAGATATGAAGACACCTGAAGAAGTTTGGTCGGGACATCCACCAGATCTCGACAAACTAAGAGTATTTGGCTGTGTAGCCTATGCTCACATTAGGCAAGACAAGGTCGAACCTAGAGCTCTGAAATGCATGTTTATGGGATACCCTGAAGGAGTGAAAGCTTATAGGCTATGGTGCCTAGAGCCAGGTCACAGGAGGTGTATCACCAGTCGAGATGTAGTTTTCAATGAAATTGAAATGGCTTTCAAGAAAACTGATGATGTTGACGAAGAGCTGGAACAGGTAGAGATTCCTGTTGAGGTGGAGCATGTTGATGCTGAAATGCGTATCCCAGATGAAGTCGAAGAAGAAACAGAATATTCTGATGATGTTGAGGAAACTGTTGATGACTACCTATTGTCGAGAGATAGGCAAAGAAGAGTCATAAAACCACCTCAGAGACTTGGATATGCAGATCTTGTAGCTTATGCCTTAATCTCTGCAAGTGAAGTTCTAGACGAAGAACCTAGAGATTATAATGAAGCTATAAGGAGTCGAATGAAGACTGAATGGCTAAAGGCCATGCATGATGAGATGAAATCTCTTCATGATAATCACACTTGGGAACTGATCAAGAAACCTGTTGGGGCAAGGTTAGTCAGCTGTAAGTGGATTTTCAAAGTTAAGGAAGGAATTGAAGGAGTAATGTCGAAGAGGTACAAGGCAAGATTAGTCGCAAGGGGTTTCACTCAGAAAGAAGGTGTCGACTTCAATGATGTATTTTCCCCTGTTGTGAAGCACAGATCCATTCGAATGTTGCTTGCCATGGTGGCTCAGTTCGACCTTGAACTGGAACAAATGGATGTGAAGACTGCGTTCTTGTATGGTGACTTAGACGAAACAATCCTGATGAGGCAACCTGAAGGGTATGTCGAAAAGGGGAAAGAAGATTATGTGTGCAAACTGAAGAAATCTTTATATGGACTTAAACAATCTCCTCGACAGTGGAATAAGAGATTCGACAAGTTCATGGAACACATAAGTTTCATTAGAAGTCAGTTCGACCATTGTGTTTACTCCAGATTTCGACCTGAAAATTCATTTGTTATTTTGTTGCTCTATGTTGATGATATTCTGATAGCAAGCAACAATGTCGAAGATGTTATGAGGGTGAAGGCTGAACTCAATAAGGAGTTCGACATGAAGGATCTGGGAGCTGCATCTAGGATTCTTGGAATTGACATTCGAAGAGATAGAAAGCAGTCGAAATTATGCTTATCTCAAGAGGCATACCTACGAAAGATTCTTGACAAGTTTGGTATGTCGAATTCAAAGCCTGTTGTGACTCCAACAAACCCTCAATTCAAGCTGAGCATTGATCAATGTCCCAGTACTGATGTCGAAAGAACCTATATGAACAGCATCCCATATGCTAATATAGTTGGTTCTTTGATGTATGCTATGGTCTGTACTAGACCCGACATAGCATATGCAGTAAGTCTTGTAAGCAGGTACATGGCGAATCCTGGAAAGGCTCACTGGCAAGCGTTAAAGTGGATTCTAAGGTACATAAATGGGTCTCTGAACAGAGTCTTAATTTATGGTGGAGCCTTGGGTGAAGATAGTAAAGCAGCTGTCGAAGGCTATGTTGACTCTGATTATGCAGGATGTATGGATTCCAGGAAATCTATTTCTGGATATGTTTTCACTATGTTTGGTACAGCAATTAGTTGGAAAGCAACTCTTCAGAAGGTTGTTGCCTTATCAACTACTGAAGCAGAATATATTGCCCTAACTGAAGCTGTGAAAGAAGCATTGTGGCTTGAAGGTTTTGCAAAGGAGCTGAAACTTCAAGGTCAAGGTATCACTGTTAAATGTGATAGTCAAAGCGCAATACACCTGTCGAAGAACTCAGCCTATCATGAGCGAACCAAGCACATAGATGTGAGGCTGCATTTCGTCAGAGGGGTAATCGAGCGTGGAGAAGTCCAAGTGCTGAAGGTCTCGACAGATCACAATGCTGCTGATATGATCACCAAAACATTGCCAAGTTGCAAGTTTTTCCACTGTATGCAGTTGATAAAGCTGCATGAAGAAAGCTAGTTAGTGTCTCTTGATGCTGTAGAGTTAGGTCCAAGGTGGAGATTTGTGGGATTTTGGATCGAACTCTAGTTGGTCGAAGTACTTGCTGTAGTCGAAGAAGGTTCTAGCATGTATTTGTCGAAGGATGCTTGTCGAATTAGGTTTTAGTGTTTAAACCCTAATTTGTTAAGTTAGCTTGTTTGTTAAGTTAGCTTGTATAATGGGCCTTGTGGAAAAAGCCCATTAGTTAGTATGTTAGGTTTTATTATAAATAGCATACTAGTCTCTCATCATTGCCAACACAGCAAATCCTAATTTAGGGTGAGAGGGTTATTTGTTATTCTTGTAAACTTGTAATCTTGTTTTCTAAGAGAAAGTAAAGAATAGCAGTTATAACCAATTCTTGTGTTCTTCTTCTTCCTTGTTCTCTATTCTTCCCAAATACTATACTTTGTTATTGGCATTGAATTCACAACAATTACTATCTTCTAGAGCTGTTATATTCTCTATTATCTTCTCTACAAACAACAACAATGAAGAATCCTAAATGAACTTATTATCTCTATATATTCTACATATGCACCTACCTGAAACAAAACCAACAAAGGCATATCAGAACCAAGCTATATAACACTTAAATATTATAACTATTATAATTTAGCACAAATCAATGTAACAAAAACAAATCAAGAATCCGTTATAATCCACCATTAAAAATTCCCCGATTCATACCATGAAACAAACAAAACTTTATTTGAATTTAAATCAAATACCATCCTAACTAACCTTACACATAACAACAACAACATTGCAACACAATTTACCCACAAATAACGATATAGTATCTCATATAAACTCAAACTTATATATACTCAAAATTCCCATCAATGAAAGTGTCACAAAACCTTACAAAATTCTCATCTCAATAATGTATTGACACCAATCCTCCTTAGCTTTGTCTAATTGATCTTTCAAGTAAGTAGAAGACTTGTATTCATCAAAGTACTACATAATATAACATGATATAATATAGTTAAAACTAATTAATTAGATGAAATGTGTTAAATATATTAAGATAAATCATAAGTTAGAAACATATACCATGGTTGGAATCTCTATTTGATTCAAATGAATAATTTCTTTCATAAACCTCAACATGAAATAACCGCAATCTATACCATTACGCTGACGAGGACACTACACATGGAAAAAAATACAAATATATATCAGGATATATAGTTTAACTTGTTTTATCAAGTAACATCACTAATATAAACAAAATTGTGAAAATATACATGCACTTTGATTCATGTAATGTTGTTTGATTTACTCTTTGGTACTTGAGTATCTCTTTATGATCGAAAAATTTGTATAACTCTAACAAAATATAAATGAATATTTAGAATGATCTCACATAAATAAATAAATAAATAAATAAGTATACAAACAAATATATAGAGCAATCTAACTTACGTATCAACCATCTCCTTCATATTTGGGTATTTTGTCCAATCACCTTCTAACGAATCTAGATAATATACAATTTCTCTTATAGGATTAATCACAACCAATAACCAGTTTCCATTGTAAGATTAACAAAGGTTAGATGGAAACTTTCTACACAACGTCAAAACACGAAAAATTATAATATATGAAGTTTGAATGAAAATCTAACTCATTGCTAGTGTTAAATGGTAAAAGAACAATTTTTATGTATCTTTGTTGTCCATAAATGCACGGATAAAGTACTCTTTGACTTCATCTGGTCTTTGTTCGATTAATCATGAGTTGATATTGTTTGGAGATAAGAAACAAAATCTTTGGTCCAATTGATGCGGGCACATCAAGTTGGCATACATGAAACTTAAATAAAAACATCAATAAAATTAAGGACATTCATTGAAATGAGTAGATAAATTGTTCAATTAATTAAACAAAGTTGATCGGAGTATATCTAATGTATGTATCGATAACACTGAGGCCTATTTCCGAATGTCTAAAAACTTGATCCACATCCTCTTTACTAATTATTTTGTAATAGGAAAAACCAAAAATACCTTCCTCCATAAGTATATTACGAGCACCTCTGTCAGCCAAATCTTATATTCCCATTAATGTTTGAAGGCACGACCTATACCAAGAAGTAGGCTTTTTCTAGCCACGGACTTTGCAACATCCTTTTTTTGTATGGACATGTTGTCAATTTCAGGCTTCTTACTCATACTGATTTGTTGCATCTCTTTAGCATGAATCTAAAGATCAAATGCATATAAGTTAGATGAAGTATAAGATTGTGAATTAACATTTTCTATGTATATATATATCAATGTACCTCTTTTTTGGATGTAACTGACTCGGTTTACCGCATAATCCCCTTATCTTTTGATTTGTATTTTATAGGAGTCTAACATTATCACGAAAAAAATGCACGTTAAATGGTCATAAAAAATTTGAATAATCAAAGTTTCATAATGGTTTTCAACATACCTCATCATCTATGCAAATGAAGTTTGACGGACATGTAACAAATGATCCTATTGCCTCTCCCACCAATGTTGCATCTTAAATATCGTTAGGTAAAGGTAATGACCCATCCCTCTCTAAATAAATATAAATTGATACTTTCAAAAATCTAGCAGAGAGCGGTCTATGGTGAAGTACTTCTCCCAATGTGTTATGCACTTTTCTTTTGTCAACCATATGATAAGTCGGTGACGATAAATAGAGTTGACAAGGTGAAATGCCCTAAACCAATAATAAATATGAAATTTTTAATGTGTATATATGTCAATTAAAAAAAATTATTCTAATTCATAATAATATATATTACCTAGGGATTTTTCTGTTGGAAATCACAATTGATACTATCTTTGTCACTAGTATCCTTGAACCCTGAACCTTGCCTTTATGACATGTATATTTTTTTGTCCTTTTCTAAATCACTAACTTTAGCTTTTAATTTTTTTAACTCTTCCATCACTTATTTATTACTATGACCTTTCCTCTTTTGATGTTTACCAAAATATGTTTAAGTCACCCTGAATCCCTTACCCCTCATACGACTGGTATACTCAGGAACATTTAATACTCGACTAAGTATGCTCCTACAATCATGGTCTTCAACTTGAGTTAAAGATTCTGATAGATTCTCCTTTAATTCATATGTATATCGAAATAAATTAGTGGTGATTAAAACTCATAAATTCTTTATGTTAATAAACTTTTTATTTAATTAAAGGAATATTAATATACTTACACATTGCTCATAAATTTGAAGCACATATTTCTTTACAACTCCATCCTTACCCACCCGAGCATCCTTCCACAGAACATGTTCCGGAAGAGATGTTTCTTGACTTTTCTCCTCTTCTAACTACACATTAAGAGAAATAATAAAATCAATTGTAACACATGATGAAAAAGTATATCATAGCATTTATATATACTTACTATTCTTTGTTGTAAGCGTGCATATCCCATACGCCCTTTTCTGTATAGATACGAGGGACTTGATGCTCGTTGGTTATTCACGACACCCACATCCTGAAAATATGAGGTTCTTCGTTTGTCTTTAAAGGTTTCTCATTCTTCAGGTAAAATGAAGCATACATTCACCTTTGGAAGTTCTGCATCAATAAAATTGTTATAGGCATCCCTAAGAAACTTGTTTGTCAAAAAAGATTGAAACTCTCTTAGTCTTTTTTCGGCCAATTGAAGATAATATGTTTTTCGATTATCATCAATGTTAAAAGACCTCTACAAAAAAATATATAGAGTACATTAGTAATTTAAAGACATAATCGTCAACAAAAATAAATGACATCACATATGGCACCTATATATCACTCCATATTTTTTCTTTAGCAGGTTTTAACTCACGCTTTCTCCAATCATCACAAGTGATTGGAACTTCTCTCCTCACAAGGGAACCAATGTAAATTTTTAACATTGAACTGTTAGGCTCAATGTGTTATTTGTCTTTATTCCAATGTACGTCAAATTTGATTCCTTTATCTCTTGCACGAATGATTGACTTTATAATAGTTATTCCTCGTCTAATATCATTCTCTACATCATGAGCTGGTTCATTTCCATCATTATTAGAAGCGGGATGTGATTTTTCCTCGTTACTAGCCATTTGACCTGTAATATTAAAGAAAAACATAAACACTATATAAAATTCAAGTAGCATTGAATGAATAAACACAATATAAAAACATAAACACAATATAAAACCATAAACGCAATAGAAAAACATAAACACAATATAAAAATTTTATTGAATGACATAACATATAACATTTTACTAGTACCTTTTTCACTAACATCTCTTTCTTTTCTTGGTTGGAGTATGAATTACTTGGCTCTTAACAACTCAGACGGATGGATTGATCCAAATTCCCTCATTATGATCATTTCTAATATATGATTCATCTGCTATAATATTCTCATCTTGATCATTTCGTATATACGACTCATTCCCTTTAACATATGACTCATTCTCAACATCAATATCACTTTGATTTACACTGTTATCATCAATCACTTTTTTAGATAAAATCACTATAGACCATTTCGTACTTGTCGGATCAGTGACATAGAAAACTTGTTTAGATTGAGAGGCTAGAATAAAAGGATCATCTTTGTACCCCGCCCTATTAAGATCCACTCGTAAAAATCCTGACTTATCCATTCATATGCCACTAAAGATATGAATCTGAAACTTCTCATAATCGAACACCCAAATATGCTCGATAACCCCAAAATATGAAAGATTTGCATATTTGGGGTTTAAGTCATTCATACTTGAAATGTGCATGGCTTCAGCTACAACTGTGACACCACTATTTTGCATAGTACTTTTACCATCTTGTTCTTTGGTATAAATTTTGTATCCATTAATTGCATATGCACTATAAGAAAACACGTGCAAACTTGGACCATATGCTAAACATCTCAATCTTTCTGTTATTGAAGCGGGATCTAAATAAAACTTTGAATAAATATGATCCTTGAACCATTGTATAAAACTTTGATTGTGCTCTCATACTATCAAATTTTCATTTCTATTTGGATTTAAACCCCAGAGTATATCCTTATGCATTTCAACATACGACTCAACCTCATTGTCATTGTGCAGAACATATAAATGCACTTGATCCCGTTCAACCCTTGATACTGTCACAATTTTATTTCTAATTAAATTTTTTCCTTCCTTCCTTTAGAAAATATGAGATTTGGGTAGTCCAATGGATTGAACATTGGACAATTATTTAGTACAAAACTCAACCGCTTCTTCAACAATGTATCGTTCAACCATACAACCCTCTGGCCGACTTTGGTTTTTCACGTACCCTTTTAATATTTTCATATAACGCTCAACAGAGTACATCCATCTCATATAAGCTGGTCCACACAATTGTGTGTCTTTCACAAGATGAACAACAAGATGTACCATAATTTCAAAAAATGAGGGAGGAAAATACATTTCAAGCTCACATAAAGTAATAACTATTTCTTTTTGTAATATTGGTAAGATCTCAGGATCAATCACCTTACTACAAATTAACCTGAAGAAAAAATACAATTTAGTTATGGCACTTCTTACTTTTTCTGGAAAAATAGAACGTATACCTATTGGTAGAAAATGCTCCATTATAAAACGGAAATCATATGTCTTTAAACTATTTAACTTGAGGTCTTTCATAGACACAAGTCTTCTAATATCTGAAGAGTAACCTTCTGGAACTTTAACTTCACTTAAAAACTTACACAATATTTTTTTCTCCTTTCTAGATAAAGTATAAGCAGCAGGCGGTAGATATGTTCGTGTTCCTTTATTCATGGGTCCTAATTCAGTTCTTATTCCCATATGTATCAAGTCATTTCTTGCTTTAAGGCCATCCTTATACTTTCCTTGTATATTGAGTAACGTACCAATAACATTTTCAAATACATTTTTTCAATATGCATAACATTAAGAAAATGTCTTACATACAACAACTTCCAATATGGAAATTCAAAAAAAAATTGACCTCTTCTTCCACCCACCTTTGACAAGCGTATGTGCAAAAGGCTTTCCAAATTGAGTACTCATATCTTTCACCTTTTCGAAAATTTGATCACCTGTCAATGTAGGTGGAGCTCTATCATATTATGGATTTCCATTGAATGCTTTTCTCCACCCACGGTAGTGATGATTAGAATTAAAGAATCTACGATGACCGAGAAATACATTCTTTTGACAAAATTCAAATTGCTTCCAATTTGTGTTTTCTTCACAAATAGGACACACTTTTTGATCTTTAATGATATACCCTGGTAGATTTTCGTATTCCGGAAAATCATTAATTGTGCCAAACAACATCACCCTCAAATTGAAACTTTCTTTCCTATATCCATCATAAACCTCAACATTGTTCTCCCACAAAATCTTTAAATCTTCGATTAAAGGTGTCAAGTATATGTTTATGTCATTCCCTGGTTGTTTAGGCCCATAAATTAACATAGATAACATCATGTACTTGTGCTTCATACATAGCCATAGAGGTAGGTTATAAATCATAATAATCACAGGCCATGTGGTATTGAGATACTTTGAAGACCATGCGGGTTCATTCCATCAGTAGATAATGCCAAGAGAAGGTTTCTTGCTTCTCCTCTAAAATCAGGATAATCATTATCAATTTTCGACCACTGTGGTGAATCTTCCAGATGTCGAAGCTTTCCATCAATAATTCTTTCATATGTATGCCAAGTCAAGTGTTTTGCATCGGTTTCACTATGAAACATGCATCTAAATCTCGGAATTATAAGAAAATACCATAAGACTTTTGTTGGAGACAATTTTTTCTTATATCGAGATAAACCGCATTTAGGACACTCATTTAACAATGCATATTCGTTTCGAAACAAAATGCAATCATTTGGACAAGCATGTATCTTATCATATCTCATGCCAATAGAGCACAACATTTTTTTGGCCTCATAGGTTCGATTAGGAAGAACATTATCCTCCGGAAGCATATCTTTCATAAGGACTAATAACTCAGAAACTTTTATCCGACCATCCATTGCCCGCCTTTAAGTTGTACAACTTTAATACCGCAGATAGTCTTGTGAATTTAGTGAAACCTTTATACAACAGTTTCTCTACATCGCTTACCAACCTCTCAAACATTTTGGGACAATCCTGAAGATCTTTTTCAAGTGCTTCTCCAATATCTTCGACACGATCACAATCATATGTATCTTATGTGCCATTGTCGTCTGAATTATATGTCGTACTATCCCCTGGTTCAACATTCTCGTTACTTTTCTCACCATGAAATATCCAACATGTATAACTTCGATCAATTTCATTCCTCAGTAAATGCAATTCAAACCCAACTGCGTCCACCCAACCCCCATAACAACAACCTAAGCAAGGACATTTCATTCGACTGGGGTTTTTGGCATGTTCAACAGCAAACTTAACGAATTCCAATACTCCATTCTTGTACCTTTTGACAATCGATTGGAAGACATCCATTTTTTATCCATGGTTTTACTACTAAGTAAGCTAAACAAAAACACTATAATTAATCACACAGCTATAACAAAAGAACAACTAATTACCTGTAGAGAAGTCAGCAACTTGTGCAACCACACAATGTAAGATTCTTGGAACGATCATAATTTCACTCTTCACAAGAGAAATCGAAGATGCAACAGCGACTATGAAATCGGGAAGCGACTACACATAAAACAGGAAAAGAAACCAATGTTACAACCAAAATTTTGTAAATTCATATTTAAATCATATACTTAAAAATAATCAATTACATACATTTAAATCAAGTCCATTATTTTTCTCTCTTTAAATTCTTTTGCTATGTAGAGAAGAAAGTTAAAAGAAAGGAGAATAAGATGCAAGAGTTGGTAGGTTCGAATGAATTCTATAGTATCAAAAATCTTGAAATCTATACTTGTGAATGCACCATAGTATAAACAACATTTTTTTAGCCTTTTTTTGCTTTCCTATTTCCATAAACCTTTTCTTCAACGTGCCTTATAAAAATTAAGATTTTTATAATCTATTAAAGTAAAATGATGTTTGTCACTAAACTTTTAAAAAGTTGTTTTGGTTACCTATACTTTTCTATCTATTTGTACTTATAATTATTTCAACATATCCTGACACAACAAACATCACGTTTAAGAAAAATTTGACCCTTGGCATCATAACAGTTCTAACGCAGCCATTGAGAAACAAAACACCTAACTCTGCTACTAGAAAGTTTTTTTTCACAAATGTTATGATAACAAGTTTCAATATCTAGATTCGTACAAGTCAAAACAGATTGATATATGAAATTTAAGTGGACTGATCTTACCGATTCAAAGTTGTCAAAAGCGAAACAGCGGCGAAGGGATGCGGTTGATGAAGGTGCACTTGTGCTGTTACCGGAATCTGGAGGAGAAATTATCGCAAGACAAATTGAGATTGTGGAAAATGAAATCTAAATAACAGAGAGTTGAGGTAGACACACGAATGAGCAAGATGAAGAGTGTTGTTGGCAGGTGAAATCGATGAAAGGAGGAGAAGGTTGATGGTGGATGCAGAAACGATGATGATAGTATGTTGGATGTTCAGTTAAGAGGATAAGTTGCGGAAGATGATGAAGACGGGAGAAGGCCGAAGATATGGAGATGGAGTTGGAAGAGATGGAGATGGTGTTGTTAAATCTGGATGTCTGTCGGTTCACGATCTCCCCTCTCTTCTACAAGAACAATGATGGAGTTACATAGATGTTTTGAGAGAATAACTAAAAAATGTGAATTTTAGGGTTTTTGTATTTTTAATTTAATTAGAAATTAGAAATTAATGACCTTAGCCAACGCTTCTTGAAGCGCTTTCTGATGTATTTTCTTTAGCAGCGCTTTTTCATTAAAAAGCTCTCTCTGATGTATGCCCTATAGCAATGCTTATATAAATCACTTTCTAAATTCATCCTTTAGCAGTGCTTTGTGTATGTATGGCCTTAAGCAGCACTTCATAAAAGTGCTTTCTAAAGTAAGCCTTTAGCAACACTTTATCTGAAATATCTTTTAAAGCTATAGAAACGCTTTTGGAAGAAAGCACTATCTATAGTGAACTTTGGGCCTATGAAAGTGCTTTCTACTGTAGGGCCTATAACATCGCTTTCATTAGTGAACCTAAGGCAGCGCTTTTTCTTAACATTAGGCAGCGCTTTTTTATAAAGCGCTGTCTAATTTATATAGTTTTAAAATTTAAAATTTTAGACGGACATTTAGCAGCACTTTGATTCAGAAGCGTTGTCTAACGTGTGCTGCCTAAAAGCAATTTTGGCATAGTGACCCCTTGAATTAAAGGCGAACTCACAAATATTAGGCAGATAACTCTTGCATCAAATGCGAACTCACATGGTAGAAAGAAGAATAACCGATGATAGACTTCTACAGAGAACACATGAATCAAAGGTGAACTCGAAGATACTAGACAGAGAACACTTGCATTAAAAGTGAACTCAAAGGCATCAGACAAAGAACACTTGCATCAAAAGTGAACTCATAGACATAAGACAGAGAACACTTACATCAAAAGTGAATTAAAAGACGACAAAAAGAGAACGCTCGCATCAAAAGCAAACTCATAGAGGAGATAGAAGACTAACCGCAGATAGACTTCTATAGAGAACACCTGAATCAAAGGAAAACTCGAATATACCAGACAGAGAATGCTTGCATCAAAATCGAGCTCAAAGGCATCGGACATAACACTTGTGTGATACGGTGGGAAAACTGACTTGAAGGTTTTGCGTTTTATCACAAATGTTGCGGTTAGCAAGAGTCGCCACCGACTTTTCTTTTATCCAAAAGGAAAGGTGAAAAAGTAAAGGAAAGACCTTTGAGATTGTTTCTTGAGTTCGGGGGATAGATTATGAAAAGGGAAGGTATTAGCATCCTTTTCATCCATGGTTTTCCATGGGCTCTTAGTTACTTGCTAGATCACTTGCTTTTGTTTGAAATTATGCTTTGTGTGGTTTTTTGAAAGTATTTTGTAAAATAGTCCATTTTTTAGGCAATCTTTGTAATGATTCTCATTCGTAAGAATGTATACAAAGATGTTGATCTTTTGAAAATGTTTTCAAGTTTGTAAGATGTTTTGAAAGTGTAGGTGTTTGTTTTTGAAAATAGCAAGGATGTTTTGTTTGAAATGGAGAAAGTAATTGAGAGTAATCTACCTACTCAAATGTCTTTCTTGTTCATTTCCTTTTCCTTTGACATTGTTGTCTTACCATTGATTTGGTAAGCAACCCTATCTTTGGATGTTAACGGGACGGGCGTGGGTCATCGTATAACCAGGATTAGCAATGTTGCAAGGTATCTTAGCATTCTTTTTGAGGTACTAAGATCATTTATAAGGCAACTTAGATAGCGTCACCAAATGACTGTGATCTTGTATTGGTTTGTTTTTGCTAAGATACCTTACATGCGTAATATGACCATTTTGTTTAAGGCAACCAAGTGGGATAACCCTAGGGGTGCTTGTGTGCAAGTGTGTTGTTTTCATGCTTGTTTTTGTCTTGAATTAGGGTTTTCTATTTGATTGATTTTATTCTTTCCATACAAACCCTAATTACTAGCATATTATGTAAAAAGCGATAAATTGCAAAATTTAAAGTTACTACGCTATTACAACATTTGTGAGAGGGGGTTATACAATTTATTAATGAGGATTGTAATAATATAAACCTAATTAATCTATTACAACCAAATTGAATATGTACAAATAATTGAAGAAATATATAACGTACAAATGCAAATTGAAAGAAATGATTCTTGTATTTGGATTTTTATATGAAAGGGGTTTTAACCTAAACCTAATTAGAGAAAAAATAATTAAATTAAATTAACTTAAATTATTTAAAAAAATAAATTAATTAAGAAAATATTTTTGATCAAAACCCTAATTCTATTTAATTGATTAAAAGAAAATAAGTTTAAAGAAAAAGTATTTTTTGTATTTTTGTCTTGAAAATAATATATGGTGTTGTGAAATATTTTTGGCCTTTTATATATTAAAATAAATATATTTAAATAAAAAATAATCTAGTTTTAATTTAATTTACAAGGAAACTAGTAAAGGTAAATAAAGTATAATGAATAAAAATAATTTTTTGTATGGGAAAAATATTTAAATTATGTCAAAACATAAATCTATAATTTTTATATTTTTTTTGATTTTTTGGTATTTTAGAAAATATATTTAAAAGGAAAAATGAAATAAATAAATAAATAAAAATAAATGGGCCAGGGGGTGTCAAAAGTAGGCAGGGAGGTGAGCTAGCAAAAAATATAAAAAAAACACTACCAGGCCCAAAGGGCCCAACGCCTGCAAAAAATGTTAGGGAAATAGAAATAATGAAAAATTCAAAAGGGGGGTTCACATTGGTTCGAACCCTCGCCCTTTAGGTAAGAAGTGACTTAGTATACGCGCGCTTGCCACTAGGGTGGCTGTACATCTGTTTACTTATGTCAAACCATAAATATATATTAGAAACTGCTTCCTGAAGGCAACTTCGTCTTCAACCTCACGCCTAGCCGGACCACCTGTATCTTCTTCATCTCTCCACAAAAATGGAAAGTTCAAACATGAAAGTTGTGGTGTTTCTTCCCATGAATCCAACCATATAACTTATGTAAGCTAAAAGTCAAAGATAAAAAATAATTTTGCTGGCCCTAAATTGAAACCTAATTTTCTCAAAAATTTCAAATCCAAAATTCTCTATACACAGTCAATATAAATGGAAACTATGAACATGGTCAACTTTAGAGCAAATATATCTACATTTTGTCTTCACAAATAAGGATCAAATGATCTTGTATGGAGAGATAGAAGTTTGAAAATTTACCTCTTGCAGCTGAAGTTGTGAATGGAGTTTGAGCAACTTTTGAGATGGCCTGAGGATCTGTTTAGCTTTCCTGGACCTCCTTGAGTGTATTCCAACTCCTACTTTGCCTTGAAAGTCCCTGAATCTCTCTACTCAAGTCAACCTGCAAGCTTGATATTTAAAAATGGTGGATAGTGATGGAGGAGTTACAGTCTTGAAACAGGGGTCTGGATTGCTTTGGTATGATGTATAGAAGGTGTTTGAATGATTTGTTTTCAAAACGCACGAGTGGAAATGAAGATGATGAGTTTTGGTTCAAAACTCTGTCTCAATGGTGTTCTTGAGCAGATTTATGGTTTTTGAGTGTTTGAGATAGTTTCATGGCACTAGCATTCATGTGTCATCTTGAAAATAGTGTTTGTACTTATAGGCAAGAGGTTTTGAGGATTGAAACAACTTAAAAGTTAAAATCACATGTTATGGCTTGGTTACTTATTTTTGAAGCAAAGTTGACAAACATGGTTTCAATGTGTAGTACAAGGATTTGCAGGGTGGTTAGCAGGTTGTAGATATGTTTCTTCTTGCTTTTAAATTCTTTTGAGTGATAAAATACAATGTATAGGCTCAAGAAGAGTTGACATTATGATTAAAGTCACTTTTCCAAAATGGAAGTGGTGACTTTCTTCCAAAAATGGAAATGCAACTTGGATAATGGCTCAAATTCTTGGAAAATGGCTCTATCAGTTGTGTAAGAATTAAATTATTGAGTGATTAGCAAGTTTAAAGCCTTCAAATCAAGATTTGTACAACATGCTTGAAGATTGGATCAAGTGTTCTTCACAAAATGGCTTGTAATCCAAGTGACAAAACACCAACTTCTTGCCTTCGATTCTCCTTGCTCAGGAATGATCTCAAGGATTTCTTGGACATTTTGGAAAGCTTGCAATGTTCTCTTCAAATCATCTTTGAATTTATATTGAATACTCCCCTTGGAACTATGTGAAACATTTCCATGAAGTTAGGTCAAAAATCTGCCTAACTAGGGCAAAATTTCACTAAGTCTTTTTTAGTTCATGAGCATGTATTCACAAAATTATAACTTGAGATCCAAGCAATTTTAGGAGAAGTTATGTGAAGATAAGTTGTATATTTCATGGAGATCTACAACTTTTATGTTGGAAGTTTCCTTTGAATTATCTTGTATCATGGTGAAAATTTGGCTTAAAGTTATGAAAAAATAAGAAAATTTTCATACTTAGAAAAATTTCTAAATTAAGAAATTTTAATATTTTAAGATGAAATCTTAAATTCTTGATTTCTTGATGAATAAATTTCCTATTTTGACATTTTTTGATGAATTATGATCTTTGGCACTTGAATTTGACCAAAAAGTTAAAGTTTAACTTTTCAGTATACAATTGACTTTTGATCAGTTGACTGCAAAATTCATCTGCCAATCCAATGGACTTGTAATGTTTTGAATAATGTCATTAGGTCAAAATGGTGCACTTGGACTCTTGAGATCATGCCTTAAACCAATTGACCATTTTCTAGGTCAAAAAATCAGAAATTGCCCTTTCCCAGTCAAAACCCTAATTTTGACCATTTTGCCCTTTTGAAGATTTGATCAAATTTCTTGAGGAATTATGGTCCAAACTTGATAAAATGATACATGTGAGTATAAAATGTTGATGTGGATAAAAATTATGAAGTTTGACTGTAAATTGGCTATGGTTGACTTTTCCCCCAATACAGTTGATTTTTAGGTCAACTGTTCAATTGATTGATCAAAAGTGTGATCAAAGGCTTGAAACTTGACATGAGTGATCTTGGGGGTCCATAATGGTCCATGAAAGTCATATGAAACATTGATAGTCCAAAAATCCTTGTGCCAACTCAAACCCTAATTTTGGTCATCAGTGCATAAGGAGGTGTCTTGAGCTGATCAAACCCTAGTGCAGTCTTGAGCCTAAGGAGATCTTATGAGAAAATTCTTGATAAGTGAGAGGGAACTGTTCAATCTTCTTAAACCTGAAGAGTTAGATTGGCGTGTTTTGCCAGTCGTGACTCGAAGGTGGAAGATGATTGGACACTAGAGTGCCTAGAAATTTCCACTCGGTGATGTGATGGTTGAGGGAATGGGCTTAAAGATGCCATTTGGATAGGTGATAGAAAGCTATACTAGATGGGCTTAAAAGATGCCATCCAAAAGTGATTATTGGTTTTGTAATTTGTAAGCTGTAAGAATAAATATCAAAATGGCGTCCGTGTCTGGAGCGTATCTTAACTGTATCTAAGAGCTAATTTTGAATGATCATCAGAATGGCATCCGTGTTTGGAGCATATCTGAACTGTATCTGAAAGTTGAATCTGAATGAGTATCATGATGGCATCCGTGTCTGGAGCGTATCTGAACTGTATCTAAAAGTTGAATCTGAATGAGTATCAGGATGGCATCCGTGTCTAGAGCGTATCTGAACTGTATCTGAAAGTTGAATCTGAATGAGTATCAGAATGGCGTCCATATTTGGAGTGTATCTGAACTGTATCTGAAAGTTGAATCTGAATGAGTATTAGAATGGCGTCCGTATTTGAAGTGTATTTGAACTGTATCTGAAAGTTGAATCTGAATGAGTATCAGAATGGCGTTCGTATTTGGAGTGTATCTGAACTGTATCTGAAAATTGAATATGAATGAGTATCAAGATGGCATCCGTATTTGGAGTATATCTGAACTGTATCTGAAAATTGAATCTGAATGAGTATAAGGATGTCATCCGTGTCTGAAGCGTATATGAACTGTATCTGAAAGTTGAATCTGAATGAGTATCAGAATGGCGTCCATATTTGGAGTGTATCTAAACTGTATCTGAAAGTTGAATATGAATGAGTATTAGAATGGCGTCCGTATTTGAAGTGTATCTGAACTGTATCTGAAAGTTGAATCTGAATGAGTATCAGAATGGCGTTCGTATTTGGAGCATATCTGAACTGTATCTGAAAATTGAATCTGAATGAGTATCAAGATGGCGTCCGTATTTGGAGTATATCTGAACTGTATCTGAAAATTGAATCTGAATGAGTATCAGGATGTCATCCGTGTCTGAAGCGTATATAAACTGTATCTGAAAGTTGAATCTGAATGAGTATCAGAATGGAATCTGTATTTCGAGCGTATCTGAAATGTATCTGAAAACTTTGAATATTGTTAATGGTAGTTGTTAACCTTATCCTGAAAAGGGTAAAATGTTAGCTAAAATGCAATGTTTATGTTGTATGAAATGCATAGTATAATGCATTCGTGTTATCAATGTTTATGATATATGGATGCAATGTATGTGTATGTGAGCTAGTTTGCTGCACTATTGTCGGATTGGGGAAAATAAATCCCCGACTGCTGTTGAGGATATGGAGTCTTCATGTCTTGAAGTTTGAAGCATTCGACGAATTTCCGCTTAGAGAAATAAACTCTGTTGTAAGGGGAATGTCGTGTACTATTTGAAAAAAACTGGTCGGGGAATTCTGAGAAATTTGGTGACTTCTACTGAGGAGTGATAATTGGGAGTTTTGTTTCGCTGGGGATTAAGCTGTACACTGCGGGGGACTTTTATGGAAAATGACTTAGAGAGATTTCCCTATCTCTTAAAGCCAACAATGATTGTATTTTATTTTGTTTATTTGTAAACAATAATCATGTTCAAATGCATATGTTCAACAATGAATCATTGGACGTTTTTGTAAACAAAACACAAGCGTAAAGAAAATATATAGTTTTTGCACTTTCAAAGAGGTATCTTTGTATTGACTTTGAGTAAGTACTTTTGTACAAGGAGATAAACATTCTAGTAAGAGAATGTCGTCGTAAAAATGAAGATTTTAATACAAAGAAAAGATACCTATGTGTAATAATCCTATGGGGTTCCCATTCTGCTATAGCCTTTGTATCTCTGAGTATCTTGTCTATTTGTTGCCTCGTCCGAAGATGATTGAATTAATCAGAACCTATGAGTTTGTCAGTTGAAGCCAAAGGTTGTCCGTAAGGTGATCCAACGGGACATAGTCATACGCTTTAATTCCCTAACTTTTGCCTGGACCGCCCTTTCGGGTTTTTCAACTTGCCGGGTGTACAGGTTTTTTGTTTTATCCCTAATTTTTTCCCGAACCTTTTTTGGTTCTCCGGGATGCCCTTTTTTTGCCTAGGTATGTCAACCTAGCGGGTCTCTTATGCGTAGTATCTTTTGACTATGTCCGCGTTCGCAGGATGCGGCAGGTCGTCGCCATCCATGGTGGTCAAGATCATTTCCCCACCAGAGAATATGTTTTTGATTACAAATGGTCCTTCATAGGTAGGAGTCCATTTTCCCCTGGGATCACCTTGTGACAATATGATGCGTTTGATCATTAGGTCCCCAAATTGATACACTTGGTGTCTGACCTTCTTGTTGAAAGCCTTAATCATCCGTTTTTGATACATTTGACAATGGGAAACAGCAATAAGTCTCTTCTCATCAATCAAGTTTAGTTGATCAAGTCGAGTCTGGATCCAATCGTCTTCGCTCAGCCCTGTATCCTTCATAATCCTCAGAGAGTGGATCTGGACCTCGATAGGCAAGACAACTTCCATGTCGTAAACCAGAGAATAAGGGGTTGCCCCGGTTGATGTGCGAGTTGTGGTACGATACCCATGGAGAGAGAATGGTAACATTGCATGCCAGTCTTTGTATGTGACTGTCATTTTCTGTATGATCTTTTTAATGTTCTTATTTGCAGCTTCAACAGCACCATTCATCTTTGGCCGGTAATGGAAACAATTGTGATGCTGGATCTTGAATTGGTCGCATAGGGATGTGATCATAGTATTGTTTAGATCCGTACCATTTCCAGTGATGATCCTTTCCGAGATACAGTACCAGCAAATGAGATTTTTCTTGATGAAACGGGCAACAACATTCTTGGTAACAGAAGCGAAGGAATCTGCCTCCATCCACTTTGTAAAATAATCAATGGCCACTAAGATGAAGAGGTGTCCATTAGAGGTTGTCGGCTTGATTTCCCCAATCATATATATTCCCCACTTAGCAAAGGGCCAAGGAGCTGTCAACACATTCAGAGGAACTAGAGGTACATGTACCTTATCAGCATAAATCTGACAATTATGGCAGGTTCGAGAGTGTTGATAGCAATCTGCTTCCATGGTAGACCAGCAATAGCCTGCCCGTAGGATTTTTCTTTTCCATCGTATGCCCGCTGGAATGGGTGCCAAAAGTGCCTTCATGCAATTCAACCATGATCCTTTCAACTTCAACCTTATCTGCGCACCGAAGTAACACATAGTCATGGTTGTGTTTGTAAAGAATGTCGTTACTAAGGAAAAATTTAACATAGAACCTCCTTAAGAACTTCTTATCATTGATTGAAGCTCCTTCTGGATATTCTTGAGCCTCGAGATACTTCTTGACTTCGTGAAACCAAGGTTGGTCCACTACTTCTTCAGTATTAATCTCATGATAGTGCATTGGTTCTTCCATTTGTTCGATGGTGATATGGGGAGCCTCATTATCCCAATTAAGTTTAAACATAGATGACATTGTGGCTAGAGCGTCTGCTAGCTGATTTTCTTCTCGCGGGAAATGCTCAAAGGTAATCTTCTCAAAATGTGGTAGCAATGTCAAAACATGTTCTTTGTAAGGGATAAGGTTATGGTGTTTGGTGTCCGATTCCCCTTAAATCTGACTGATAACCAAAGCTGAATCTCCGAGTACATCCAAGGATTTGATTCCCAAGTTTATGGCTGCTTTGTGACCAAAGATGCAGGCTTCGTATTCCGCCATGTTGTTTGTACAATTGAAGCAAATTCTGGCAGTAAATGGAGTATGACACCCTTCTAGAGATATGAGTACAACACCAATACCATTGCCAAGTGCATTAGATGCCCCATCAAAGAACAGGGTCCATCGAGATCCTTGTTCAGGTCCGTCATATGGCCTGAACTCTCCACAGTTGTTTACCATCATGATGTCTTCATCTGGAAATTCAAACTTCATGGATTGGTAGTCTTCTACAACTTGGTGAGCAAGGTGGTCAGCTAGTACACTGCCCTTCATAGCTTTCTGGGTAGTATATTGCATGTCATATTCTGTCAGGATCATCTTCCATCTCGCTATTCTCCCAGAGAGAGCAGGTTTCTCGAAAATGTATTTTATTGGATCCATTTTAGACATCAACAAAGTAGTATGAGTCAGCATATACTGTCTTAGTCGGCGAGCAGCCCATTCCAGAGCGCAACAAGTTTTCTCGAGCGGTGAATATCTGGTTTCACAGTCCGTAAACTTTTTGTCAGGTAATAAATAGCATGCTCTTTTCACCCAGACTCGTCATGATGCCTCAATACACACCCCATTGAGTTTTCTAAAACAGTCAAATACATGATCAACGGTCTTCCCTCGACTAGTGGCATTAACACAAGAGGCTCTTGTAAGTATTCTTTGATTTTGACAAAAGAAATTTGGCACTCGTCATTCCATTTGACTACCTGATCTTTCTTCAACAATTTGAAGATTGGTTCATAAGTAGCTGTAAGGTGAAAGATGAATATGGAAATGTAGTTCAAACGTCCCAAGAACCCTCTGACTTCCTTCTCAGTATGAGGAGCAGGCATCTCTTGTATTGCTTTTACCTTGGCAGGATCTACTTCAATACCTTTGTTGCTGACGATAAAGCCTAGGAGTTTACCAGACCGTACCCCAAATATGCATTTGTTTGGATTCAACCTCAGTTTATACTTCTTCAGTCTCTCAAACAGTTTTTGTAAGTGATCAAGATGCTCTTCTTCTGTTTGAGATCTGGCTATCATTTCGTCCATATAGACCTCTATTTCATGGTGTATCATGTCGTGAAATAGAGCTACCATGGCATGTTGATAGGTTGCCCTAATATTCTTCAGTCCGAATGGCATCACCTTATAGCAGAAAGTGCCCTACTGCGTGACAAAGGTTGTTTTCTCCATGTCCTCAGGTGCCATTTTGATTTGGTTGTAACCTGAGAATCCGTCCATGAAGGAAAACACTTTGTGTTGTGCCGCATTGTTAACTAGAATATCAATGTGGGGGAGTGGAAAATCATCCTTAGGGCTTGCCTTATTCAAATCTCTGTAGTCCACACACATTCACACCTTTTCGTCCTTTTTAGGCACGGGAACAAAATTAACCCATTATGGATTAGAGGTGACAGTTAAGAATCCAACGTTGAATTGCTTCATGACTTCTACTTTAATCTTTTCTGACATATCAGGCCTCATTCGTCGAACCTTTTGCTTTCCTGGCGGACAATCCTCTCTTGTAGGCAGACGATGTACCACAATATATGCAGCAAGTCCTGGAATATCTTCATACGACCAGACAAAGACTTTGACAGAATCATGCAACAACTGAATCAGACGCTCCTTGATACTGGGTTCCATATTGGCACCCACCTTGACCTCTTTTTTGTCTTCTTCGGTACCTAGGTTGATTGTATCCACGGGTTCCTCGTGAGGCTGAATGGTCCTCTCTTCTTGTTGTAGTAGTCTGGAAAGTTCTTCTGGTACTTCACAATCTTCCTCACGTTCGTCTTCGGCTTGGTATATTAGATTCTCAGAGTCACAAAAGGCCATAGAAGTATCGTTACACATGGGATCCCGAATGGATGTATACCTACATTGTGAGTGTGAGTGTGTGTAAAAGTATAGCTATCTTTGAAGAAAAAAAACAATGAGCATAAAAGTTTGTATGCGAAAACGTCCATGATTCATTGATGTCATATGAAAATGAGATAATAACCCTTACAAATGGACCATTGTGTCTCGGGTAAGACACAAGGTTTTAAGAGTGCGAATTGTTTTAATATTACAGATCCAACAAAATGTAAAGACAAATTATTGTGGGATAAAAGTGATCGGGACAAAATCTCTAGCCTCCCAGTTGCTGAGCCCTCCACTGACAGTTGGGAATATTTAGTCTTCCAAGTAACAGCTATCTCATCACCTTTTACGGCGTCGACCTCGCATTTGCTGATCTTCAGGGGTGGTCCTCCGGCACGAGCGTGTCATACAGCCTTCTGAGCACTTCAAGTGAAACCCAGGCCAAACTTTTCAGACTTATATGGGATATCTGGGAGTTGTCCCTAGATAGTACACCCACCTTCTTCTACCACTGCTTTGGCATCCTTCTGAGATGACATCCGGAGTGGAGGCCTTGTAATCTAGGAAACCTGAGACACAACCTTGGTCACTGCCACATCTTAGGGGACTTCTTCAAAGTTTTGAAATGGAGTTTCAATAAATTCACCATCTAATTCCATATATCTGAAGGAATTGATATGGCTAATCATGTACTCTTCCTCTCCATGAATGGTGATAATCTTCCCTTGAATTGGATACTTCAGCATTTGGTGCAACGTAGAAGTAACAGCGCCAGTATTGTAGATCCATGGTCGGCCTAGCAAGAAGGAGTATGAAGGGCGGATGTCCATTACATAAAAAGTTGAATTGAAAGTTTGGGTTCCAACCTTTATGGGTATATCCACTTCCCCATGCACCATCCTTTTCGAGCCGTCAAAAGCCCTTACTACTATGTTGCTTGGCTTTAATGTCAGTCCCTCGTAGTCAAGTCTATCAAGAGCTTTTTTAGGCAGTACATTCAGAGATGAGCCAGTGTCCACCAAAACATGAGCCAAGGTTGTGCCGCTACATTCAACTGAGACATGCAATGCCTCATTATGTTTCCTTCCCCTCGGCGTTAGATTAACATCTGAAAAGCCTAGGCCATTATCTACAGTCAAGTTGGCTACGTAGTCTTGGAACTGATCGGCGGATGTCTCTTGAGGTACATGGACGGTTTTTAAGAATTTTACCAAGGACTTTGCATGCGCCTCGGAACATAGTAGTAATGCCAGCATGGAAATTTTAGAGGGAGTTTGCCCCAGCTGTTCAACTACATCGTAGTCGCTCCTCTTTATAATTTTTAGGATCTCCTCCATTTCTTTCTTGGAGGTCTCAGGGATAGTCAATGACTAATCCTTCGTTCGGACAGGCTCAATTAGAATACTTTTTCCTCGAGTCTCGGTTAACTTGGTAGCAGGAGTATCAGTAGGAATGATAACAGGGGTTGTAACAGCTTTGTCAGTTAGAGTATTGGTGGAGGTGATTGTAGGATTGGGAATAACCTTTGGAATAACTACAGGAATGATTACGGGTCCAGAAACGGCCTTTGGGGGAGAAATTTCTAGAGAGAAGATTCCACCACATTGGGTAATCTTACTAGTCCCTGCAATATTACTGACGTTAGAATCCACTTTCTCGGAACTTGAATCTTCAGCGGCTGGCCAGTCCTGCTTGATACCATGGTAGTACACATCCCCTCCATAATTCCATGGTACGGTTTTGTCTGACGCATATGGGACTGGTCCAGGAATTGTGATTATTAAATGAGTTGCTTTTGGAGCTGATGTAATTCTAACGGGTCTTTTGGTGGAGACCCTGGAAGAATTGGCGGAAATGGTAATGATAGAAACATCTTCAAAAGGAATAGGTGGAACAGAAGTCTTGTAGAACAAAATTTCTTTGTTATCTGTTAGGCATTGAACGCCTACTTTCAACAAAGGACATTTTTTTGGTGAGGATAAACAGAAATGGAAAACTTCGTCACAACCCGGGAACACACCGGCATTCAACAAGTTCATTTTAATAGTCAAAAGTGGGGTCATAAGTTCATCAACTGAAGTAACAGACAATCCTTCTTCAATGGCATTGGTATTATGGCCATGTCTGGGCATGGGGGCAGAAATGACATTTGGCTTTTCAGGCGCATCGAATTCAATCTCTTTTGCTTCAATGAGGTCTTGTATTTTGTTCTTTAGAGTCCAACAGTTATTAGTGTCATGGTCGGGACTTTCAGAGTGATATGCGCAATAGGCATTGGGATGATAGTGAGGAGATGTTGTGTTTGGGTTTTTCGGAGCTTCTTTCAAGGTCACCAAATTGGATCATAGTAGATGCGGTAATACTTGAGACATGGTCATGTTGATTCTGGTGAACTGCCTTACTGGCCTTTCCATCCTTGGTTGATTATTTCTTTGTTGATCAGACGCAGGCTTAGGAATCATAATAGTCCCCACCATTGGTCGTCGTTTGGCCCTATCTTGGTTTCTTTGCGGATATACAACAACCACCTCTTTCTTTCCGATGAAAGGCTTCCTTACAGCGGCAGAAGAAGATGTATCTTTCTGAATCTTTCCACTCTTTTATACCATATTCTATCCTTTCTCCGGTCAATATTAGTTCAGTAAATCCAGCAGATGAACTTCCAATTAAATGATTTAAGAAGGGACCAGACAAGGTGCCCAAGAACATGTCTACCAATTCTCTCTCAGATAGAGGGGGTTGAACTCTTCCAGCCAAGTCTCTCCATTTTTGTGCATAGTCTTTGAAACCTTCATTGGAAACCATGGCCATACTCTAGAGTTGAGTACGGGTAGGCACAAGATCAACATTGTATTTGTATTATTTGTAGAAGGTTGCAGCAAGATCTTCCAAATTGTGAACATTGGCTCTTTCTAGTTGGTAAAACCAGGCAAGTTGAGTTCCAGACAGACTGTCTTGGAAGAAGTGTACCCATAAGTCTTTGTCAGCGTATGGGGTTGGATTTTCCTCGCATATGACCGGAGATGCATTTTAGGTCATGAAACTCCGTCATATTTGGCGAACACAGGTGCTTTTAATTTCAGAGGAATCATAATCCCCGACACTAAACCTAATTCCTCAAAGTCCAAGCCAGGCACTTTTTGGATTTTCATCGCACTCAACTGCTCTTCGAGATGTCTATACTTGTTATCAGCTGAAGGGTATTGTTCTTCAGAGTAGTCTTCTTCTTCCTCTTCCTCTTCCGATTCTAACGGGACAATTGTTTCCTTGCCTTTCCCCTCCTGATTGTCTCTTTCACCGGATGTCGTTGCAAAGTTTAAGGTCCTTCTTGTCTGCTCATGAAATATTCTTCCCATGTTCAGGACTCCATTTACCTTCTTTGTATTCTTTTTCCTCTCTTCAGCTAGCAAAGTCTTCAATTCTTCTTGTCCCTTGTCTAGGGTCAAGAGCAACTGCTGGAGCTGTGTATTCTGAGCTTTGAGATCCTTCATTGTTTTCTCAAGATCCATCTTACTGAAATAAACAGTAGAGAGATGAGGAGACTTGTTGGAAAAGACCTGCTTATGTTATGATGAATGGTATATGCATATGTAATGATTTCAAGGATTTCAAAGATTCAAATTTGTTTTAGACCAAAAGGAAACATATGTTATATTAATAAGTTAAAGCTTGAGTACATCAATGCCTCTTGGGCAAAATAATACAAAAACTTTAAGATAAAAAGGTAGTACACATCCTCTTTGGTGCGATGTAGGCATTTAGAGTCTTCTCCTTATGAAGTGGTCTAGTGAGTTCTAAAACCTTCTTCTCGATTGCGTAGAATTGGGCTTCGAAGGTATCTCGCTCTCCATTGAGTGGTATTCAATCCCTTTGTAGGTCTTCAAGAGATGTGGGCATGTTAGGATGTAGGATAGTGTATGGAATATCTCCCTCCATGACATGCTCAATGATTACCGGGAGAATGGAGGGGTAAGGAATCATAAGACTCTGAGCACGAGTTCTTACCCATTTGAGGTAAGGCTCAAGAGGGATGGAATTATTGTGCCCCAAAGTCTTGCTATCCACCTTTTTTAACATCCTCCAAGCTCGGATAAATCTCTGGCGAAGACCTTGATCATCGTTGTCGTAGTCAAATACCAAACCTTGAATCAGCATCTCATGCGGGCCATCAATTCGGGCATAACCAAACTGTCTTAAAGCTAAACAGGGGTTGTAGGTGATACCTCTCCTAATGCCAAGTAAAGGGACATTAGGAAATTTCCCATAACGGTCGACAATGATAACATTCTCTTTGGATCAGAAGCAACAATGAATGCCTGAATTTTTGAGCGTCATCAACCTTTGTGACCACCTTGAACCTTGCTCATTCTTTAATACAGATTGGGCAAGATGAGAAATAAACCATCTTCCCAAGAGAGGAGTGAAACACATGAGGACACCTCTTTTCTTAATTATGCGAGTGTGAAAAGAGTGTAGGATATCTCCTAGCAATGTAGACACCGGGTTACGGGATATGAAGATTTTGAGGGTGTTGACATCTATGAGTTGGTCAGGATTTGGAAACAAAACCATTCTGTGATCGGTGGGAATGAGAACTGACTGTTTTGGAATGCTGGTTCGCGTTTAAGTTTGTTTTCGCAAAATGTTGCGGTAAGCAAGAGTCGCCACCATCTTTTATTTTATCCAACAAGGAAAGGACAAAAGCACAGAAAAATTCCTTTTCGAGATGTTTCTCGGGTTCGGGAGGTAGATTATAGAAAGGGAAGGTGTTAGCACCCTTTCTATCTGTGGTTATCCACGGGCTCTTAGGTACTTGCTCACTATGTTTTCAAAAGTTTGCTTTTCTTTGTGATTGTGGGTTTGAAAAGAGTTTTTGTTTGAAAGAGAGTATAAGTGCGAAAAGTTTTGTTTTGTTTTTAAAAGGAGCAAGTACTTAAGAACATCTACCTACTCCAAAAGGAATTAAACTGTGCAAATGTCCTTTAGACAATGCTATCCCACTATTGAGGAGTAGGTAGCATCGTCGTTGGAGTTTTCGGGTCAATTCGATTAAGGGACGTGTGGTCACTAAAGCAATGTTAGGATGCCTTAGCGGTAACCCTAATGTCTTAGATCATTTTTCCGAGGCAACCGTTTCGAGGAAACTTATGATCTTTGGACAAAAGGACGACCTCTAAAACTTCCTATACTCAATGACCACGTTCGAGGCAACCAAGTGAGGCGTACCCTAAGAGTGGCATGTGCGAGTGTGTCAATTTTCAGTTCATATTATCTTTGTACATGTTATGGTGAGCTACGGTTGATTTCAGATCTTGTCATGCAATCCTAGTTAGCATACATCTAAATAGTTAATATATGTATAGGAATTTAAAGTGCGGGAATTGTAAATCCTACGCTATTACAAGGCTTCAAGGAGGGGGATTATTTACATGTCCAAAATTGGGGGAATAAAGCAGTAAAGTGTAAAAGTCTTAGTTAAGCTATTACAAACCAGTAGGCAGTTACAATAAAATAAACGCGCGCGAATCTGAAAATAACCTCTAAAAATCCTAAGAATAAAATCTTTTTGTTGTTTTATTTTATTTTGGGAAAATGATCTAAATCTTCTTAATTTTAGTTTTGAGAAAATGTTAAGATAATTAAATGATTAATTAACAAAGTTAATTTAATAGAAAAACTAGCCTAATGTTTTTGTGGTTTTTTTTAATTGATTTTATGTTGATTAAAAAAAAGAAATAAAATAGTCAAAACAAAGATGAAATCGAAGGAACATGCAGTAAATCAAGAAAGGTATAATTCTGGAGGCCTGGATCGAAAGAGGTGTGGGCTGTCTTTTGATCCAGTGAAGAGGCTTGATCGAAGGTGCATGAGGGGCTGCACTTTGGGGGTGTTCGATCTGGATATGTCATCCTTCGATCTGGGAACCCTGGATCCAGTTCGAAGCTAAGCTGCTAAGCTTCGAAGCTCTGAACAAGATTCTAAGAAGATATTTCCTGCAAAACGAGACAAATGTTAAATATCCAGGGGGGACTTTACCCCCCTGATTGGAATCTCCCCCCAATTCAGATCCTTCCTCAACTTGAATCTGCTGAATTTGGGTCTGGGTTTGTTTTATCCTGAGATTCAAAGGAGAAACTTAGATCGTGCCCAAGCAATGGCACGATCTCATCTTTGCGCTTCAACTTACATGCAACATAATCATTAATAACAAGAATACATATGCAATGTGTATTTAAATGTCATGAAGGTGCAATTTTGGTTTTGCAAACCCTTACCACTTAAAGATGTATGATATGTGGCTCTGGGTGTGGAGATGTTTGCTGAATGGCTGATTTGGCTTGGATTACTTCTGAAAATGGTGACAACCTTTGGTGGGTTTGTGGGCAGCGTATCTTCGAATCCTCCCTGTTTCTCTTTCTCCTTTTTTTGTTTTTTGTTCCCTCCTTGGCACTTTATGTTGGCCCTTGTATTTATAGGAGTATGATGGTCTAGTAACGGCAAGAGACAACCAATTAAACAGGCCTTTAAAGCCATGAGACAAGAATCAGACATATTAAAAGATTTCCTTTTTTGAAATATTCATGTCTCTTTGGAATCTTGAATGAACCTAGACACCTTTTATTTTCGAATGCCTCCAGGCCATGCTCTTCGATTGGTCTTGAGTTGCCTCCTTCGAATGGACTTCTTATGTGCCCTTCGAATGGGCCTTCTGAATGCTTTTTCAAATGGACCTTTTGAATGTTCTTCGAATGACCCTTTGAATGCTTCTCTTTGATAGCTTCAAAGTCCCAAATCGAATTACTCCAGCTTCAAATGCATAGCCCCTTCGATTGAGCCTCCCTCTGCTTCGATTGCTTGATTCGAAAAGGATCACCCTGGTCGAATCAACTCTTGTGGAGTTGGGAGAAAACAAGGCAAGAATCTGGCCTTTAATTCAAATAATTGAGTCCACAATCAGCATTTAATTATTTCTATATTTGCAAGGGACACATGCCATTGTGAACTTTAGGTGAACCTGGACAGGTTAGGATATGTGTTTTTGCTTAGTCATGCCAGCCTACTTCATTCCTTCGAATCTGCCTTCTTTGCCAGCTTCAAAGTCCAATTCAAATCTATTTAGAACATTCCCTATTAGACAACTTCGACCAGCCCTTGGCCTTGTGATGAGTCTAAGTTCTGATTTGAAGTGTCCAGAACTTCCTTCATCAGAGCATCTTAGATTAAGAGAAACTCTACACTGAAATGCCATTCGAAGGTCATTTCGTTCTGATGTTCTGATTGAGGTAAAGTATGAAGTTCCAGTCGAAGGACCCTCTGAAGTACTAGTAGAAGCATTGTGAAATTGACTTGATCGAAGGGGTCCAACGCTCAATCGAAGACTTGCATACTAAAGCTTGATCGAAGGGTTTCAAACACCTAATCGAAGCTTACTAATCAAAGCCTGATCGAAGAGTGCCAAATTCCCAACCGAAGACTGGTGAGTCAAGCCTGTATCGAAGTATTTTGGATACCCAATCGAAGACTTTTCCCAGATGCCAATCGAAAGACACTTTGTTCATCTTCATAAAAACTTTATTTTCGTTAGGCAAATGTTTGTGACCAACCATGTAAGGGAAGACTTTTGAAAACATGAGAGGGAAAATTTTGGGGTACAACAGTTGCCCCTGTTCAATCTTCTTAAACCCGAGGATGTAGATTGGCTTGCGTGCCTTTCGTGATCCGAAGGTGGAAGATGATTGAACACTAGAGTGCCCAGAAATTTGCACTCGCATGGTGTAGTATCAGCATTGTGACATCGGGAATGGGCTTACAGATGCCATTTGGAGATTGCTGATAGGAGGATGGGCTTACAGATGCCATCTGCAGGAGCGTCGATCGCATAAGAGATTCCTTAGCGAGAACTTGCATACCTGTTGTTGTGGAAGATTCCGTTGGGGAAGTCTAACTTTGTTGAGATTTAGGAACCTACCTGTACTTCAACTGAGAGAATGCCTCAGCTGAGTCTTAAGAACCTGTTCATAATTCAATTGGGGGGAAACATCTTCATCAAGATCTAAGAACTGTCTCGTGCCCACTAGGAGTATACCGCTGAGGTTATAGAACTTGCCCATATTATGACGGAGGAAAACATCAAGATCTAGGAACTGACTCGTGCTCAATGGAGTATACCGTTGAGGTTATAGTACTCGTCCACACTATGACGTAGGGAAACATCTTCATCAAGATCTAGGAACTATCTCGTGCTCAATGGAGTATACCGCAGAGGTTATAGAACTTGTCCACACTATGACGGAGGAGAACATCAAGATCTAGGAACTGACTCGTGCTCAATGGAGTATACCATTGAGGTTATAGTACTCATCCATACTATGACGGAGGAGAACATCAAGATCTAGGAACTCACTCGTGCTCAATGGAGTATACCGTTGAGGTTATAGTACTCGTCCACACTATAACGTAGGGAAACATCTTCATCAAGATCTAGGAACTGTCTCGTGCCCACCGGGAGTATACCGTTGAGGTTATAGAACTTGTCCACACTATGACGGAGGAGAACATCAATATCTAGGAACTGACTCGTGCTCAATGGAATATACCGTTGAGGTTATAGTACTCGTCCACACTATGACGTAGGGAAACATCTTCATCAAGATCTAGAAATTGTCTCGTGCCCACCAGGAGTATACCGCTGAGGTTATAGAACTTGTCCACACTATGACGGAGGAGAACATCAAGATCTAGGAACTGACTCATGCTCAATGGAGTATACCGTTGAGGTTATAATACTCATCCACACTATGGCGTAGGGAAACATCTTCATCAAGATCTAGGAACTGTCTCGTGCCCACCAGGAGTATACCGCTGAGGTTATAGAACTTGTCCACACTATGACGGAGGAGAACACCAAGATCTAGGAACTGACTCGTGCTCAATTGAGTATACCATTGAGGTTATAGTACTCGTCCACACTATGACATAGGGAAACATCTTCATCATGATCTAGGAACTGTCTCTGCCCACCGGGAGTATACCGCTGAGGTTATAGAACTTGTCCACACTATGACGGAGGAGAACATAAAGATCTAGGAACTGACTCGTGCTCAATGGAGTATACCGTTGAGGTTATAGTACTCGTCCATACTATGATGTAGGGAAACATCTTCATCAAGATCTAGGAATTGTCTCGTGCCCACCGGGAGTATACCGTTCAGGTTATAGAACTTGTCCACACTATGACGGAGGAGAACATCAAGATCTAGGAACTCACTCGTGCTCAATGGAGTATACCGTTGAGGTTATAGTACTCGTCCACACTATGACGTAGGGAAACATCTTCATCAAGATCTAGGAACTGTCTCGTTCCCACCGGGAGTATACCGCTGAGGTTATAGAACTTGTCCACACTTTGACGGAGGAGAACATCAAGATCTAGGAATTGACTCGTTCTTAATGGAGTATACCGTTGAGGTTATAGTACTCGTCCACACTATGACGTAGGGAAACATCTTCATCAAGATCTAGGAACTGTCTCGTGCCCACCGGGAGTATACCGCTGAGGTTATAGAACTTGTCCATACTTTGACGGAGGAGAACATCAAGATCTAGGAACTGACTCATGCTCAATGGAGTATACCGTTGAGGTTATAGTACTCGTCCACACTATGACATAGGGAAACATCTTCATCAAGATCTAGGAACTGTCTCGTGCCCACCGGGAGTATAGCGTTGAGGTTATAGAACTTGTCCACACTATGACGGAGGAGAACATCAAGATCTAGGAACTGACTCGTGCTCAATGTAGTATACCATTGAAGTTATATTACTCGTCCACACTATGACGTAGGTAAACATCTTCATCAAGATCTAGGAACTGTCTCGTGCCCACCGGGAGTAGACCGTTGAGGTTATAGAACTTGTCCACACTATGACAGAGGAGAACATCAAAATCTAGGAACTGACTCGTGCTCAATGGAGTATACCATTGAGGTTATAGTACTCGTCCACACTACGACATAGGGAAACATCTTCATCAAGATCTAGGAACTGTCTCGTGCCCACCGGGAGTATATCGCTGAGGTTATAGATCTTGCCCACACTATGACGGAGGAAAAGATCAAGATCTAGGAACTGACTCGTGCTCAATGGAGTATACCGTTGAGGTTATAGTACTCATCCACACTATGACGTAGGGAAACATCTTCATCAAGATCTAGGAACTGTCTCGTGCTCAATGGAGTATACCGTTGAGGTTATAGAACTTGTCCACACTATGACGGAGGAGAACATCAAGATCTAGGAACTGACTCATGCTCAATGGAGTATACCGTTGAGGTTATAGTACTCGTCCATACCATGACGGAGGAGAACATCAAGATCTAGGAACTGACTCGTGCTCAATGGAGTATACCGTTGAGGTTATAGTACTCATCCATACTATGACATAGGGAAACATCTTCATCAAGATCTAGGAACTGTCTCGTTCCCACCGGGAGTATACCGCTGAGGTTATAGAACTTATCCACACTTTGACGGAGGAGAACATCAAGATCTAGGAATTGACTCGTTCTTAATGGAGTATACCGTTGAGGTTATAGTACTCGTCCACACTATGACATAGGGAAACATCTTCATCAAGATCTAGGAACTGTCTCGTGCCCACCGGGAGTATACCGCTGAGGTTATAGAACTTGTCCATACTTTGACGGAGGAGAACATCAAGATCTAGGAACTGACTCATGCTCAATGGAGTATACCGTTGAGGTTATAGTACTCGTCCACACTATGACATAGGGAAACATCTTCATCAAGATCTAGGAACTGTCTCGTGCCCACCGGGAGTATAGCGTTGAGGTTATAGAACTTATACACACTATGACGGAGGAGAACATCAAGATCTAGGAATTGACTCGTGCTCAATGTAGTATACCATTGAGGTTATATTACTCGTCCACACTATGACGTAGGTAAACATCTTCATCAAGATCTAGGAACTGTCTCGTGCCCACCGGGAGTAGACCGTTGAGGTTATAGAACTTGTCCACACTATGACAGAGGAGAACATCAAGATCTAGGAACTGACTCCTGCTCAATGGAGTATACCATTGAGGTTATAGTACTCGTCCACACTATGACATAGGGAAACATCTTCATCAAGATCTAGGAACTGTCTCATGCGCACCGGGAGTATACCGTTGAGGTTATAGAACTTGTCCACACTATGACGGAGAAAAACATCAATATCTTGGAACTGACTCGTGCTCAATGGAGTATACCGTTGAGGTTATAGTACTCGTCCACACTATAACATAGGGAAACATCTTCATCAAGATCTAGGAACTGTCTCGTGCCCACCAGGAGTATACCGATGAGGTTATAGAACTTGTCCACACTATGACGGAGGAGAACATCAAGATCTAGGAACTGACTCGTGCTCAATGGAGTATACCGTTGAGGTTATAGTACTCGTCCATACTATGACGTAGGGAAACATCTTCATCAAGATCTAGGAATTGTCTCGTGCCCACCTGGAGTATACCACTGAGGCTATAGAACTTGTCCATACTATGACGGAGGAGAACATTAAGATCTAGGAACTGACTCGTGCTCAATGTAGTATACCGTTGAGGTTATAGTACTCGTCCACACTATGACATAGGGAAACATCTTCATCAAGATCTAGGAACTGTCTCGTGCCCACCGGGAGTATACCGCTGAGGTTATAGAACTTGTCCATACTTTGACGGAGGAGAACATCAAGATCTAGGAACTGACTCATGCTCAATGGAGTACACCGTTGAGGTTATAGTACTCGTCCACACTATGACATAGGGAAACATCTTCATCAAGATCTAGGAACTGTCTCGTGCCCACCGGGAGTATAGCGTTGAGGTTATAGAACTTATCCACACTATGACGGAGGAGAACATCAAGATCTAGGAATTGACTCGTGCTCAATGTAGTATACCATTGAGGTTATATTACTCGTCCACACTATGACGTAGGTAAACATCTTCATCAAGATCTAGGAACTGTCTCGTGCCCACCGGGAGTAGACCGTTGAGGTTATAGAACTTGTCCACACTATGACAGAGGAGAACATCAAGATCTAGGAACTGACTCCTGCTCAATGGAGTATACCATTGAGGTTATAGTACTCGTCCACACTATGACATAGGGAAACATCTTCATCAAGATCTAGGAACTGTCTCATGCGCACCGGGAGTATACCGTTGAGGTTATAGAACTTGTCCACACTATGACGGAGAAAAACATCAATATCTTGGAACTGACTCGTGCTCAATGGAGTATACCGTTGAGGTTATAGTACTCGTCCACACTATAACATAGGGAAACATCTTCATCAAGATCTAGGAACTGTCTCGTGCCCACCAGGAGTATACCGATGAGGTTATAGAACTTGTCCACACTATGACGGAGGAGAACATCAAGATCTAGGAACTGACTCGTGCTCAATGGAGTATACCGTTGAGGTTATAGTACTCGTCCATACTATGACGTAGGGAAACATCTTCATCAAGATCTAGGAATTGTCTCGTGCCCACCTGGAGTATACCACTGAGGCTATAGAACTTGTCCATACTATGACGGAGGAGAACATTAAGATCTAGGAACTGACTCGTGCTCAATGTAGTATACCGTTGAGGTTATAGTACTCGTCCACACTATGACATAGGGAAACATCTTCATCAAGATCTAGGAACTGTCGCATGCCCACCGGGAGTATACCGCTGAGGTTATAGAACTTGTCCACACTATGACGGAGGAGAACATCAAGATCTAGGAACTGACTTGTGCTCAATGGAGTATACCGTTGAGGTTATAGTACTCGTCCACACTATGACGTAGGGAAACATCTTCATCAAGATCTAGGAACTGTCTGTTAGAACAATGTTTGAATCTACTACCCTATATTTAAGTTTTGATGATAACAAAGTGAAAAGATATAGTATTTATATGTTTCATGTTTGAACTATCTGCTGCCTAAAATTATTATGTTCTGACTTGCAGATACGCTGATTGAAATAAGCAAGATCACATCTATTCAGCATCAGAATTTGATTTCATACACCAGCATCAGAAGTTGCTACATCAGAACGTCAAGATCAGATGATCAACTCACGTACATGCTGAAGCTTGATGAACAGAACTGCGCTCAAACACTCTGATACAGAAACACAATAGTTCATCAGCAGCGAAGCAGAATCAGAATGAGCCAGGCCAGAACTTGCGTTAAGTAAGCAACGGTACTGTGCATTGAAAGCTAATTAATTCCAAAGGCCTCATTCCAGACAAGATCTGCTCAAAAAGGAAAGCTTGTTATTAGAATTGAATCAAGAATATTGCATCCAACGTTCATCATCTGAAGTGCTATATAAACAAGGCTTTGAAGATTGAAATGGTTAATGCTCTCCAAATCTCTACACGCACAAAAGCTGAACCATAATCTTCGTTCTACCAGTTTTGCTAAACCACACACTCTGATATTCCATTACTGTTTAGCAATCTAGTTTCTAAGCTTCATTTTGTGTATACATCACAGTTGTGATACAGTTTTGTAGAAAACATCCACACACATAGTTTTATCTCTTTGTAAGAAAGTATTACCTTGACAAACCGGGTTGTGGTTTGAATCAAGAAGGCTTTAGCAGTTGTTAAAGCAGTCTGTAATATTCAGTTGAATATAGTGGATTAAGACCTCGTTGGAGAGAGGCGAAATCACCTTGACGGGTGGACTGGAGTAGTTTGAGATCAAACGAACCAGGATAAAAATATCGTGTTCATTGCTTTAGATTTCAGTTTTACAATTCAACCCCCCCTTCTTGTGTTTTTCACCACTTCAATTGGCATCAGAGCGCCTGGTTCTGAGCTAAAACACTTAACCGTGTCAGTACAAGATCCAGCGTCAGAAAAACACAATGGCAGGAAACAATTCTCACATCAGCAATGACAATAATGAGGACAGAGACAGATTCAGTGGCAAACCTCCAGTCTTTGATGGAGAAAACTTTGATTACTGGAAAGACAGAATTGAAAGCTTCTTTCTAGCACATGACGCTGATCTGTGGGATATGGTGACAGATGGATACACGCACCCTGTGAATGCAAGTGGTCAGAAGATTGATAGAAAATCAATGTCTGATCAACAAAAGCGTGACTTCAAGAATCACCACAAGGCCAGAACCATCCTCCTCAGTGCCATCTCCTATACTGAGTATGAAAAGATCTCCAACAGAGACACAGCAAAAAATATCTTTGATTCTCTCAGAATGACGCATGAGGGCAACGTTCAGGTCAAAGAAACAAAAGCTCTGGCGCTCATTCAGAAGTATGAGGCGTTCAAAATGGAAGAATCTGAATCCATTGAAACTATGTTCTCTAGATTCCAGATTCTGGTAGCTGGTCTCAAAGTTCTGGACAAAGGGTACTCTACTGCTGACCATGTCAAGAAAATAATCAGAAGTTTACCCAAGCAGTGGAGGCCTATGGTTACTGCTCTGAAGCTAGCTAAAGATCTCAACAAAATCACTCTGGAGGAACTTATCAGCTCCCTCAGAAGTCATGAGATAGAGCTAGAAGCTGATGAGCCTCAGAAGCAAGGTAAGCCTTTAGCATTAAAATCTAACAGAAAATTTGAGTCTAAAGTTTTGCAGGCAGTTGAAGAAACATCTGATGGATCCTCATCAGAAGAAGACGAACTTTCCCTTCTCTCCAGAAGAGTAAATCAACTATGGAAGCAAAGACAAAGGAAGTTCAGGAATCCCAAAAGATCTGATCAGAACGAGTCTTCTTCCAGATACAGAAGGACAGATTCTTCCTCTGGATACAGAAGATCTGAAGGCTCCTCCAGTAGAAAAAAGCCAAACACAAAAGACATCATCTGCTATGAGTGCAATGAGCAAGGACACTACAAGAGTGACTGCCCAAAGCTTCAGAGGGAAAAGCCCAAAAAGAAGTTTGGAAGAGAGAAGAAGAAAAGTCTCATGGCTACATGGGATGACTCTGACTCGTCTGAAGCTGACTCAGAATCAGATGATGAAAGGGCAAACATAGCTCTCATGGCAAACATTTCAGAAGATAGTGAAGCTTCTGAATCAGACTCAGAATCAGACACAGAAGAGGTATTTCCTAACTTCGCTGTTAACTTTACAAAGGCTGAACTTGCTGAAAGCCTTAATGAGATTCTGGAACGTTATCAGCAAATTAGAGCTAAATTCAGAGACCTGAAAAGGAATCTTGAATCTGACTCTAATAAGTCTGAGAGTCTCAAATTGGAAAATTCTGAGCTGAGAAATAAGATTTCAAAATTAGAAAACACTTTACAAAACTCTCAGAAGGAACCAATTTCTGAAACTCCCAGCAACGCTGATGAGATCATCAAGGAGTATGATCACAGTTTCCAGAAGTTCCTAGCTAAAAGCATAGATAGAAGCAGAATGGCTTCAATGATCTATGGAGTTAGCATAAACGGCAGGAAAGGAATAGGATACCAAGGTAAGGTTCCTACACCAAAGAATGTCATGGACTTAACCATTAAACACACTCCTCTAAATTCACACTTTGTGTATGGTCACACACATGATATCAAATATACTAGCAGTAAGCACTCTGTGAAACCAAAATTCAACCAGAGTTTTGGTAAAACTAACAAATCAGGACCCAAGAAAATCTGGGTACCTAAGGATAAAATAATACATGTTGCAGATATCTTTAGCAGCAAGTCAGAAACACCAGTCATGGTACCTGGACTCTGGCTGCTCACGACACATGACGGGAAGAAGGCATATGTTCCAAAGCCTGGAACTTAAGCCTGGAGGCCACGTTGGCTTTGGAGGCAATCAGAGGGGAAAGATAATTGGCTCTGGAACTGTAGGTAATGGAAATCTTCCCTTTATTAATAATGTTTTGCTAGTAGATGGATTGATGCATAATCTGTTATCCATAAGTCAATTAAGTGATAACGGTTATGATATAATCTTTAATCAAAAATCATGTAAAGCTGTTAGTCAGAAAGATGGGACTATCCTGTTTAATGGTAAGAGGAAAAACAACATTTACAAAATTAAACTTTCTGAACTAAAGAGTCAGAATGTAAAATGTCTTCTGTCTGTTAACAACGAGCAGTGGATCTGGCACAGAAGATTGGGGCATGTTAGTATGAGAAGAATATCTCAGATTAACAAACTCAATCTGGTCAGAGGACTTCCTAATTTGAAGTTCAATTCAGATGCTTTGTGTGAAGCATGTCAGAAAGGCAAATTTGCAAAACCTTCTTTTAAATCCAAAAATGTTGTTTCCACCTCTAAGCCATTAGAACTTCTGCACATTGACTTATTTGGACCAGTTAAAACTGCCTCTGTCAGTGGTAAGAAGTATGGGTTAGTAATCGTAGATGACTATAGCAGATGGACATGGGTAAAGTTCTTAAGACACAAGGACGAGTCACACTCTGTGTTTGTTACCTTCTGTAACCAAGTTCAGAATGAAAAGGATCTTAGAATCGTTAAAGTCAGAAGTGATCATGGTGGAGAATTTGAAAATAAAGATTTTGAGTCATTCTTTAATGACAGAGGCATTCTGCATGATTTCTCTTGTCCTAGAACTCCCCAACAAAATGGAGTTGTAGAACGAAAGAACAGAACATTGCAAGAAATGGCCAGAACCATGATCAATGAGACAAACGTTGCTAAGACTTTCTGGGCAGAGGCAATAAACACAGCGTGCTACATTCAGAATAGAATCTCAATAAGACCTATTCTGGAAAAGACTCCATATGAATTGTGGAAGAACAGAAAGCCCAACATTTCATATTTTCATCCATTTAGATGTACTTGCTTTATATTAAATACAAAGAATTATTTGAACAAGTTTGACTCTAAGGCACAGAAGTGTATTATGTTAGGATACTCTGAACGCTCAAGAGGGTACAGAGTATACAATACAGAAACACAGATTGTGGAAGAATCAATCAGTGTTCGTTTTGATGACAAGCTTGACTCTGAAAAGTCAAAGCAGAATGAAGTTTTTGCAGGTATAGAAATTGAATTTGCAGGTTCTGAAGACAAGTCATTAGAAGCTCTCAACACAGACATTCCTTCAACGTCTGAAAGGAGCACTGCTAGAAATCCTACAACAGCTGCTGATCAACCTCAGAAGAGATTGCCCAGAAGCAGCTTGGATCACCCAGAAGAGACTATCCTAGGAAGAAAGGAAGATCCAATCAGAACAAGAGCAAGCTTCAGAAACTCTGAAGAAACTCTTATGGGACTGGTGTCTCTGATTGAACCTTCTTCTATTGATGAAGCACTTCTGGATAATGATTGGATTCTGGCAATGCAAGAAGAGCTGAATCAATTCACCAGAAACGACGTATGGGATCTCGTTCCCAGACCAAAAGGATTCAACGTCATTGGAACAAGATGGGTGTTCAGAAACAAGCTAAATGAACAAGGTGAAGTCATCAGAAACAAGGCACGACTGGTTGCACAAGGTTATAGTCAGCAAGAGGGGATAGACTATACAAAAACCTTTGCCCCAGTCGCCAGGTTAGAATCTATCAGACTTTTAATTTCATTTGCTGTTAATAGAGGCATCACTCTGTATCAGATGGATGTCAAAAGTGCATTCTTAAATGGTTATATAGAAGAAGAAGTTTATGTTCACCAACCCCCAGGTTTTGAAAATACAAAACATCCAGAACATGTTTTCAAACTAAAGAAGTCACTGTATGGTCTGAAACAAGCTCCCAGAGCTTGGTATGAAAGGCTAAGTAACTTTCTGCTTGAAAATGAATTCACCAGAGGGAAAGTGGACACTACTCTATTCTGTAAATCAGTTAAGAGTGACATCTTAGTCTGTCAAATTTATGTTGATGATATTATTTTTGGTTCTACTAATCCTTCTCTTGGAAGAAAATTTGCTAAGTGTATGCAGGCAGAATTTGAGATGAGCCTCATGGGGGAACTGAAATTCTTTCTAGGAATTCAGATCAATCAAAATCCAGAAGGAACTTACATTCATCATAGCAAATACATCAGAGATCTTCTGAAGAAATTTGACCTCTCAGAATGTAAGCCATCAAAGATTCCAATGCATCCCACGTGCATTCTGGAAAGAGAAGAGGTAAGCAAAAGTGTAGAACAGAAAGTCTACAGAGGTATGATTGGTTCTCTCCTCTATCTGACTGCTTCAAGACCTGACATACTATTCAGTGTTTGTATCTGTGCTAGATTCCAATCAGATCCTAGAGAATCTCACTTAACAGCTGTTAAGCGAATTTTCAAGTATCTGAAAGGTACTACTAATCTGGGTTTGTTTTATAGAAAATCTAGTGATTACAGCTTAGTAGGCTACTGTGATGCTGATTTTGCTGGAGACAGAGTGGAACGTAAAAGTACTTCTGGAAGCTGCCAGTTTCTGGGAGAAAATCTGATCTCTTGGTCCAGCAAAAGGCAATCAACAATTGCTCTGTCAACAGCAGAAGCTGAGTACATAGCAGCAGCAGGATGTAGCACACAAATGCTCTGGATGAAAAGTCAGCTTGAAGACTTCCAGATTTTTGAGAGTAACATTCATATACTTTGTGATAATACTTCTGCTATTTTCTTAAGTAAAAATCCTATTTTACATTCTAGGGCTAAGCATATAGAAATAAAACATCACTTCATTAGGGACTATATTCAGAAAGGTATTTTGAACTTAAAATTTATAGATACAGACCATCAATGGGCTGATATCTTTACTAAACCCCTTTCAGAAGATAGGTTTAATTTCATTCTGAAACATCTCAACATGAAAGTGTGCCCAGAGTGAAAATGTTTTAATTCCATATATTTACTTTCAGAATGTAATTATTTTACTGTGAACTTCTGATCAATCTCCTTTCAGAAAGATAGAACATGCAGATTGTATCAGATGCAAGTCTAAAGATCTGAGAGTCTAATCTCAAAGACAGACGTGCTGATCACTACATCAAACAAGTGTCATCCAATCATCAGCATATCTCTGAAGCAGAACGCGTGCACGCTTCTGAGAAGGCAAAGCGCTGATTGGGTGCATTGAGACACATGTCTGGTAACCGTTTTTAAGTATCTTTCTCAAATCCCCCAAAATCAGCAAGCATTTAATGAAAAGTAATCATGCTTTTAAATGGCAATCATGATTTTTCTCTCTCTTAAAAACGTTTATCTTTTCAAAATAGTTTTGAAAACTCTATTTAAGCACATTAATCTCTCATTTATTCTTTACGCTTTCTCACCATCACTCAAGCATTTTCTGCATATTTCTGAGTTCATCTCTTGCAAACCTTTTTCCTCAATTCATTCTCAAAACCCTTTTTTAGTGTGAACAATGGCATCCTCCAGCAGCGTTTCTGCAGGTAATCAGAAGAAAGCAACCTCTGAGCAATATCAAGTGCCACTCAGAACTCTCCTCACTCCGGTGAAGAACCTTGAAGTGCTCTCTGAGTTAATCATTGATTTTGAAAGCTTGAAGGAGAATGGTTTTGACCTAACTGAAGAAATTAGGGCTCAAAAGTGGGAAAGGTATTTCGATAGGTTGGTTGGACCAACATTCCCAGCGCTGGTCAAGGAATTTTGGATTCACGCCAAGGTTTCAAAACACCTAGTCATCTCCTCTGTCATGGGAAAGAAGATTGTGATCTCTGAAGATCTCATTGCAAGGCTAATCGGTCAAAGTGGTGGTGGCGTCCGTTGTGTGGACATGGCTGAAAGATGTGCTGATACAGGTGTGGTAGCTAACAGGATTTTCACTCTTGGGATGCCCTGCAGCAAGATTAAGGATCTGAAGGATCATTGCAGAGTATGGGCTAAGATTGTTCTGGGGTGCTTCAACCACAGGAAACCAACAAGTTCTCCTGATTATATAAATGTGGATCAGCAGTTTCTGATCTACTTTTTTGATCAGAAGATAAAGATCAATCTGGCTCACTTCCTGTTCAACCATCTCAAAACCAGTGTGAAAGAAACAAGGGAAGAAGAAAGAACCAAGAGGGACTCGATACCGTTTGGAAGGCTAATATCAGATATTCTGACAGAGAATAGGCTGATTGAACATCTGATAGAAGCTCAGGAGCTGAGCACTATTGAACCAACAATTGGGAAACCTCTGAACGCAAAGAATCTGAAAAAGATGAAGCTGATAGAGAATATTCAGAAGGAACCCAGAGCTACTTCCACTGCTGATATCTCCAGCAGAAGAGTGCCTCTGAGTGATTTTCCGGTATTTTCTGAAATGGAATCCAAACCAGAGATGTTTCTCAGGTACCCAGATGCGTACAAGGCAGATGATACAGATCCAAAGCTGAATATCAGAGATCTGCATCAACCCCAACCAGAAGTGACTTTGAAGAAGACAAAGAAGAGGAAAGCGCCATCAGAAGGATCATCTCAGCAGACTCCAAAGAAAAGAGGTATTTCATCTGCTGCCCCTATTTCAAAATCTTTTACTATTCCAGCATCTATCCCTCCTCAAACCTCTCATAGAATATCAATTCCCATCCCTACCATTGATGAAACCATACAAGAAGAAGACCCTTCTGAGGCATTAAAACTCAGAAGACCTAGAACCAAACAACCCAAACAACCAACAATTTCAACAACAACAGCACTTGACCAAGTGCTGGCTGATATTGAGTGTCAACATGCCTCTGCTCAACCAAACTCTGAACCACCAAATGTTCCTCCTCCACAACCAGAACAACAACAACAACCAGAACCAGAACCACAACAGCAACCACTCTCAAAAGAACCTCTGATCCCTGAGCAATCAGAGATTCAACCTCCCTCTCCCCAACCAGAAAATAATCCACCTTCACCACCTCAATCTGACCCTCACTCACCTCAACCATCACCGCTGGCAATCCAGTTGCCATGTGGAACCACTATTTTCATGCCCCAGTTACCATCCTCACCAGAATCGACACCACCAAAAACTCCCAAAACACCACCCACTCCAATCGAAATATCTGACTCTGATACCCCTCCTCCAAAACAAACAGCCTCTCAGAAAACCTCTGAAAACCCCAGCAGGACTTTCATTGACTTAACCAGTCTTGACCGTCTTGCTGAGCTAAAACACAAAATTGCCATCCCAAAACCAAAGCAACCAGATGTTGGCTCTGGTATTTTGAATTTTGAAACAGGTGTGCTGCAATGGATTGCTTCTTTGAAGCAAGTCTGTCCTGGGATGATTGACCCAGCTGCTTCTGATCAGCTCTGGTCACAGTTCAGACGTTGGGTACGTGCTGAAGCCCTCAAGTTGCAGGATATCAACTATGAGCAGGCACAACAGAACTTCAGCAAGCTGCTGAAGGAAGTTGAAAGTCAGCTGCCTCAGGAAGTTGTGCTCCCTCTGGATAGTGAACCTTGGTCTGAGAAACAGCAAGCTGCAAAGGTGCAATCATCAGAAGAAGACAAGACCATTCAGGCTGAAAGTCAAGCAGAAGATGTTGCTGAAAGTTCTGAGAAGCCTCCTCCTTCTGATGCTTCTCAAGCTGCCTTGGACAGGCAGACTCTGGAAGAACTAAGGCTGAATGACATGCGTCTGCAGCAGCGGATGGATGAAAACGATCAGAAGATGAAAGCAAGAATGGACATGCAGGACAGCAAGATTGACACTGTTGTCAGCATGGTGCATAAACAGAATGAAACTTCTGAAAAGATTCAAGCGATGCTGGAGCGCCTGTTCACACGCTTGCCTCCTCAACCTTAAATCTTTTCCTTCATGCATGACCTTTTTCATGTTTTCCCTGATTTTCTGATGTACTATTTTGATTATGTTTTGTAATATTTTCTTACTCTGATTCTGAACTATATTAATATGATTAGTTTTTCTGATCTTAATTGTTTTAGCACATCACCAACACTTTTTGATTGCTGACAAAAAGGGGGAGAACAAGAATGATATTTAAATCAATAACGGCTAACTAGACAGAAATTCTCAAACATTCTAACTTTATTACTTGAAATGCTTTTTTCTGTTTTGTTTAAAGTCTACAGACACAAGGAAGCTCCTGGACACTCTGAAGACTAGAAGCTCTGATCAATGTTGCTCTGATCAATATGAAGTTCTGATCGTCCTAATACTCTGATCCAAAGCAAAGCTCTGACAAGAAAAGCTCTGAAGCTCTGCTCTCTGATAAGTCAAAGACTCTGATAATCTGATGTTCAAAGAAAGAAAAAGATCTGATCCTGAAGAACACGTATAATCAAAGGGAAGTAATAAACTCAGGGGGAGTATTTCCTTACTCCTTATTCTTTTACTTCTTATTCTGATACATATTCCAGATACCTTTTCACGTTATTTTAATTTAAAATATCTAGTTTTTGTCATCATCAAAAAGGGGGAGATTGTTAGAACAATGTTTGAATCTACTACCCTATATTTAAGTTTTGATGATACCAAAGTGAAAAGATATAGTATTTATATGTTTCATGTTTGAACTATCTGCTGCCTAAAATTATTATGTTCTGACTTGCAGATACGCTGATTGAAATAAGCAAGATCACATCTATTCAGCATCAAAATTTGATTTCATACACCAGCATCAGAAGTTGCTACATCAGAACGTCAAGATCAGATGATCAACTCACGTACATGCTGAAGCTTGATGAACAGAACTGCGCTCAAACACTCTGATACAGAAACACAATAGTTCATCAGCAGCGAAGCAGAATCAGAATGAGCCAAGCCAGAACTTGCGTTAAGTAAGCAACGGTACTGTGCATTGAAAGCTAATTAATTTCAACGGCCTCATTCCAGACAAGATCTGCTCAAAAAGGAAAGCTTGTTATTAGCATTGAATCAAGAATATTGCATCCAACGTTCATCATCTCAAGTGCTATATAAACAAGGCTTTGAAGATTGAAATGGTTAATGCTCTCCAAATCTCTACACGCACAAAAGCTGAACCATAATCTTCGTTCTACCAGTTTTGCTAAACCACACACTCTGATATTCCATTACTGTTTAGCAATCTAGTTTCTAAGCTTCATTTTGTGTATACATCACAGTTGTGATACAGTTTTGTAGAAAACATCCACACACATAGTTTTATCTCTTTGTAAGAAAGTATTACCTTGACAAACCGGGTTGTGGTTTGAATCAAGAAGGCTTTAGCAGTTGTTAAAGCAGTCTGTAATATTCAGTTGAATATAGTGGATTAAGACCTCGTTGGAGAGAGGCGAAATCACCTTGACGGGTGGACTGGAGTAGTTTGAGATCAAACGAACCAGGATAAAAATATCGTGTTCATTGCTTTAGATTTCAGTTTTACAATTCAACCCCCCCTTCTTGTGTTTTGCACCACTTCACTGTCTCGTGCCCACCGGGAGTATACCGCTGAGGTTATAGAACTTGTCCACACTATGACGGAGGAGAACATCAAGATCTAGGAACTGACTCATGCTCAATGGAGTATACCGTTGAGGTTATAGTACTCGTCCACACTATGACGTAGGGAAACATCTTCATCAAGATCTAGGAACTATCGCGTGCCCACCGGGAGTATACTACTGAGGTTATAGAACTTGTCCACACTATGACAGAGGAGAACAACAAGATCTAGGAACTGACTCGTGCTCAATGGAGTACACTGTTGAGGTTATAGTACTCGTCCACACTATGACGTAGGGGAACCGTCGAGATTGAGAACCTTATCTAAAATTCAACCGAGGATAATTCAATTGAGATTTAAGAACCGGTTGGGTCTTCGACGTAATTGAGAACTTTAACTGTATCTTTCCTGAAAGGTAAAGGTCAGTCATATGCAATGCATGATATGGATTAGACAATGATGTTCTCAAAATAAATGAGATTGTATTCGTATGATGCGTATATGCATGTATCATGATGTATGGGAATGTGATATTTTAGCTGGGGAAAATAAATCCTGGAGTTGCTGGAGAATAGAGTTGAGTTCTTCGTTTCCGTTGGGGATGATGAACGAAGATGATTGTGAGAATAAACCTGCAGGAGAAAAGAAATCCGTTGGGGAATAAACTTGATGAAGAGATTACTCTGAGGGGAATTACTCTGTGGGGAAGAGATGTTCTGCTGAGGATTTTAATGATAAACTCCATTGGGGATTCCATTGATAAGCTCTGTTGGGGATTTTGATGATAAACTCCGCTGGGGATAGATTACTGTTGCTGGTGATATTGAACCTGTTGAGGATAGAAGTCCTGCTGGGGGGAAAGAAAGAACTTTGCTGGGGATAATCTTTCTGTTGCAACTTGCTGAGGATAACCCAGTTAGGTTCTTGTGAGGATAACCTTCTGAATTTGGCTGGGGAGATTTATTTGCGCTATGTAAGGGATAAGCTTCTAGAATCTGCTGGGGAAGATGATCCAACTCTGTTGGGAAAGCTTTTTTTTTAGACTGCGCTGGAGGAATGGCTCCATTAGGGTATCTTGTATTCCTCCGGGAAACATTCTTATATTCTGTTGGGGAATATTGAGACTGCCAGGGATACTCTTATGCTTGCTGGGGAATATCCTTATACTCTGCTGGGGAATATTAAGACCTTCTGGGGATACCCAACCTTTTTAGGGCTGACGGTAGACTAACTCTGCTTGGGGGAGAGTATGGCTGATTCGTTCATGGTTGCGAGTCTCAGTGGGGGAGAGCTGCCATTACTGTTTTACTCTGCAGGGAGTGATGGTATCTTGGTCATATTCTTCAGCTGAATATATACCTTGGTACCTGGTGGACAGAGCAACTGTACAGTTTGGACAATTTTTATTGCCCCTGTTTCTGCGGAAGAAGGTGCCTGCGGAGGCCCTGTGGATCGAGTATTATCCCCACCTATGAGGTGCTTGGTATCTTTCGGTCAAAATGACAAGTCTTCTTCTGGTAGGCCAATGACGAGATGACGAGACATAGTCGTACGCTTTGATCCCTAACTTTTTCCTGGACCTCCCTTTTGGGTTTACAGTTCACCGGGATACCCTTTTTTGCCCAAGCCGCCTTTTCAGGTTTTTGACTTGTCGGGTGTATAGATTTTCATTTTCATCCCTTATTTTTGCCCGAACCCTTTTGGTTCGCCGGGAAGCCCTTATTTTTGCCTAGGCTAGTCAACCTAGCGGGTCTTTGATTATGCGTAGTACTTTTTTTGACTATGTCCGTGCTCTCAGAGTGTAGGGAGGTGTCACTGTCGGTAGTGTTGTGTTGCCATACTACCAGAAGATCTTCGTTTGATCATGCAAGATTCGTTGCTGGAATTCATGTCCAATGCCCCGATTGATTCAAATGGAGATCTACCCCTGGCTATTTGGCATTTTGAGAGATTCCTTGAATCTTGACTTGACTGCCCCAGATGATGGACAATGATCATGCCGTGCCCCTTGATTGGAATTGTTTTTCCACTTGAGGTGATCCTTTTTTTATTGAAAAGGTTTTTGTTCACTAGATATTCGTCGTGCGAATTTCTCTACTATTTGAACAAATAGTCATATGCAAACAATGTTATTTTAAGAATGCAAAGCTTATGTCTGTCTTGAAGTTTTTGAAAATGAATTTTTTCAGTAAGATAGGAAAATTTTGTAAAATGTGACGTCAACTCAGGATTTACAGCAAGCCCTACAGGAGTCAGGATACCTTTGTAAAAGTATGCTTTCGAACTAACCCATGCTTCAGCTAGGACTTTTTAAGGGTTAAATAACGTGGCCTGGTTCACGGTTTAAGAAATAAAGGATAAAGGCTCAAACTTTATTTGTACCCACCCGTTCTTCGTGATGTTCTTCGATCCTAAACTCAGCTAATCGTGCATTAGATCTTGTTTGAGTCTTTGCTCTGATATACCAGTGATGGTTCGGATACTGACAATTTATTTTGAACAGGCAGTCATTTTTGTTGAGAGTTTTTAGGACCTCTTTTTGATTTTATTATCCCTGTTTTTTTGCCTGAACTGTTTCTTTTTGTGACTACAGTCAGCGGGATGCCCCAGTTTTTCTTAAGTCTCCTTCACAGGTTTTGACTTATTGGGCTTTTATTTTGAGAGATAATGACTGCTTGTCCTTACGATTATACGGAGCCAACACCGTCTTTTGTTTCGGAAGGACTTCTTTGATGCCATTTATTGTGCACCTGGATCAACTGAGAAAACTACCCTGCCCCCAAGTTGTGATTAAGGGTTTTAATTTGTGAAAAGAAAAACTCCAACTTATTTGGCTCAAAGGGGTTGACGAGGGATTATCTTCCTTATAACTCCACTGTTTAGGATTTGAAACAATGCTTGTACATCGTCAGCGGGGTCTGTTCAAAAGCATACTGTAGAGATTTTGATATCATTTTCGTCATCCTCCCTCAAAAGGCTTAGAATTTTTTAATCGAGAGTTAATCATCACAAAAAATGAAAGCAATTTGAATATAGTGAATACGAATGGATTGATTCAAAGCAGACATATGCAATGCATTGATAAAGTAACAAAGTTTGACATGAATAAATGTTCGAACAATCAAAAGAAAATTACAACTTGAAAATTCTAATGAGAAAAAAGTCTTCTCGTCTCAGTACTTGTCACTTCAAATGGTGAACCTTGGAAGGATGGTAGAAGAACTCAGCCTGGCCATCTTGTGTGAATTCCAATGCTCCTTTATCAATCAGGTTTTGAATTTTGTACTTCAACTTCCAACAGTCGTCAGTATCATGCCCCGGACTGTTAGAATGGTATGCACACCTTGCATCAGGATTGTAGTTGGGTGAAGAAGTCTTAGGATTCGGATGAGGTCCTACCAACGTCACCAGATTCAATCTCAACAGGTGTTGCAAAGCTTGGGACAGCGGCATGTTGAGCTTGGTAAACGACCTCTGATTAACCCGTTGTTTATGGAAAGGTTGTTGTTGGACCCGTGAGGTAGTGGCAACTTGGAGAGGTCCATTCTTCACCATACCAAACTCTTGTCTTCTTGGAGGCTGATTAATGATTTGATCCCCAACCTGGACCGTTTGCTTCATACTGTTGTATCTGTCTTGATGAAGCTGGTTGATAATAGTTCTCAGCTCTTCTTGTTCCCGAGCTAAGCCTTGGATAAGAGCCATCTGCCCCAGTATCTGGGTTTTCATGGCACTGAACTCAGCTTGTAGTTGTTCCAGTCGTTCGTCCTTATTGTCTTCAGGACTTTTCTTGACAAAGTCCCCAACGAGGAGTGTTTTCAACTCTTCCTGCCCCTTGGATAGGTTTAGGAAGATTTCCCTGAACTGAGTCTCTAGAGTTTGAAGATCTTGATTGTCTGGTTGGAAAGCCATTGCTGAAATAAACAGCGAGAACATGAGAGACCTGTACTGGATGACCTGTTATGCAATGATATGTATGATATATGCATGCAATGTTTTCAAGGATCTCGCGGGGTAAACAAGAAACTTGTTAGAATTTGATAAAAGAAACTTCGTGTCGTTAAGAGTCCTTCTTCAAGAGTCAAGCTCACCATATCGAGTGGGTCATAGCCCCTGACTCGAGTTATTGTGTTTTGATCTTTAGACGGCATTGGCTAGAGGAAAATAAATCCCCTTTGCCCCTTGCTGGACATTTGATTTACCATAACCTTCATCACAAGCCCTTGAGATCCTTGAAATGGTTAAGGAAATGTTAAGGCATGATGTTATGATGTGTATGATATGCGTTTAAGCAAAAGTGTAAGGTGCTGTAAGTAAACCCTGCGATAAATCCAAATTATTGGATAAGGACTGTAAACAAAACCTGCAAGGAACTCATGTTGTCAGATAACAAGAATGTGCAAGTAGTTCAAGTTTGAAGGCACACAAGTCACACAAACAGCCTTAAGTTTAGGCTGGCATGGAATTTAGGTATTACCCTCTTTCAGTTTCAGTTGGTTAAGACCTGTCCTAAAAAATAGTAACCGGGTTCTAGAGGATCTCAATATCACTGACTACCCTCAATCGGTCATAATTCCAGTTTAGCAACCTTTTCTTGCGGCCGGAATCATCGCGAGAGTTTAGTCTTAATGAGTGTAGCATACTGCTACTGTTCTATGGCCAAGTTGGTCAATTTAAAGGTTCTAAGGTCAGTTGGTGCTTAATGACTCCTTAGAAGACCCATATTCTCCTCGTTCCAACACAAGGGATATCGGTACAGACTAAGGTGCCACACCAACGTAGCTACTGCTTCATCCGTGTCGGTCTACGCCGAACAGATCCCTCACAGTTTATTGCTACTTACCTAAAGGGTATCCCCAGATCCGGGTTAGGATCTATAGAACTCTGATACAAGCCCACAAAATTTAAAGCATACAAAGCATACAATTGAAAACACAAGTGATCTAATCCTAAGGTACACCTCACTTATTAGAAAATCCCCAGCAGAGTCGCCAGTTCTGTGATCTGTGGGAATGAGAACTGACTGTTTTGGAATGATGGTTCACGTTTGCGTTTGTTTTTGCAAAATGTCGCGGTAAGCAAGAGTCGCCACCGTCTTTTATTTTATCCAACAAGGAAAGGACAAAAGCACAGAAAAATTCCTTTTCGAGATGTTTCTCGGGTTTGGGAGGTAGATTATAGAAAGGGAAGGTGTTAGCACCCTTTCTATCCGTGGTTATCCATGGGCTCTTCGGTACTTGCTCACTATGTTTTCAAAAGTTTGCTTTTCTTTGTGATTGTGGGTTTGAAAAGAGTTTTTGTTTGAAAGAGAGTGTAAGTGCGAAAAGTTTTGTTTTGTTTTTAAAAGGAGCGAGTACTTAAGAACATCTACCTACTCCAAAAGGAATTAAACTGTGCAAATGTCCTTTAGACAATGCAATCCCACTATTGAGGAGTAGGTAGCATCGTCGTGGAGTTTTCGGGTCAATTCGATTAAGGGACGTGTGGTCACTAAAGCAATGTTAGGACGCCTTAGCGGTAACCCTAATGTCTTAGATCATTTTTCTGAGGCAACCGTTTCGAGGCAACTTATGATCTTTGGACAAAAGGACGACCTCTAAAACTTCCTATACTCAATGACCACGTTCGAGGCAACCAAGTGAGGCGTACCCTAAGAGTGGCATGTGAGAGTGTGTCAATTTTCAGTTTATATTATCTTTGTACATGTTATTGTGAGCTACGGTTGATTTCAGATCTTGTCATGCAATCCTAGTTAGCATACATCTAAACAGTTAATATATGTATAGGAATTTAAAGTGCGGGATTGTAAATCCTACACTATTACAAAGGCTTCGAGGAGGGGGATTATTTACATGTCCAAAATTGGGGGAATAAAGCAGTAAAGTGTAAAAGTCTTAGTTAAGCTATTACAAATCAGTAGGCAGTTACAATAAAATAAACGCGCGCGAATCTGAAAATAACCTCTAAAAATCCTAAGAATAAAATCTTTTTGTTGTTTTATTTTATTTTGGGAAAATGATCTAAATCTTCTTAATTTTAGCTTTGATAAAATGTTAAGATAATTAAATTATTAATTAACAAAGTTAATTTAATAGAAAAACTAGCCTAATGTTTTTGTGGTTTTTTTTAATTGATTTTATGTTGATTAAAAAAAAGAAATAAAATAGTCAAAACAAAGATGAATTCGAAGGAACAGGAAGTAAATCAAGAAAGGTATAATTCTGGAGGCCTGGATCGAAAGAGGTGTGGGCTGTCTTTCGATCCAGTGAAAAGGCTTGATCGAAGGTGCATGAGGGGCTGCACTTTGGGGGTGTTCGATCTGGATATGTCATCCTTTGATCTGGGAACCCTGAATCCAGTTCGATGCTAAGCTGCTAAGCTTCGAAGCTTTGAACAAGATTCTGAGAAGATATTTCCTGCAAAACGAGACAAATGTTAAAGATCCAAGGGGGACTTTACCCCCCTGATTCGAATCTCCCCCCAATTCGGATCCTTCCTCAACTTGAATCTGCTAAATCTGGGTCTGGGTTTGTTTTATCCTGAGATTCGAAGGAGAAACTTAGATCGTGCCCAAGCAATGGCACGATCTCATCTTTGCGCTTCAGCTTACATGCAACATAATCAGTAATAACAAGAATACATATGCAATGTGTATTTAAATGTCATGAAGGTGCAATTTTGGTTTTGCAAACCCTTACCACTTAAAGATGTATGATCTGTGGCTCTGGGTGTGGAGATGTTTGCTGAATGGCTGCTTTGGCTTGGATTACTTCTGAAAATGTTGACAACCTTTGGTGGGTTTGTGGGCAGCGTATCTCCAAATCCTCCCTGTTTCTCTTTCTCCTTTTTCCGTTTTTTGTTCCCTCCTTGGCACTGTATGCTAGCCCTTGTATTTATAGGAGTATGATGGCCTAGTAACGGCAAGAGACAACCAATTAAACAGGCCTTTAAATCCATGAGACAAGAATCAGATATATTAAAAGATTTCCTTTTTTGAAATATTCATGTCTCTTTGGAATCTTGAATGAACCTGGACACCTTTGATTTTCGAATGCCTCCAGGCCATGCTCTTCGATTGGTCTTGAGTTGCCTCCTTCGAATGGACTTCTTATGTGCCCTTCGAATGGGCCTTCTGAATGCTTCTTCAAATGGACCTTTTGAATGTTCTTCGAATGACCCTTTGAATGCTTCTCTTTGATAGCTTCAAAGTCCCAAATCGAATTACTCCAGCTTCAATTGCATATCCCCTTCGATTGAGCCTCCCTCTGCTTCGATTGCTTGATTCGAAAAGGATCACCCTGGTCGAATCAGCTCTTGTAGGGTTGGGAGCAAACAAGGCAAGAATCTGGCCTTTAATTCAAATAATTGAGTCCACAATCAGCATTTAATTATTTCTATATTTGCAAGGGACACATGCCATTGTGAACTTTGGGTGAACCTGGACAGGTTAGGATATGTGTTTTTGCTTAGTCATGCCAGCCTACTTCATTCCTTCGAATCTTCCTTCTTTGCTAGCTTCAAAGTCCAATTCGAATCTATTTAGAACATTTCCTATTAGACAACTTCGACCAGCCCTTGGCCTTGTGATGAGTCTAAGTTCTGATTCGAAGTGTCCAGAACTTCCTTCATCAGAGCATCTTAGATTAAGAGAAACTCTGCACTGAAATGCCATTCGAAGGTCATTTCGTTCTGATGTTCTGATTGAGGTAAAGTATGAAGTTCCAGTCGAAGGACCCTCTGAAGTACTAGTCGAAGCCTTGTGAAATTGACTTGATTGAAGGGGTCCAGCGCTCAATCGAAGACTTGCACACCAAAGCTTGATCGAAGGGTTTCAAACACCTAATCGAAGCTTACTAATCAAAGCCTGATCAAAGAGTGCCAAATGCCCAATCGAAGACTGGTGAGTCAAGCCTGTATCGAAGTATTTTGGATACCCAATCGAAGACTTTTCCCAGATGCCAATCGAAAGACACTTTGTTCTTCTTCAAAAAACTTTATTTTCGTTAGGCAAATGTTTGTGACCAACCATGTAAGGGAAGACTTTTGAAAACATGAGAGGGAAAATTTTGGGGTACAACATATTCCATAGATGAGGAGAGCCACAATTTCCTCAAAGGCTTGCAAGTCCAAGGAATTCCAACAGCTTTGGGCTTTCTCAAATAATAACTTTGCTAGGAAACCTTTGACACCACTCCTTGTTTCCCAATGAGTTGTGACATCAGATGAGTGCAAGTGTAGAGCTTGAGTAATCTCTTTTGGCTTCGGGTCTCTTTCCGTACCGTTGAAAGGTAGTTAATTGAGAATGGGAATCCTCAAGAGTTGGGAGAATTCTTCCAAAGTAGGCACAAGCTGGTAGTCGGGAAATGTGAAGCAATGGTGTAAAGGATCAAAGAACTGAAAGAGCACCTTCATCATGTCCTCATCTGTGTTGGAGGTAACCAAGTTGAGTAGACGACCATGTCTCTCGGTGAATGGAGAGTTTTCAGGAATCCTTGAAGCTAGCTCCTTAAGTTGTGGAGGGATCCTTACAAGATTGACTTGAATAGTTTTCCTGCGAAGTGAATCCATATCCTACAAAACAAGAACAAAGATGAATCACAAAATCCTTGAAATGCTTAGTGGATGTATATGATGTTATGATGTTTATGATGTTATGTGCAAATATGCATATACAAACAAAGCAAACAAATCCTTAGTTTTAGGCTTGCATGGTGTTTTATAGGTAAGTACCCTCTTGATGTTTAGTTGGCTCAAACCTGTCCTAGTAATAGTAACCGGGTTCTAAGAAGCTCAATATCACTAGTTTGTTTTTTTGGTCATTGTTTCAGCACAAGCCTCTTTAATGGCGACCGAAATATCCCAAGAAACCAAACCTCAATGAGTTTAGTATCGAGTATCTACCAACTACGGACTGCACCAAAGTCGGTCATCTCACTACATCCTAAAGGCCAAGTTGGTCAAGTAAAGGTTCTAGAAGTTCATTAGTGCTTCATGACATCACTCAGCGTCCCCGTATTCTCTTTGATTAACTCAAAGGGTACTGGTACCCACAAATGTGTCACACTAACGTAGCTATTGCTTATACCATGTCGGTATACCCCGCACAGTTTCCACAATGTATTGCTACTTACCTATAATGTATCCCAA